>CM052722.1:76356021-76465135 GCA_028551405.1 Uromys caudimaculatus
AAGGCAGAGGGGCAGGGGCAGAGGCAGAGGCAGAGGCAGAGGCAGAGGCAGAGGCAGAGGCAGAGGCAGAGGCAGAGGCAGAGGCAGAGGCAGAGGCAGAGGCAGAGGCAGAGGCAGAGGCAGAGGCAGAGGCAGAGGCAGAGGGGCAGAGGCAAGTGGATCTATATGAGTTTAAGCTCAGCCTGGTCTACATAGTGAGTTCCAGGCTAGCCAGTGCTACAAAGTGAGATCCTGTCTCAAAACCAAAACCAAAACCAAAATAAACCAAAACAAACCAAAATAAAATGAATCCCCTAAAAACAGCAACAAGAAAATCTACTAACCTACTAATGTGGGCTCTAATGATTACGTCACCATTTTCTGTAAATGGTAGAAATCTTGTCTCCTTACTCATTAGCTGTGACCAGAGACATTTAAGGCCCTTACTTAGTACATGGCATGCTAGCTGGTGCATGTAGACCTCACTTGTCCACACATCCTTTGGTGGACAGATTGAGATACAGGTGCAGTAAGTCTAAGATAGGACCTGAGATTTGCTCTCCTAAGGGTCTTCAGTGCTGCTGCTGCTGGTCCATACTTTAAGAACCAGGACACCTGATGAGTGCTGAAGAGTATGAGAAAAGGAGGGATGTCACCAGTGAGACTTGGCACAGGGCCTTCTCTTGTGGAAATGGACTGGTCAGACACTGGGATTCAAGAAAGTCGTTTAGCTAGCTAGACTGCTTGCTCGGCATGGAGAGGTAGAGTATCTGTGAGCAAGTGCCATGAGAGAATATGCAGCGAACAGTATAGAGAGGGCATTGATCATCTCCCCACATCATTCCTTGGAGACTGGGGAGCTGGGATGGCAACACTCATAGCTGACTTGTACACCAGACCCTTGCTAGCTAGTGGCTTGACTGCTGGAGAAAAAAACGACTCAGGCTTGGGTTTCTCTCCTTTCAAATCCAGCTACTTGACTCCCTGTTAGGTCATCTCATGGTAAACTATTTGGCAACAAGTTAGACATTTAGTAAGTGTTCTTTCTGTGAGAGAGGGCCCCACCCAACACTCCTGTCTTTCTTTACTTCTCTGTTTCATTCTTTCTTATGGAGCTTGCCACACAGCTGCCTCTGGTTCTGTAATGCTGCCATCTATTGGCCCTGCTTTAAAACTACAAGTTAATGGAAAATCTGAAGCTCATAGTACCTTTTCTTTATTTTCCTAAATACAAACCCCAGTATTTGGCACTATGTACATTGAGCTGCCCTCTTTGTCTAAGCTTTGGAGTTCTTGTCAAACAAAGTGATACAAAAATATGCAGCCACCACTATGACTTAGTATCTGTGAGTTTCCCATGGCTAGATCTGACTAACCATGGATCAGAAGTATTTGTGGGAAAAAAGACTGTACTGAACATGTCCATACTTTCCCCATAGTCATTATTCACCAGAGAGAGAGAGAGAGAGAGAGAGAGAGAGAGAGAGAGAGAGAGAGAGAGAGAGAGAGAAGAGAGAGGGGGGAGAGAGGGGAGAGAGAGAGAGAGAGAGAGAGAGAGAGAGAGAGAGAGAGAGAGGAGAGAGAGAGAAGAGAGAGAAAGAGTATTTTTCATTTTACAGATAGTGAAATGAAGATTAAGAGAGATTATTTTCTCAATGTCACTTAGCTAACAAGCAGTGAAGCCAGGATTTGATCCCAATTTGGTCATCTGGGTCTGCCCTCCCCACCCTGATAGCTTTCCTAAGGCCCTCCTGCCAAGTGGGCAGCTGGAGAAGATCTAGCTGTGTGAGGCTCTGGCCATGTTGATCCTCTAGCTGTCAGATTTTGCTTGCTCAGAAGGAAGGAACAGTTTGTTCTTTGCTCTTGGGTAAGGTTGCCATGTGAAGAGCTACAGCATTAGCTATGGTCTATGCAGATGGTTGACCAGCCTGCCTCTTCTCCATGAACCTCGGTAGAGACCCTTAGTCTCAATGTCAATTTTTGGATGTCATATGTCTTCTGCTGTATCTCTTATAGACACTCTCAGAAAAGAGGTAGCCTGCGAATCTGTCCCCTCCCCACTCATGTGGAAAGGTCATGGCGAGACTCCGAGAAGCTATTATTATTCCCAACACTTTAACATAAAGCACTCGGGATTTCTAATTTTATGTCTCCAACTTCCCTTTCCAATGACCTTTATTGTAAGGTCTTAGAATCCATGATGCACATCTTGGGCTGTTCTTTAGTGTGGCCCTCACCTTGGTCTAGTGAGGAATCTATACTTTAACTTTCATGTAGTAAATCATATAGAGGTGCTGGTTTCTATGCTTCTTAGCTACATATTTGTGAGTAACTATGTTGGACTCAAAGTGAGATAATTAAAATGTCTTCATGTTGGGTATTGTATACATTTCACGGAGGTGAACATTTCTGGTTCTTATGTACATGTAAGATGCTAGAACGGCCCCATGACAGCAGTGGAAGACAACAGTGTTTGAAAGGGGAAAGAAGTAAGCATATTGTCTTTGTCTTTGACACAGAAGAGTTAAACTTTGCACCAGGCACCAGTAACATAGTCTTTGCCAGTAGAATCACATAGATGTGCCCCTTGAATCCAATTCCAAAGACTTAGGGGACATTTTCTTGTTGCTAGTAAATAATCTTTTATCATATGACATGGTTGAGGTCATAGAGATCCAAGTGGCCTTGGAGCTGGACAGTGAGAACAGGTGCTTCTTGAGGCATTTATATCTATTTTGCAACAAAAGAACTGTCTACCCTTTAACCATTAGATCAGAGTAGATATTTTGTCATCCAAATCTTCTCCTGGGTCGGGTTGAGGTTAAGGTTTTGCAGTTTAGTGAAGCATGACTTTCCTCTTACATGTGAAACTCAGTCATCTTGGACTTGACTTTTGGCCCAGTGGTAAAATGTTTGCATAATATATACAAAGTCTTGAGTTTGATCCCCAGCAAAACACACACACACACACACACACACACACACACACACACACACACACACACACACACACACACGTCAGTTAGTCATCCCAAGTAGTTTTCTCCAGGGAGGTTCATCTATACTGGTTTACGTGACAGGCTGTGTTTTCTGATGGGAACTGACAGGCTTGCTCACAATGACTAACCCACTAGCTAACTGCTAATCACTGAACAGATGTCAGCTCACTAGGCTCTGATCCACAGAGGTTAGCATCCCCGTTGCCTGCGGGTAGAATTTCCTATGGAGGCCAAGGCCTTTTCCATTTTGAGAGGTGCTGCTCTCTGAATATGGATCTGAGAACCAGTGGTATATCTCAAGATGCTTTCCAATGCTGAGAGATGTTGAACGCCCCCTAGTGGTATTGGAACGCACAGCTTTGGGGATTCTCCTACCACCTCTTTGCAACTGCTGCTCACAGAGCCTGCCATGTCATCCTGTGTTCTGTCATTCCCACCTTTCCCAAACCTATCCCTTTTCATTTGGGGACCTGGATATAGAGGAGATGTTAGGTCAAGTCTCTCTTTGAATGATTAGATTTTGGCACATGGGGCTTCTCTCAAGCATGCTCACCCTGGCTTTGGGTTCCTGTCATCCCATTCTCACTGTTGAAAGGGAAGGGGTTAGGAGAAATTGGGGGTGGGTGGGGAAAGCTCATCCTTAGGACAGCAGTGGGGCCAGGGTCAGTGGTTCTTCCAAGAGTAACCGTGCCTTCATAAAACAGGTGATGAGCTCATTTTCTTGGACCCTCACACAACCCAGACCTTTGTTGACACTGAAGAGAGTGGACTAGTAGATGACCAGACTTTCCATTGCCTGCAGTCTCCACAGCGGATGAGTATCCTGAACTTGGATCCTTCTGTGGCCTTGGTGGGTATTTCAAGGAGCTTTGATGGTAACCTATCTAAAATAGGTTCCTTGGCAATTGGCTGTTAGGTAGCATAGCAAGAGTGAACTTTCTCAGCACCCCCAAATGAGGCACGATGATATGGTAGGTAAAGAATGGAACCTGGAGCCAAACTTTTCACATTAGGACCCAAGCTTGCTACTGAACTATGTAGGAAAAGTCACTTAACCTTTCTGAGCATCAGTCTTCACGTGTCTAGAAGTAGGGACGCACTACTTCCCTTTTATTTGCTTATGTGAGGTGTAACATATATAAGCACTCAGTACAGGACCAGGCACACTGTACACACTGTATAGAGGGCATTACTATTTCTCATCTTAGTTCCTATCACTTTCAAATGTTTATCATATACATTTAAGGTGGGAAAGGACTAGGAAGGGATAAGGGAGTAAGAGTCCTTGAGAGGTCAACATCTATTTCTTGGTGCCCAAGTCCAGGATGTCTCAGGTTTGCTCTGGAAAGTGTGGTTGCTATCAGCATACATTGAAAGGGCCCCTTCTACATCCTCATTTCCTGTTTCATCCATCAGAGCACCAGTGACCAAAGACTGAGCAATACCCCCCTTGTTAGGGACCATTCCTCCTACTGAGGGATGACTGTCAGGGCAGAAGGACACTGCTGCTTCTCATAATTCTAATAATTTTTTTGAAGAGTCAAAGCCATCTTTTAAAGTAATGCTTCTAGCTAAAAGTATTATTTGGGCTTTTGTTTTCTGCTGTACTTGAAATATATATGTCATATATCATATGTCATATATCAATTATATATCATATATTTCCAAGTTAAAATGCCCAGCATTGTTGATGGGGGAGGGAGAAGGCAAGAAAGTAGCTAGAGAGCAGAAGAAAGAGGGAGAATGAGTAAGGAATGGAGGGAAGGAGGAGGCAGGGGAGAGGAAGGGAGAGAAAGGGAGAGAAGGAGAGGGAGGGGGGAAGAAGAGAGAGCATTGCAAGGTGTGTGCATATTTTAAGCAGTGATTTAGGGGAGAGAGAAGCCCAGCCAGCCAGTCTTCATGTGCCTCCAGAAAGATGCGTGGCAAGCTGCTGGCCCACCCCCTAAGTCTGGGAAAACAGCTCTCTCTGTCTTATAAAGGGGAATTCTAAGTCGTGTTCTTTCTCACCCAAGGGATTTTTCTGCAAAGAAGAGAAAGACTTTGATAATTGGTGTAGCCTTGTTCAGAAGGTAAGTATGTGTGGATTTAAAAAAAAAAAATCGTAAGCATTGAAAACCACTATAGATGACTGTATTTTTTGAAGATTATTTTTACATAATAACATGAAAACAGTCTGATATAATTTGGTTGCAAGAGGAGGAAACTAAGATGAAAATGAACCTGTCAGATGTGGAGAACTTGACATAAGTTTGGGGAAAGTGAATAAAGTCTTTGCGTGCATTAGCTGATAGACTCAGCAATGAAAGTTAACATTGTAGCTTCAGCTTAGCACCTGAAATGCTCAGCTAATATTAGGCTGTTTCAACCTCCAACTGCCCAGTTCATACTGCTCAGTCAGCATTTCTTCCTTACTATATGTTTGCAAAAGTGAGTAAAGAGACAAAAGTGCTTTCTAGGGGTTTAGTGGTTCATTTACAACCCAGTATGTTTCATTGTGGTTTAGAGGACTTTTCCTTCTATTAACTGGCTTATTTATATAAAATACATGCATGTGACCACTGAAAGAGATCAGCATTTGCAGAATTCTGTGATAAGTTATTGTTTTCCCTTTTTGGTATAGTGTGTAAAAGAGAATTATTACATTGGTTCACCAATCTCTATATCCATTTCACTCAGCCTCTAACACATCTGAAGTAGATGTCATACACACTCGCTGAATGAATTAAGGGAGGTCATAGGGAGTATTGTTTAAAGCATCAGGTGGGGTACCTGAGACATGAAGCTCTATCTCTAAAACCAAAGGATTAAAGGAGCCCAGAGTGTTATATGCAAATAGAGGAAAGATTTTTCTTCATAATGAGCAAATGAATAACACTGACATCCCTAACAGAATCTGTAACCTCAGATAATAGTTTAGTGAAACGAAATATAGAGTTTACAGTTATTTAATTATTTATCAAAGAGAAAAGTTATTGCTATATGACTCAGGCTAGCCTGGAACTCAGTATGAAGACCAGGAAGGCCCCAGGCTTGTGATACTTCTATTTCAACCTTCAGTGTACTAAGATTGTAGATATGAGCCACTATGTCCAGTTCAAGAGAAATATTCTTGCTCTTGCCATCAGCATGAGAATTAAATGTGTGGCTTTGTACATTCTTGGAAAGTGCTCTGTCAGTAAGCTATATCCCCAGCCCAAGAGAGTTATTACTCCTTTTTAATGGGAAAAACAACATGTGGTCTTATTTTGTAGCTGTATAAATACTGTCTTAGTCAGGGTTTCTATTCCTGCACAAACATCATGACCAAGAAGCAAGTTGGGGAGGAAAGGGTTTATTCAGTTTACACTTCCACATTGCCATTCATCACGAAAGGAAGTCAGGACTAGAACTCAAGCAGGTCAGGAATCAGGAGCTGATGCAGAGGCCATGGAGGGATGTTCCTTACTGGCTTGCTTGCTTCCCCTGGCTTGCTCAGCCTGCTTTCTTATAGAGCCCAAGACTACCAGCCCAGGGATGGCACCACCCACAAGGGGCCCTTCCCCTTGATCACTAACTGAGAAAATGCCTTACCACTGGATCTCATGGAGGCATTTTCTCACCTGAAGCTCCTTTCTCTGTGATAACTCCAGCTTGTGTCAAGTTGACACACAAAGCCAGCCAGGACAATACTATTCACAAATAAGTCGCATAATGTGTTACACATATATTTCCTTTCTTTTTTCTTCCAGTTTTATCTCTCTCTCACACACACACCCTACCTACCTACCTACCTACCGATCTGTGAATCATAGATAGATGGATAGATAGCTCATATTCTCTCCTGTTATCCTCTCTTACCCCCTCCCATCAAACCCTTTCTTCTCAACATGTCCCTCTTCTGTCTTCATGTCTTTTTGTTTGCTGTTTATAGCCTGCTATATTTAATTAGGGTTGTCTGAATTGCTTTTTAAAATGGCAACTTACCACTGGATACCACTGTGGAATATGAATCTCTATCTCTATCTCTATCTCTATCTCTATCTCTATCTCTATCTCTATCTCTATCTCTAAGAGAATTACTTTTTAAAGATTCGTGTTTACCATTGTTACTTTTATGTGTCTGTGTGATCATGCCCTATTTATTCAGATACCTATGGAGGCTGGAAGAGGGCACCGGGTCCTCTTAGATACAGATTGCAACCTGCCCATTGTGGGTGCTGGGTACTAAATTTGGTCCTTCTGGAAAACCAGAAAATGTTCCTAACCTTGAGCCAAGAGAATTATTTTTTAAAGGAGGTGTTTCCATTCAGAATGTAGCAAAGCTGTATTGATGCTTGAAGCCAGAATGACAATGTCATGATAGCTGTATCATTTAAATTAGGATATATTCCTTCTTTTTAAAAAATATTTTTCTTTTTTTAATTTTAAATTTTATCTTATAAATTTTGTAAATAAAATTATTTATTTTATGTATATGAGTGTTCTATTTGCATGTATACCTGCATGCCAGAAGAGGGCATCAGATCCTAATATAGATAGTTGTGAGCCACCATGTGGTTGCTGGGTATTGAAGTCAGGACCTCTGGAAGAGCAGCCAGTGCTCTTAACCTCTGAGCCATCTTTCCAGACCCTAGGATATGTTTCTTAAATTGGAGCAAGAACTGAAGGCATGCAAATATGTACCAGAATTCTCTTAGGGCATATTTAATTTAATTTAATGACATTTTAAGGAACACCTCACCCCTACACTGAGCTGATCCTGTCTGTATACCAGGTAAACTCCCTGAGCCCCATGACTGGATCAGCCCATACTAGGCTCCATTAGCTATCAGCTCCAGTGTCCTTCCTGCCTTGTCAACAGGATCCATACTTGAAGTCAGCCGGGGTCATCAGATTATTCAAGTAGAGGATGAATGTATTTGCTAGGTGTTCTTTTCACACTTGTCAACTACCAGGCTATGCTCAGAGTTTAGGGTCAGGAATTGCCAACTAAACAGAAGAGTAGTGAACCCATGGTATTTACAGCTGTTCCTTGGTCTACCCAGGAAATTCTAAAGGAGAATTTGAGGATGTTTGAATTAGTTCAGAAGCACCCATCACACTGGCCTCCCTTTGTACCTCCAGCCAAGCCAGAAGTGACAACCACAGGGGCAGGTAAGTGGTTTTTGTAAGCTCTTGGCCAGCAGACTCCACATGTTGAACTGTTTGCTGACATAAAAGTAACTGTGGCTCATCTCATTTATGAAAAGTGAAATTTCTACTTATCCAGTCTGAGCAAAGAATTGTACTTCTAATTATTATAATTGTCAGAGAAGCTGGTATTTATAGGTTTTAAAGAATGATAACAAAAAGAACATTAACTCAGTGTAAAAGATTTATCATTACAAAATAAAGATGACTAAAATTTGTTTTAGAATAACAAACAAGAGGCCTGAGTTACTCAAAAGTACCGTGATGTTTGGGTTGGTGGTTATGTACCTGTAATCACTCAAAATGATAAGGCTAAAGAGTCCTGAGTTCCAGGCCAGGTTGAGCTACATCCCAAGACCTCATCTCAACAAATAAATAAACCATCAGAAAGATAAAGAGGGCACAACAGAGCACTTTACGCAGACTACTGTGATCAGGTCTATAGAAACAGGCCTGATTGTTTTGAGTCTTAAATAAACATTTTAATACTTTATATAGTAGGCCTAATTGTGTATTTCCTCCAGATAAACTTGCTTTTATCAAATTGATTCAAACATGCAGAGTGGCAGTGGCTGGATAGCGTCTTGACTGGGAGCATCGATCCAAATGTCAAGCTTTTCTTCTTTCTCTTTTCTATATTCCAACAGAATTCATAGACTCTACTGAACAACTGGAGGAATTTGACCTGGAGGAAGATTTTGAGATTCTGAGTGTGTAGGATAGTGAGAACTCAATGAGATGGTCTTCTACCTTCCATGTGACATCACAAGAAATGAACTTGTTACATAAAACTTTTCTGGTCAGCAAGTGCCTGATATGCCAATAGCATACAAACTCAATAGCAATTATGACTGAGCCAATTTGTCCTATTTTCAGAAATAAAACAAAAACAGAAAATAAATGACACCAAGTCATCCCTGAAAGACAGAGAAAAAATTATGGAGTCTAAGAGAAGATTCAGAGTCCATTGCTCCCCGTCTCGTCTTACATGGCGACGGCAAGTCTTCAGCAACTGAAGTGAGGGCATTGGAAGATAGACAGCATCTCCCATCTTGCTGCAACTATGAGTAGATGAGAGACAGTTATACTATATTTCTTCACCCTTTCAGGTGTGACCTCTTTGGGGCTAAATACTAAGAAGAATCTGTTTTCTTGCACAAATAATAAAATAAATGAATCAGGGAGAAATACTCTTGTTAAATTATCTGAATATGCAGTTTACATAATTATAATTTTTATCAAAATATTTGTCAAAATGATGTCAAATATACACTTCCTAATTGTCTTCCTTTTTGGAGAAACCTATTTGATAGGCCACAATCTCCATCCTTACTGATACTTTCATTAGATGTCACCGTATCCTTAAATCAAACCATGATCACTTGAAGCAGAGGTCAGCAAACTTTTTCTGTAAAGATAATATTTTAGGTTTTGTAGGCCAGGTGGCCTTTGTCATAACTATTCTACTCTGTAAAAACAGCCCCAGACAATATGCATGTGACTGAGCATGGCTGTACTCTAATAAAACTTGATTTACAAAAGCAAGTGGAGGGTTGGACTGGCCTTACCAATCACTCACTTAAAGCATTGATTTTTGTTTGAAGGATGAAATAAATTGTTTGAATTATTCTGTTTTGATTGCGAACTATCTGTAGAAAGAACTATTCATGTGGTGACATTCAATCTGTCCATTAAATACAAGTCCAAGACATTTTGGGACTAAGAACTTTCTAAGTTTGGAAGCACATAGTCGTGAGGTAACCTGGGCTGAATATGTGGCAAGGAGGGCGCCCCACAGTATCTACTTAGCTTCCTTTGGTCGCCCCTCTAAGTGTGTGTTTCACATGGGTCTGCATTTCATCTTCATTCTTTACAGAAATCCACAGGAGACCAGTATCTGGAGTCTCAAAATAGCACTGACCAACTCACTTTTTTCTTGTCTTTTCATTTCCTTCCTTCTTTTTCTTTTTTTGCCAGTATGTTATATATCTCATAGGTTCAAAATTCAAAAATGGTATTCAGCATAATACCATTTTCTTCCACGGGTCAGTTTACGTCTCTGAAAACTGAGTTATTCTTGTTTATCCTTCCACGGGATTGTTTTATGCATATGTAACCATATGGAGATATTTAAGTTATTGCACATGAAAGATACGCCCTGTGCCCACATAGAGTTTAGATTTCATTTTTAATATTTGTGTATGTTTGTATGCACATGTACATATACTCACACAGGCATGCCATCTCTGGGCAGAAGTGGAGGCCCTCTTTGGGCATCAGGTGTCCTCCTTTATCATTCTCTGTATAATCTTTAGAGAGAGGATCTTTCCATGAACCTGGGGCTCATGTTTTCTTGGTTAGGGTGGAAGACAGTACACCCAGCCATCCTCCTGTCTCCACTTCCCTTAAACTGGGGTTAAGACATACATAGAACATAGTGGCTTTTTCATGCACATCTTGGGACCCAAACTCCAGTCCTCCTGATTGTGTAGCAAGTACTCTTAACTGCTGAGCCATCTCTCCAGTCACAAGATTTCATTTTACTGATTTTAATGTTTCCTTACTTTTAACTTATTAGTAAATGATCCCGAGGCCACTGAAGATGAAAACTCCTTTCTTGAACTCTAGCACGTGAAAGAGATAAAAGTAGTTGTGTACTAATTATGAAACATGTTGTGAGTTTGTTGACCAAGAGAAGACTCTGCCCTTTGACTAAATCGTTTTCTAATTTCCCCTGTCTCAATGTTTTGTCACAAAGTGTAGTAAGAATGGATATTAGGAAAGTCAGAGTCTCAAAAAGTTGAATGTTCGCATTTCATTAATTTTATTTGCTATGTACAAAGCTAACAGCATTTGTTACTTATCTAGGAGGTGACGACAACATGTCAGAATATACTGGTTATGCTTTGCCTGCGTTTGCACAGTTTACATAGTACTCAAGGACGCAAATAACCTGGAAGGGAGTGCTTCATGTCAGCGTAACTGATTGTGTTCTACGCAACTGGTAATTAAAATGAATTGCTTTAAACAGAAGGCAATATACTTCATGGCCAACTCAGACTGTGCCTCAGGTTTGCTAACAATGGTGAATGCTAGATTTTTATGAAATTAAAAAAAAAAAACCCAACTGTCAAATAGTTTAAAAGGCTACCCATGGGAGAGTAGTTGGATGGCCATTTTATCAGAATGTCTCTAATAGCCTCAGAGTGCAGGGACCAACTGCAGCTTCAGTTTGTCACCCTGCACACATCAGGGTGGCATTTGAAATAACTAGGTATTTCTGAGGAATGGAGACATTAGATTTACCTTTTTGTTCCTGGACTCAGAAGCAGAACTTCTACCTCTATATGTATTCATCCCTCTGCCTCAGGCCAAGAAGAAAGAGAAATGATTCTCATTTCCTTCTGTGAGCTTAGTCACATTTATTGCATTCTTTGTTCTGCTTTGGACTGGGCCAACTTGTCTTTCTGCCTGGATGTGAACCAGGGGGCAGTGATTTGTCTAAGACCAAATACTGGCCTTGCAGCCTTTCCTAGTCAAGATGGGATATGGGCCTAACAAAACTCTGGAAGCTCAGTTCTGGCTATAGGCTGGCTCCTCATTCCAATACTACTTCCTGTCTAAATATAATAGGCTGCCTTCAGTAGGGAGGGCTAGCCCTAGGCAGATTTAAGCATCTATAATGTTCAGCCAGAAACATACTTTTAAGGTGGAAGTCCTGAGTTTTAATTTGACTCAAATAATGTGTGGTGACGTCTTGTCATAAAAAAAAATAATAACTTAGCTGTTATACAGAACTTCCTGGTTCAGGCAGTGAGGCGAGCTTTAGCAGTCTTAGAAAATGGCAGTTTAGCACACTTTTCTGAGGTAGCCATGAGTAATCGTACACATATCTAAATGGAACATTAGCACCAGACAGATGGAAACAGGAGAGCAAAACCTAGCACAGTGGGCTCATCTGTTGGGCCTGAGGGTTGGAATGACCAGTGTCCAGTAGTCCAGTCCAAATGAGGCTTTGACGTACAACTTGACAGACAAACGGGCTCAGGCCTTCCTTTCTCAGACTGTTCAGACTTGTTGAGGTGAGTGTTGTGAGGTGGGTGGGGAGATCAGGGGCTGTGTGACGGGCAATACCCTACAGGTTTTTCATACACACCTGGCAGCGGCTCACCCTGGTGTGAAGCTGCCCAGTTTTCAGTGTCTCAGATACAGGCTTTTCCTGAAACTGCCCTCTCTCCTCCACTGTTGTCAGCCAGAAACTGTACTTGTTGGCAAAGTAGTGGCAGGTACCACGGGCACCGCTGCACTCGATGAAAGGAGTAGCCCGGAAGTCCTCAAGACAGGAACCAGGGGAGACTAGGGACTGGCCTCCGCCCTCAGCACCAGCAGCAGTGTGCTGAAACAGAAGGGAGGGGGTTGTGTGAGCTCTGCCAGAACTCAACATGGAGGTGCTCCATGCCCTGTTTCTACAGGACTGCATATGTACCCCATTCTAGAACTCTGGACCCCAGTGGGCTTTGGAGGAAAGCACTGGCCATCTTCCCTGAAGCAGCTGTGGGATGCTGTGTCCTTACACCAGCTCCTTTGTACCCTGCATGGTCAGTGATCATATTCCAACCAATGTTTCCTTATCTGTGCTTACTTATCCCACAGACTTCACAGCTGTGTGAGGTTCACCCATTTTCACACGGTGTGTGTGTGTGTGTGTGTGTGTGTGTGTGTGTGTGTGTGTGTGTGTGACACTTATTTATTTTGTGTGTGGTTTGGTTAGGCTTAGTGGCGAGTGCCTTTGCCTAGGGGTCTATCTTGCTGGCCTTCAGACATATATATATACACCTGAACAAGGTTGGATTTGTTTTGGAATTAACAGAGCTTAAAGCCCATTGCTGTGCACTGTCCACTAAGAAGGGAAAGAGGATAATAATCCCCAATGCTCTTTCTTGTAACAGCATGTCCCCTATAGTTCTCATCTGGAAACTGCCTCCACTAGAACTATTTCTATTTTCAACCTGCGCCATACCCTCTAGAGTGACACACGATACTTACTACCTGACAACTAAAGGAAGGCTTGGGTGTATTTGACCTAAAATGTGTCAGGCCTTGCTTCAGAGGGCTTCCTTGGAGTTTGGTTTCTAGGCCACTGTTGTCCTAGCAGTCTCTAGTCACTATACCTCCAGGCTTCCTGTCTACACCCCAGCCATCTCCCTTCAGATTAGCTGGAAGCACAGAAGGCCAAAAAGAGGCTTTATGTACATCTGCATTAGCAGGTGGCTAACAGGCTGTCAGTTTGCTTAGTTTTCAGAGTGATACTTTGCTGATGGTGCTGGCTTATGAAAACACATCAGTTTTGGGTGGGAACAATTACACCAGAGTCTTTGGTAATTCCACAAGAAGCTCTGCCCTACCAGGGGACTTCAGTGAGCTTTACACTGTAGTTTTCCTGGGAGTTGCCTTAGTCTTACTCCTGATTTCATTTGAAGAAACCCCCCCAGATAGTTACAGAACCATCTCCTCAGGATTACTGATGTTCTCTTTCCTAGCTAGACACACAGCATACCTTCACACCACAAAAATTGGAGAACCAACAAAAGGCTCACAAAGCCGGACAAACACAGCATGCCTCCATGCCAATCTTTAAGAGGAGATAGCAAAAAGAGATAGCAGGAGCTGGACAGATCTGGGAGGGTAGATTGCAAGGTGGTAAATGTTATTCTCAGCCTGATCAGTACAATTATGTGCTGGCCTCAGTTGAGGACAGCATTTCCCTCAGTATCTGTTCAGACTACAGTTCTAGTCTTCCCTTGGTAGTGACAAAACTGAAGGACACATAGAGTAGGGCCTTGGCTTTGACACATACAAGTTCTCAGTCCAGAACACCAGGTTCAAATCACTATCCTACACCCCCCCAACCACAAAATTGTAATCCACATCTTCATCTCTCTTCCTGTTAAACTATTTTCTAACCTTTTCCCCCTTGAGCCTGGGATCAAAGGGAGGGCCCTTCCCTGAGCTCTTCACCCCTATCCTCTATCTCTGTTTCTCCACTGAGGGACATAATGGTTCAAGGTCTCACCATGAGGAAGGAGTATCCGATCCAGAGGCTGTGCCAACCCAGAGGGCACTGCGGGACGGTGATGTCCTGGCTGTGCACAGCAATGGCTTGTGAGGGCGCCTCACATACAGAGCAGCGGCTGATATACTGGGGAATATGCGTCTGGGCCACAGGCATCATGGGAATGGGGGCAGTAGTGGAGAGCCAGTAGGATTTATCATTGCGTCTGGCATAGTGGCACACTTCATTGATGTTGCAGTAGATGAAGGGCATGGTGCTGAATCGGGGCAGGCAGGAGCCAGCAAATCCTGGGAAGAGAAGATGGTCAAGAATCAGGTAAGTGAGTGCTGGCTCAAGGGAAGAGGCGCGAGACCTGGAGTAGCTGAAGATGTGAATTTCCATCTCAATGCTTGCTCAGAGCAGTACAGCTCTCTCCTCACAGTCCTGTGACTTTGGTAGGTGCTGGAGTCTGAGGATCAAATTGTATAGTAAAGGTACCAGGGGAGTTGAATATGATGAGAATCTTTTGATAAAGTGAATAATCACTCCCTAATTAATCTGCTTTGTAAAACCAACATTTAATAGACGGAATTTGAGTCTAAGAGTTAGCACACCTGCTGCTAATGCAATTAATCCTTGGGTAATCATCACTGCCCGGAAGGTCATGTTACTATTGTTATCACTAATCACTAATACTTAATGGAGGCTTAAATATATTTTACATTGGGTAATTCATGAATTCCTTACACCACTCTATGTGACAGATAGTAGAAATAACTTAGTCCCATTAAGGGAGAATGAAAGCTTGGAGAGGTTGAATAATTTACCCAGGGCATGTGGCTTTGAAGCAGTAGGACCAGCATTTGAATCAAAATCCTTTTGACCCCAGAGCTGTGGCCTATTTCACAACCATGGGTCTAAAGGGATGTGAGAAGAAAAGTGGTCAGATCTCAGTCCTTGTAGGGGCAGGGAGCAAGGTCTAGCTGTCAAAGCCAGTACTTACCCAGATCCTGGTTATGGGCTTTCTCCTGCCCCTCCACGAACAGCAAGCTGTAACCCACCCAGAGCCGGCTCATCCCGATAGGGCACAGTGGCACCTGTTCTGACTGACTGTGTTTTACTAGTGTGTAGCCCACTCTCGCACTGTGCTCAGGCACCCCAGGCTGCCCAATGGGGCCCTGATTTCCTGGAGCTCCTGAGAAGAAAAGAACATAGAAGTAAGTATGATGCAGATGACACTAACACTAGCCACTCATTGATCCTAAACATTTGTAAGGTGCATCATATACATGTGGTCAGCCACTTGGTCCTGAGGTCCCCAGGAGCTGGCACTATTATCAGTCTACTCTACCACTGAGGAAAATGAGGTTCTGAGCTGCCACAGCTAGAAGCTAATGGAGTTACAACTCCCAGTCATGTGTGCCCAGCTATATAGTTCCCATTTTAAAAGAGCACACCATCCATTACCCTTCTTCAACCTCCTGGCCCTTTGTCCTAAGAGTAAATGGAGTGGGATCCTTCTCATGCTCAGCCTTGAAGTCTTTCACATGACATAGCTAGCTGCTGAATTGGAAGCATTATAAGTAACATGAGCATTAGAAAGGCAAAGCTTTATCTGCCTGTCCACGGTGGATATAACCATTGTACTGCAACAGTTTATGACTGAGCTTTAGAAAGATTCTATACCAAGGACAAATGATTTGTTGTATTCTTTTATCCATGTCAGGACAGGACAGAAAGCCATGAAAAGCAAAGCCAGGAAGATCAAGAGTTTGAAGCCAACCTGGCTTGCATAGTGAGTTTGGGGGCAAACTGGGCTATGTAACAAGACACTGATCTAAATAGATAGATAGATAGATAGATAGATAGATAGATAGATAGATAGATAGATAGATAGATAGATAGATAGAAGGCTGGAGGAGAACACAGACAAGGATGTGGAGAAGTCTGTTGCCTTCTTGAATCATGCAGGGCTTCCCATTACAGGCTGGAGGCTGTGCCAGTGTGAAGAGGAGAAGAACAATGTGATGGTTTGAATAAGAATGACTGCCATAGGCTCATATAGCCGAATGCTTACTGTGATGGCTTGTATATGGCCGGTCCAGGGAGTGGCACTATTAAAAGGTGTGGCCTTGTCGGAGAAAGTGTGTGACTGTGGGTGTGGGCTTTAGTACCCTAGTCCTAGTTGCCTGGAAGCCAGTCTTCTACTAGAAGCCTTCAGATGAAGATGGAGAACTCTCAGCTCTGCCTGGATCATACTTGCCTAGATGCTGCCCTGCTCCCACCATGATGATAATGGACTGAACCTCTGAACCTGTAAACCAGCCCCAATTAAATGTTGTCCTTTATAAGACTTGCCTTGGTCATGGTGTCTGTTCATAGCAGGAAAACCCTAACTAAGACACTTAGTCACCAGGAATTTGAGAAGGATTAGGAAGTATGGACTTGTTGGAGGAAGTGTGTCACTGGGGATAGGCTTGGAGGTTTCAAAAGCCCACACCCAACTAACACTCTCTCTCTCTCTCTCTCTCTCTCTCTCTCTCTCTCTCTCTCTCTCTCTTTCTCTCTCTCTGTCTCTGTCTCTGTGTGTGTGTGTGTGTGTGTATGTGTGAGTGTGTGTCTGTCTGTCTGTCTGTCTTCCTATGGATTAGGATGTATATCTCTCAGCTACTGCTCTAGTGCCTACCTGCCTGCTGCCATGTTCCATTCAGGATGATAATGGACTAAACTACTGTAACTGCAAGTAAGCTCCCAATTAAAATATTTCTTTCATTAGAGTTGCCTTTGTCATGGCGTCTCTTCACAGCAATAGAACAGCAAGAAAGACATAAGATGGTACCAGAAGTGGGGTCTTGCCCTGATGTTACTCCCTTTATTTCATTTAGCAGCAGGATTAAAAAAAAATTATCTTCTTGAGCACTAGAATTGGCTCCCACAAAACATTTCCTGGTACTCCTTTTTTTCCTCAAACTTTACATTTTGTATTTTTCCTGATGCTCCTTTTCAATCTGTATGTTTTGTTTTTACTCCTTGTTCCCCCTGTTCCTTTTCATTGTGGATCTGAATAAGAGCTATCAAACCCACACAGCACAGTCAATACTAGGCTATCTTGAAATTTCCTCTGCGAACCTCATTAATCTAAAACTCTCCAGTTTAGTCTCAGGCAGATGGTTATGGAAAGGGCAAAAAGCAGCCACATTCTTTGCCAAATATCACAAGAATAGTATCTAGCCTACTTACTAATATTTTTCCTCCTGAAAATTCTTCAGCCAGGCCCCCAAGTTCAAATTGCCCTCAATACTATCTTCCATGTTCCTGTTATTATGGCTCATTACACCTTACTTAATGTATCCAAACACTTTTCTAGTTCAAAGTCCCAAAGTCTTCTATATTCCTCTAACAAAGGCATGGTAGTGCCTGTCACAGCAATACCCTAATCTTGGCATGCTTTCTTTCATAAGAGTTGCCTTGGTCATGGTGTCTCTTCATAGTAATAGAACATTAAGAGAGACAAGAACTCAGTCTATGAGCCACCTTATAGTTGCAAATTTATCACATGGTTGACTAAGTGTCCAAGTTTTTTAACCTGACCTTCAAATCCTGGAGGTCCTTGTAGTCCAGGGAGACCAGGATCACCAAGGATTCCAGATGGTCCTGGAAGCCCACTGGGGCCATCCTTGCCAGGGATGCCAGGTAGGCCTTTGGAACCTATAAGAGAGAAAATGCACAGGGTAGGGGAGCACTCAATATGGAAGGCACAGAGTCTTCTCAGACTTATGTGAGGTCACAGGGAGAATAATAAGTTACTCCTATTGGTGCAAAGCTAAGACTTGGAAACCATATTTCCTGTCCTCAGCCATTTGCTTTCTCCATTACCTTGTGTTCTCCTTTGTCACTCACCATGTCTCCTCTAGCTCCAAACAAAACTTTAGAAATGTCTAGGGGAGAGACTCACATGTTCTCTGAAGACAAGTATAACTACTGCCCCACTGGCTTTGTAGCTTTTCCCTTCCCAGGCAAGGAGTTTGGGAGCCTTGGGAAGTAGCTAGGGAAATGTTTGATGAAAGCACTTTCTCAGAGCTATGCCAAGCCAATAGCTTCAGTCTCTCAACCAAGGCCTTTCAGCTTCCCAGTGAGTCTCCTTTCTCTGGTGTCATTCTTACCTTGGAGACCCACAGAGCCTTGAGACCCAGGGTCTCCTGTGAGGCCTGGGATGCCATCAATGCCTGGCAGACCCAAAGGTCCTGGAGGAACCTGCATCGCTTCAGCAATTGGTGTGTGTCCTGGAGCACCCTGGGGGCCAGAGAACCCTGAAGGCAGGTAGTGAAACAGCACTGGTTAATCTGGAGCAGAGAAGGACACAGGCCGCCTTCCCTCTGCCTGGCAATAACCAGCTATTTTCTCGTTCTTTTTGTGCTCACAATCCCCACTTGAATCCTCCAGTACAGAATACACAACCCTTGATAGAACCTTCTTTCCCCATCTCCTTCTTAGTGACTTGGTGGGTCCATGTGGGCAAGGCAAGGAGCAAGTCATACTTATTGTGGCTCCCCATAGCCTAGTATGGAATTCACTAGGTAGAAGGTAGTTAGGAAATGTCTGCTGTAAAATTATAGTAGGCTGAGCCATGGCTCAGGGATGGAGCAGTTATTTACTTACACATTGGTCAGAATCCACTACCAAAGATACTGTAAAGATGTATCCAACTCCAGAGGTGCAGTTGGCATCCCAGCCTAAGAGACCCACCCAAGTTGGCCACTTTACAAATAGAATAGCTTGTTTACTGATTTCATTAGTCAAGTAATTCATGGGTCCTTACTATCTGCCAAGATTCTGGGAGATGAGAAACAAGAGCAGTGATGGACCTTTATGGAGAATATGGTCTAGTGATGAAGATGAACAAAGCATATTTTGGCAAATACCATTAACCCCATTGTGCAAATCTTAAGAAGGACTGGGAAGGAAATAAATGATATAGTAACAATAGGAGGGGACATAGGGTAGTATGGCAGAGAGGTCTGTTTTAGAGCTACCCGTGGCTTCTTATAACCAGTGGTGGTTATGCAGAAACTATTCAAACATCAGAAGTACCAGGGGAAGCTAGACATTTAAAGAATTGAAGGGCAAGAGAGCATCACAAAACATATACAGTATTGACAGGAGTGTAAACTAGTATAGGCGTGGAAATCAATATTGGAGCTCCTCAAAAAAAAAAAAAAACCTTAAAACTAGAATTGACATATGATCTAGCCATACCATTCCCAGGAATATCCTCCCAGGACTCCAAGTCAGCATACCACAGAGATACCTACATATTCATGTCCATCCCTGTAGTATTCATATTAGCCAAGGTTTGGAAGCAGCCTAAGTGTCCATTAACAGATGAGTGGACAAAGAAAATAGGACACATATACACGAAGAAACTTTCTTCAGTCAGGATGAAAAGTGAAGCATGTCATGTACAAGTAAATGGATACAATTGGAGACCATCGTGTCATGCGAGGATGCATACTTACATGACATACAAACAGAGGAGGGGATAATTAGGGGAAGGGGAACTAGTAGGAAAAGGAGGAGGGAAAAAAGGGTAATTGGCACAATATTTGAGATGCCAATGGACAGTAAAAGGGACATGAGCTGGCATGAGATGAAGAGGGAGGTGTCAGACTTGATTTTGTGGGCCATGGTTCCTTTCTATGCCATGAATAGAACGGTTTGCTTTTTATCAGCAACTATATGTAAAAAAATGGTTGTTGTTGGGGGAGGAAGGGTGGTACATGAGAACTGCTGATGGCTTAGACCTCAAGGGAGCAGCAGAATTGATGGAAAGTGAGCAGATGCAAGGCATGCTAGGAGATGGGGCTTCCGGGGGCTGCTGATAGACGAATCGTTGAAATTTGGCTCAAGGATAGAGAGAATTATGAGATTAGTGGTCTAGGTGCAATGCAGAAGTAATACAGAGGGAGGTCTGGACCCATGGCAGCAAAGCAGCAAGGACCTTCAGCTCTGGGGTAGATTGGTACAGAGCTTTCTCCTGGGTTTGGGAGCATGATGCCCTAGTTGCTTTTCTGCTGTGGTAGACAACATGACTTCCAAAATAACCTCAACTTCATGCTGTACCCCTTCCCTCCACAGCGTAGGCTTGGCCCAGAAATTGCACGCTTGGCCCTGCACTCACCTCTTGGCCCCGCCTTCCCCTTCATCCCAGGAAATCCTGGGTCTCCTGGTGGCCCAATCTTGCCAGGAGTCCCCATGAGGCCAGGTTCCCCTCTCATGCCTGGTAAGGGTCAAAGGAAAACATGTCAGGTGCTGACATGATGATGACAGGGAGACTGGTCAGGAAAAGCACCATCTGTGAGCCTCTTCAGGGTGACTGGACTGTGCAGTGGTGACTGATGGGTCTTGCAGCGGGTGGAACAGACTTACCTTTTAGCCCTAGATCTCCAGAGAGGCCAGAGAAACCTGGAAGTCCTTGGTTTCCCTTGAACCCTTGAAGGCCTGGAATTCCAGGGAAGCCAGAGTCTCCAGGATCACCTTGATCCGAGGATGGCCCAGGGGGACCTGGAGGGCCTGAGAGGCCTGGGCGGCCTAGGGATAAGATTGGAGAAGTAATGAAGTGCAAAGAGATAGGAAGCTACTGAAGGCCTAGGGAATTAGGTAGCCAAGGTCACTCCTAGTACAGGTCCTTCTGTTGCTGTCCATGAAGCCCCTATGCCCAGACTTTCTAAAACACTTCAGCAAAATACAGCCAGTTCCAGTCCCTCAAATCTTGATGGGAGAGAATAAGTTGAGACCAAGCAGATCTATACATTTCCAGCAACAGGAAAAGGGCTGCATTATACAGCATATCTGCCCACATCAAAAAGTCAGGTGGCCAGTTGAGTTTGGGGTTTCTTATTTTTACCTCGTTCTCCATCTAGGCCTGGATGCCCAGGGTCACCAGGCTGTCCTGCTATGACTGAGGGCAAGGAGATGCCTGGGGCTCCAGGGGTACCAGCAGGACCTTGAAGACCTGGGGAACCTGCAAAGAATAAATAAAATGGGGCTTGGTGGGCTTCCCATGTCCAGGAAATGGCTAAGTGTATTCAGAAAACGGAAGCCACGAGATAGCTGCAAGACCAGAGGACCCCAGTAGAGGGCTGTCTTCCATCCATCCTGACTTCCCAGCAAGCTGACAACAGCAAGTCAGGCTCTCCTTCCTTTCCAGCTGTGGAAATTTCTAGCTCCCCAATTTCACTGGTGATGGAAATATTTTTAGGCTGTTTTTCCTCCAGATCAGAAGTCAAAGAAAGCGTGGCTGAGCAGCTGGAATTTAAAGTTTTCAAAGTGTTGTTATTAAGCACACTGGTTTACTAAACTTTGCTAACTGCCAGTTCTGTCTGATGCTGCCCAAAAGTTATGGATAGTGTATGACCGAGGCCAGACTATCCAGAATAGAGGCAGCAAGAATATCATGGATCCTCCTGTGTGGGCTAAGATTCCCTGCTGTCTTCTGGCATGTCTAGGCAAACAACAGCAGCAGCAGCAACAACCACAACCAGTCTTTTGTAGGTGACCTAGTGGAATTACTGCTTAGTTGCCTGTTGAACATATCTCATTGTATTAGATATCAGTCTGCCTTTAGCCAAAGTATATAGTTATGTTCTTTGCTCCATATTACTTTACATGGTTTTTATTTGTACTATATGTTCAAAACAAAAAATTTCATCAAATTACAAGATATTTATTTAATGTATGCTAAATACATATATGATAATCTTGAAGGGGAAACATCAAAACTATACACATGTGAAAGTTCCTGCTCTATGCTAAGCAGGGAACAGATGTGTTAACTAGCGTATTCTGATGGATAGCCAGATAAGAAAGCTGAATGGACTCTGCCTGATAAAAACCCATTGGTTGAGATTCCTTTTTGTGTGTGAGAGGAAAAATCCAAAAATATTGTTACTCAATTTCCATTCTTATATTTATTCATCTTTTAAAAGCTGGTAAATCTGTGTAAATGTGTGACAAGAGATGGGAGATTAGCCAAAGCAGGTGTTTAAAAATAGCTCATTAATACTTTGAATCACAAGGAAAACTAGAGATGAAACCGCTGATTTTTGAGAAAACATTCTTTTTAAGTTTAGGAAAAAAACAAGCACAAAAAAGGTGTGTTGTGATGACTCTCTGAAGTACTTTTCTTTTTCATTGAGGTAAGGAACTGAAAAGAAAGATATATTTTCCATGCTTTCCCTGGAAACAGAGGTGTATATATGTATATGTGCATATAGGAAACACATGCATTTATATCAGCTGAAATTTTGCAAAAACCAACAAGCAAAATACCATATAACCCCATATAATGGAGTAAGCATGGGCAGCTAACAGAATCATAGAGTCATCCATGTCAATTTTTAAAAGACTTGCATGCTCTTTATCTGCTTCTTGACTTTATAAGTAAATATACTGAATTAAAGTAGTACCAAAATCTCATGTTTTTAACAACTTATCATTAGCATGTGTATTGCATATGTGTATTTGCATATGGACTCCACAGTGCATGAGTGGAGTCCAGAGGGTCGCTCTGTGGAGTTGGCTCTCTCCTTCACCCTTTACTTTGGTTCCAGCAGTGGAACTCAGGTTGTCAGGCTTATAATTTAGGTATCTTTATCCATTGAACCATCTTGTGAGCCCTTGTATATGTTTTTTTGATTAAAACTAAAATGCTCTAAATGAGGAGCTGCAAACGCCAAATAACCAATTTGCTAACTCATTCCAACTCCAAACCCTGAGAAACTTTAAATACATAAATGTAGGCTCTAAAGATTTAATGCAAGTATGAAAACAACAATATAATTGCAAATCATTTAGCGAAAGGTATTGTGAGCACAGGGAACCGAGTGTTCTCAGGCTCAGTCTGTTTTACTTCCACTACAAAATCACAGACTGTTTCCTCTGGTGGGCACAATATATGCTGCATTCTTTTTAAACAAATTGCTTCAGTAAAGAATAATCTAGGTATGATGATCACATCTGTACTTCATTGATCCACAAAGGGAAAACGAAGATGGCATTATCTTGGTAATTATGTGTGTAGTCTCCATAGATCCCACCCCCTCCTCTCAGAGAACCATTCCCAAATTCTGTGTTCACTTCCTTCCTTCTCATCATAATTTCTTCATGAATATTTGCATCCCTAGACAGTCTGTCGGTTGTTTTGCTTATTTTGAACATCTAATGAGAGAATCCCACCAAGAGTATTCCCTTGTGACATGCTGCCCTTCATAATTATGTTCCTCTAATATATCCATCTTGATGTGTGCTGTTTACTGTAATTGTAATTATAACTTTATGTCAGCTAAAGTAAATGAATAATTTGATAACCAGAAATTCACAATCGAGATTTACAAACAGAAGAAGAAATGCCATATGCTTCCATCTGGTTCCTTCTTCTCTGTGTCCTGGGAAAGAAGCCACAGTTGCTTTGCAGGCTCAGATCCTCCTTTGAGCCTTTCTCTGGAGAAGCTCCTGTATTCCCCAAAAGAACAAGTTTGCCCAGACCAAAGGAAGGCTTGAACATAAAAACAACAGATGCCCCAATTCAAGATTGCAGCAGAAAATGAATGAATGTATGACTATGATTCCTGGGAAACATACACTATGTAAACAGAAAGTGTTATGAGACCTCAGGCCCCAAATCTACTGCAGTTACCACTTCCCAAGTGACATGTAATAGCATAGTGCCCAGTGTTTCTGGAGCATCTGCTGGGCACTGAGATATGCTCTTTGACTCACATTACTTTACTGTTCACAGAGTCCTCAGAACAATGTGTGAGACAGTTCTATCGATTTTACAGAAAGAAAAAAAAAACTTGAGTTCAATTGGCATTGAGAGACAGGTGTGTAACTTCATTGCTTAGGGTCATACAGATCAGTGAGAGGGAGAGCTGGAATTTGAACGTTATGGCCGTGCTTTTAGCCATGACTAACTGCATTCATTTTCTGCTTTATATATAGTGGGAGACAGGTGAGTCTCCAGAACACTGCCAAGGAGGCTGAGGAATGATGTCATAATTTTGGAGAAGTTCTAGGATGGGATACCCAGGGAGACTTCAAGCAGTGTGGGAAGCTGAGTTCAGGGTAGAATTTGGTTAATGAAAACAAAAGTTAGCTGGGCAGTGGTGGCACATGCCTTTAATCCCAGCACTTGGGAGGCAGAGGCAGGCGGATTTCTGGGTTCGAGGCCAGCCTGGTCTACAGAGTGAGTTCCAGGACAGCCAGGGCTACACAGAGAAACCCTGTCTCGAAAAACAAACAAACAAACAAACAAACAAACAAAAAAAACAAAAAAAAAAAAGAAAGAAAGAAAGAAAGAAAGAAAGAAAGAAAGAAAGAAAGAAAGAAAGAAAGAAAGAAAGAAAACAAAAGTTAACCTGGTAGAGTAACGCCTGTGGGCTTGGCCTCAAGAGACCCATGTTCTCTCAGTCTTGGGTTTCTTCTGACAGATTCTATCATCCTCATGGAGTACTAAGGAAATTGGAGCTAAGATCTCACTAAATGGACCAACTCTGCTCCTTAGAAGCATTCATTGTGGCTTTGGCTAAGCCCCAAAAAGAGGTCCAGAGCTGAATTGGAAAGAGCCAGGGGAAACTGGAGGCTAGGAGGCACTTGGTAGAGTGTTCCCACTACTCTTTGTTGGGAAGCTATAGGAATATCCTTCATCCCTTTCTTTGCATTCACTGTTAAGGGTTCTTAGAATCTCAAAAATGTAAAGACAAGCATAAGTTTACCCTATGAACCATTTGGCCCCAATCAGTCTCAAACCCTGATTCGCTGCCAAGGCCTCATTCAGTTTCAGCAAGTCCTGACTTGGGCTCACTTACCCTGGTCACCTTTTTGTCCCCTTGAGCCTTGTTTTCCTGGATCTCCGATGACAATTCCTGGCATTCCCCTTTCCCCTTTGGGGCCAGGCAGGCCAGCTGGCCCAGGAACACCAGTGATACTGGCTCCTAGAAAGAAATGCAGGGGGAGCAGAGCTCAGAGGAAGATAGCCCTTGGGCCTTGTTGACTTCCCTATTGTCTAGAAGAAGAGCTCATTCCCACAGAAAAGCAGAACATCCTCTTTCCTTCTCCAATTGAAGACAAGTGAGGAGATCTAACTTCCAGGATATGGGGTATACTACAGTCAAGATCACATGGCCAGTTCTTTCCAGTTCTGGAAGAGCTTTAGTCCCTTAACCTTGACCTTCAGGGCCTTTCCTACCTGGAGTGCCGTGGGTGCCCTTGGTGCCTGGAAGTCCATTCAGTCCATGTAAACCAGGAGCTCCAGGGTATCCTAAGGAGAGAGAACATCAGAAATGGCTCTAACGTTATTGAGGCGTTACTTGATGCTCTCTAGAAAAACAGCCAATTTCTAACATACACCTTGCACCTTGGGTTCTCATGATTCTTATAAAGGCTACTGCAGCTTTTAGAGTAAGACGACAGTTAATTAGCTGATAAAGTTTTGATCTCAAATGTCTCCCAAAAGCCCAAGTATTGAGAGTTTATTCCCTAGAGCCTTTAGGAAATTATTCAATTACAATGATCCTGACTTTCGGAATGTATTAATTCAATTTTGACTAAAATAATTAGTGAGTTCTTGAATGGTAGAAGAACTGACAAAGTGGAGTGCGATTGAAGTAGTTGGAGGCATGTCATGAAAGCGTTTTTTTTTTTTTCCTCTTACTGCTTCCTGATTACCACAAGGTGAGCAGCTCAGCTCTACAATACACTGCTTATCACCATACCCTTCCTTACCACAGGTCCAGATACAATGAAGCCAAGTAACAACTGTGGACTGAAACCTCTAAAATCACAAGCCCAAATAAATATGTCCTCCTGCTTTTCTTGGTTTTGTTTGAGATTGAGTCTCACATATCCCAGGATGCCTATACCTCTCTATGTAGGTGAGTGTGACCTTGAACTTCTCATCTTCCTGCATCTACATACAGAGTGCAGAGATTACAGTTGTATCATCACTCCTGCTTTATGCAGTGCTGGGAATTGAACATAGGGAGGGCCTTGTATATGCTGGACAAGCACTCTACCAATTGAACTACATCCTTGGCCCCCCACAGCAGGTATTTTAATAGAATGTAGGAGTAGCAATGCCAGGCCCTTGAGTTGCCTTCTCCCAGAAACTGGTTCTAGAAACTTGCTACTCTATCATTAAAGCAGGGAAAGACAACATAGGCTTGGGCAATAACTTTCTGCTATGGCTTCATATCGTAGTTACATTTCTCATTTCCATGATCAGATACTTTATACAAGCAGCTTAAAAAAGGAAAGTCTTATTTTGGCTTGCAGTTTGAGGGTACCATCTATCATGTCAAGGAAAATGTGGCAGCAGGAACTTGAGGAGGCAGGGGATTATATTGTATCCATAATCATGAAGCAGATGACATTGAATGATCATTCTCAGATCATTTTCTCCTATTTTATTCAGCCTATGACCCCAGCCAATGGAATGGTACCTCCCAGAGTTAAGGTGGGTCTACCTAACTCAACCCAATTTAGATAATTCCTCACAGGCATATCCAAAGGCTAACCTAATCCATATTGTCCCTTAAAAGGTATCCCCAAAGCTTGTCTCCTATATGATTTTAGATTTTATCAAGTTGACAATATTAACCATTATACTTGAATATGGTTTTCATGTAGTCCCCAAAGCTCCCATTTTGATGGTATTAGGAGGTGGTGGGGTCTTTAACAGGTGAGGCTTAGGGAAAGTTGTTTCGGTCGCTGGGGTTTTCCACAGGGGAGGGATAAGGGAGCTCTCGTGGACCCTGAGACGTCACAATCATGAATGGCTACAGAAGAGTATGACTCGCCCTACCCCTGGTTTTCTGTTGACTTGTGACCTCTCTCTCTCTCTCTCTCTCTCTCTCTCTCTCTCTCTCTCTCTCCGCCATTCCTCCTTAAAGCCAATGCCATAGCTGTTTGGAATTATAGCCTCAAAAATTATAAGCTAAATTTATTTTCTTTCTAAGTAACCAACCACAGGGACTTCAATTTAGTACTGGATAATTAATGTCTTTCTTGTTAATTCTTTTCTTTGTGGATATGACATTCTTCTATTCTGATTTTTAATTGTTCACCTTCCTTTCTGTTATTTTCAATTAAATTTTTAGATTTATTTACTTTTATGTTTATGAGAATTTTTTTCTGCAAGTATATCTGTGTACTACACAAGTGCCCTGTGTCTAGGAGGTAAGAAGAGAGAACCATGTTGGTGCTGGGAATCAAACTCAGATCCTCTGCTAAAAAAGTGCTTTAAACCCTGAGCCATCTCTTATTCTACACGTGTCTTTCTAATTAATCCTCATATAGCACCTCATTCTACATGGTTTAGGCCTAGCTGCTACATTTTAAGATGGAGGACTTGCCTTCTGTTATTGGGGAAAAGACACTTCCTCCCACTCCTTGCTAGCACACACACATACCTTTAGGTCCTATTAAGCCAGAGGGTCCAGGGTGGCCAATTGATCCCACATGGCCAGGGGAACCCGGGAGGCCTGGGTCTCCGGTCATACCTGGAATTCCTTGAAGTCCTAAGTGTGAAACCAAGGTGGACATTCAGAATAGGGTATGGCTTGAAGCTAGTCTTAAATTCTTCAAAATAAAGCTTTCAAGTAGCATGGTACCTGGGGAGCCAGGGAAGCCAGGATCTCCAGCAATACCAACGTTTCCACTGTCGCCTTTGTTTCCTGGGTAACCTCTATCACCAACTAGTCCATTTTTTCCTTTGACACCTAGAAGATCAAACAATTGCTGAATGCTTAATCTCTATTTCTGGAATTGTACTCCTCCTTGGGAAAACGTAAGTAAGAAAGAGAAAGCCTCTTGAGATGTTGAGAGAACTTGATTCAGTGAAGAAACTCTGAAAAAGATTATGGTAGTTGTTTTCATATTTGGAAGGTGTTACTCATCTGAGAAGTGAGTAGACATTTTCTGAGTTCCTTCTAGAAGCAAGAATGATGGACTGAGATGCTTTTGTAGCAAAGGTTAAATGAAAATAGGTAAACAAAGTTTGAGGTAATTGGTATACCATGCCAAAGGTATGTATCAGTGGTGCAGTCAGTTTGCTTGGGAAAACCATAGGTATCCACTGGATGAAAGTTGAAGAACTTGGGGCTGATCTCCAAAAGTCGATCTAGTCCTCAGTTCTGAAGCATTTGTGAGATATGGACAAAAATGTCCTAGCCCTACCTTTAAAACCTACTTCACCAGGCTGTCCCTTGGGTCCTGGGCTTCCAGAAATGCCAAGTGTTTGGCCTTGATCTCCTGCAGGTACAAAAAAATATGTTTTTCAAATGGTCAGAAGAAACAATTGTTCATTTTTTCCACCAAAACAGTCTTTTCAATATATTTTCCCCCTCAATTCAGATTCGAAACGGTCAGAGGAGCTTCTTGACAAAACCATCCACTGGATAAAAGGACTTGGGATGCTAACAAGCTACTAGAATGAAATGTTTTATACACAGCACCCCTCTACTGGAAACATGGTCCCGTACATGTGAGAAGATGGCAAATGGACCCTGAAATACTACCAGAATGGACTAGTGATTCATTTAAACAAGGGAATTGTTCCTGCCTATGGGGCTGTGCTCATCAGCAGAAGAGGCGCTCTGCCTTGAAGTTCTATGATGCTGTTTTGGTGTATCGAAATACAAGGCGAAAGGAATGCTTATTTGTTTGCTTGTTTGTTTATTGTCCAGGAAAGCCCTAGGAAGAGATTTTGGCAGGTGACACTTGTTTGCAATGTCTTTGAAGAACAAGGATTGCAGAGTGTATTTGGCCAAGTGGGAAATATAAACAAAATTCATTTTTCCCCTTGACACAGCTCCCGCTACTCCTGAGTGGTATATTACTAGAACACCACGTTGGTCTAGGCAAATGCATCAAAAGACATAATGTTCCTTACCTTTTAATCCTGGGACACCAGTTGCTCCCAGGGGGCCAGAAGTCCCAGTGAGCCCCTGTGAACCCTTCAAAGCAATATGGAAATAATTATTTCTGCCTAGAGCTCAGAGATACTCATGCTCTTCCTCCTGTCTCCCAACCCCTAGCCATTGCCTGGGAGATGCTGATTACACACTGTGTTAGGCAGGACAGGAGGTATATTCTAGACATGGGAAGGTGCTGAGCCACACACACGCTTAGAGTTTTCAGGGGGACTATTCCATCTTGGTGACTCAATGTATGGCTGCATTAATTATTAAGTCTTGGCAAACATAGAACATGACCCCTGGGCAGGGCACTCGATCTGCCCTGCAGGTACACTGGCCAAAGCTCTAGAGTCATCTCGCATAATCATTGCTTTAGCCAGGAATGATGGCACATGCTGATAATCTCAGCAGTCAGGAAATAGAGGCCGAAACTTCACACTACATATTGAAATCCTGTCTCAAAACTGGGAAAATAAAACAATCAAAACAGAAGACTTGCTTTACTAAACTGTGCCAGACCTCTGCTGCAGGCCCCACAAAGAACATGAAATTGTCCTGTTACCAGGCAGCAGGCTGTAAGCATGCAGGTGCTAGTCTGCATTTGGATGGATAGATCCTTATTTACAGTAGAAGTCACCTGCACTCAGCAGCAGCTTTCTGACACACTGAATCTGGAGAATGTTCATGCCAGCTGCTTTCAGCTGTTTTCAGGGTACCTAGTATGGGTTGAGGTATTTGGAGATGTACCCAGTAAGAATGTGCCCCAGCTAATGCTTTGCACAGGAAGCTGAGCAATGAGTTCTTTGGAACACTACCCAGAGTGCCCCTCTCTTCTGCTTGTTTTCTGACCTGGCTTCATGTAGCACACACACTGCTGTCGATACAGATGCTCCTAATGTGAGTTTCTGAGTGCGCTGGGACTCCTGCCTCCCCAAATGCATTCCCACTTCATTTCTATCCCTCCTTCTTTGTGAGTTGTCAGGACCTTAAATCTAGAATTATTCTTTAGCTAATGTTTTAGCCATGTAGGTCTTTACCAGATTGATGCTTCTGAAAGACAAGAATTTGCCTGTAAGGACTACAGGTATTCTGGGTCTAATGATCAGTCTACCATATATATTTATATAGAACATGCAATGTGTCTGACCACAATGTTGAGTTCTTCTCATGTCTCATCTCACTTAACCTTCACTACTGTCTGAGAAAAGTTTGCATATTAGTCTACTTTTTAACAATACATGAAAAAATAAGGCTCAGTGATGTTAATTAAGCAAGGTACAGAAGATCACAGAGCAAATGAGTGATGGAGCTATCTGACGTTCAAATTCAAGTTCATCTGTGTCAAACCTACTCTGCCTTTTAACATTTATATATCAGGGATGATTGGCAGAGTAAAGTGGAAGTTTCTGGATATGTCAGCTGATAGACTCACGTGGGAGGACATGTGATGTTTGTTTTTTGTTTTATTTATTTATTTATTTATTTATTTATTTATCTATCTATTTATTTATTTATTTATTTATTTATTTATTTATTTATTTATTTATTTATTTATTTATTCTAGACAGGGTTTCTCTGTATAGCCCTGGCTGTCCTGGAACTCACTCTGTAGAACAGGCTGGCCTCGAACTCAGAAATCCTCCTGCCTCTGCCTCCCAAGTGCTGGGACTAAAGGCGTGCGCCACCACTGCCCGGCTGACATGTGATGTTTGGAGGGAGTATAAATAGGACTCATTGGACAGTAAGGGTGGGCTTGCATAGTAACTTTGCAATGTTTTGTTCGTCTTCTTCTTTGCTATCTTCACTTCCTTAAGAGAGGCACTGCAGAGAACTTCTCCTGGAGCCCCTACTGGTTCTGGTCACTCCTGCTGATTCAATGGTAGCCTGGATGTTTCTGCTACACTGTGCCAGTACTGCTGATTCCTGTTTACTATCCTGACACTACTGAACTAGTCTGCTGGTATCCTGACAATTGGAGACTGAAATTGCCCCAAGGAACTATTTCTAAACAGCGTACAGCAGAGCCTCGTGGCTTCTTCTGGATCAACCTGCTATTTCTGAATTGTGAATGGTGTGAGTGGATCAAGCTGCCGCTGCTGATTCATGGGAACTGAACTGCTGATATCCTGACAATGCAGATTGGATTTGCTCCAAAGCACTATTTCAAAACATGTCAACTTCCCCCATATCCTAATAACCTTTCTTTTCTACAACCTTTGGTGGGTGGTGGGCTAGAAGGGAGGTTAAAGCATTTAAGAATCCTTATTAAAAGGAGGTTTTGAAAAATCTAAGCCTACAATAAAGTACTTGCTTAGAATGTTTAAGGTTATATATTTAATCCTGAGTAAAAAACCCAAAACCCTACATTTATTTCTTATTGGGTGTGGTGGTGCATGCCTATAATTCTGGAACTTGCAACAGCGAGGCAGGAGTATTGTGAGGTCAAGGTCTTCCTTGACAACATAGTAATATCTTGCCTTAACAACCTTCTCCACAATCTGTAGAGTTTTACAATATGTCCAGCTTCATGTGGGCTGTGGGGTGCTGGTCATGGAGTGCAAATCAAAAGACTTACAAGGTTATTTTTAAGTCCCAGAAATCTCACTGAAGAAGTGAGATTTTCTGAAGAACCAACTAGGAGCAGTGTGATATGAGCAATGAAAAGTGGCTTGCCAACCTAGCAGGAGCCCAGCAACTCATGAGGAGATGGTGCCTTTAAGAGCAGGCAGAGGTGCATTGGAAACTGCAAAGTAGGCAGGAAACCTGGTCACATGGGGCCAATAAGGGGAACAAAGACATAAAGGAGGGAATACTGAGGGAAAAGGTAGGAAGATGTGTCATCTACACATGGAGAGCAAGGGCTTTGAGGTTATCTTGAGGACAGGGCGTGGGAAGTAGCCTGGGATCAGAAAGACGGGAATGTGGGTCACGCTGTAAAGGTTCAGTTATGGTGAAGAGACAAGAATCTGGATAAACTTACACTTTTTCCTGGCATTCCTGGGAAACCTGAAATCCCCAGAGACCCCTTCAGGCCAGGTAATCCTCTTCTTCCCATAGATCCAGGGGAGCCTGGCCTCCCACTGAGTCCTCTGATGGTATTGGACTGTCCGGGAGCTCCAAGTGGGCCTGGTAACCCTGGGATGCCAGGCTCTCCTTTGTCGCCTGGGAAAGAAGCAAAACCTATTTGAAAAAGGCTAGGCAAGAAAAGATCTATTTGTCTAGGTGCAGGTGCTGGAAATCATATTCCAAGTGTGTTCTCAGGCAAGGCAGGGGCTAGCTTGGTGGCGGTGCCATTGGTGTCATCCCAGCTCTAGCGTTGGGCAAGCAGCTCAGTAGCTCTGCTTTGCTATCTACCAGGCTATTTCAGGGGTACCAGACTGTGGGCCAAAACCTTCAGGTCTACAGTGGCAATCGTATGAGTCAGACTCAAAGAGCAAGGCACCATTAGGGAGAAGAAAGAAAGCCTCCTTGAACCTCATTGTGTCCCCACACCACTGTTCCTGGGGCTGAGCTTCGCTTTTCTTGGGAAGGAAACCAATGACAGCTATAAATCCTTTCATAAGAATTGCTCCCAAATGTCCCCTGCCTCAGCACCTCTGGGCCCAGGAAATCCATCTGATCCAGCAGAACCTTGAGAGCCTTTTTCTCCTTTGAACCAAATGTTTAGCATCGGAGGTCTTGGACTAGATATGCCAACTGGCCCTGGCTCCCCTCTGTCTCCTGAAGGAAGGCAGATCAGGCAGTCATTAGGAGAGTGACAGTTTACACACAAAGTTACACACAAATATGACCTTTCATATTGTTTCTTCACACCCCCACACACACACCTCACCCAGTTCCGAGACCTTTCTGTCCTCTTTCACACCCCCATCCTCTAAGTTTACATTTCTGTGTATGCTCTCTTTCTACAGACCCAAAGTCAACAATAACTTTAGGCCCTACTATAAATTCTCTTTCAAGGATGATCTAGAAGTATATTGTGGAGGGTTCCTTTTTGATTTGAGTAAGTGTTCCCCAAAGATCTGGGTGGTAAAGGCTCGATTCTTAGGCACTGACTTCATATGAAGGTGAGGAGTCTTTTATGTGTGGAGTCCAGTGGGAGAAAGTCAAGTTATTGAATGTATCTTCTTGAGAGGGACTGTAACACTCTCACTCCTATCTCCTCAGTTCTGTTTTCCAGCTGCCATGAAGGAAGCTCTGTCCCATGATGCACTGGGTCACCACAGGTCCAAAATCAATAAGGTCAGCCAATGGAATCCTTTGAAACCAAGAACTAAGATAAACCTTTTCCTAAAACTATTTATGTTAGGATTTTATTTTCAGTTATCAAAGGCTGACTAACATAGTCCATAACATGTACTGTTAACTCTAAAGTGAGTAGCCTTTTGGTTTCAAAGGACTTAATTCGGAAGTCCAAAGTTTTGCCTGATACAAAGTTGGCATTCAACAGATGAATGACAAAGTTGACAAACAAAATACATGTTGAAAAACAAAATGGTTGTTTTGAAATCTCTCTCTCTCTCTCTCTCTCTTCTCTCTCTCTCTCTCTCTCTCTCTCTCTGTGCCTCTCTTTCTCTGTATGTGTGTGTTTCTCTCTCTGCCTCTGTCTCTGTCTACCCCCACCCTCTTACCTTTTTCTCCGGGAGAACCAGCCTGTCCAGGTTGCCCCACCTTTCCAAATGACCCAGAAAATCCCTTTAATCCATCAGCTCCAGGAAGACCAGGAAGACCAGGTAACCCAGGAAACCCTACTGGTCCAGAGGACCCCTTTTCACCTGTTGAAAAGTGAGACTTGATTTTATTATCATTTCTGTTGTACATACAAGGAAATAAAAGGAAGCACAGAAAGGTTGAATTACTTGCACAATGTTACAGAGCTAAGAAGTCACAGAGGAAGGATTTGAACATAGATTTCTCTAACTCCAAAGTCTCAGTCTTTACCGAGCATGTTAGCTATTACCCATTCTAAGGTTCCTCTGAACAGACACATAGCACTGAGCACCAGAAAGATACGAAGATGTGGCCCCTTCTGCTTGAATTCATTAAATTCAGAGCACATGTAGGGGCACAGAAAAGAAACACCTAGTTCTGGGTGGGGAAGAGAGGAGTGTAATCTTGCCCCTTGTACTAACCAGTTGTGTGTGCTGCTCTGAGACTAGCCATTTTCACCTCTTTAAAACAGAGATGCCATACACCTAACCACTGCTGTGCCAGTCACAGGCAGTGAGAGTTTTCAGGCTCCTTGTTATGAGTCGTACTGAGTGATCTATATGTAGCTGGCCTTTTCTGTTGGTCAGCCCACTGTTCCACACAACGAGCAGACTGAGTGACTCACATTAGGTGACAGTCTTCCTTTAGTACCAGCCTAGTTTAAATCTTGCTAGATTTGGTCTAATATCTTGCTCCAGAAAGCCCTGCCTACCTTCTGTCCCTGGGCAGAGAGGAGGGGAGGAGGCAGGTTGGGTAGCTTGGCATGCTCCTTTTGGGTAATCCCGACCACTTACTGGTCTTCCCGATTATTTCACTTACCCTTTTGGCCTGGGATGCCTGACAACCCAGTGACTCCTGACAAACCTGGGCTCCCCAAGAAGCCAGCTGACCCTTGAGGACCAGGAAGGCCTTTTATCCCAGGTAGACCTCTTTTTCCAGTCGACCCAGGGTGTCCTATGTCTCCTCTTTGACCCTTCTTTCCAGGATGCCCTGAATGGTTATAGGAGAGAGAACACAGATTGGCTAGTGAGGCTCTGGTCAGATTTGAGCCACTTTTATTCCCATAGGTTCTCATTGGCTGGCTAGTAGGCGATTGTCCACAATCCTTTAACAATCCCCAAAGAGAGATGCCAAGAAGCCCAGTGCCGAGTTGGTCAGAGCATTAGTACCTACCTCCCAGAGCACCACCCTAAATGCTCATCACTTCCAACATGGCACAGTGGTGGGCAGGAAAAGCAACCACCTTGTAATTATAACTTCTTCCTTTATGAATGTGCTTCACACAGGAGTCTCTAAATGGAGCTCTGGGAAGCCTGGGTGGCAACTGGGCTCCAGTTTCCCTGGTACTTCCACTCTGAATCAAGTTACAAAGGTTCTTTCCTGAGCGAAGTAGAGGTTAAATCTGAACTGTTGTTCTGGCTTCCCAGGGAGTCTTGCATACAGGGTTGCCCTTTTAATCCCCCAAACAAGCAGTTAAATCAGCCAGTTCCTTAGCATTACGTTTGAAAGACCCCCTAGTGCCAAGTATTGTAGAAACCCACAAGGCCCATTTGGTCTCCTAGGTATTCTGAGTCTTCTTTCACCAGGGCTTGAAGTTGGTCAATGGGATTAACCTGAGCGGCTGCCAAAGTTGAATGTCCAGGTACAAAGCAAGGAAATTAAAAAACCAAAGGATTAAATCAATGACAGCAGAAGTATTTGGGCTCCCAAGGACCTCAATGAATGTCTGACTTAGCTTTTCATGAAATGAAAAAGCACCAAGTAGCTGGAGCCCCAGGACTCCAATGGGAAGCTATGAGGCTAACTCTGCAACAGGAGAGGGGGAAACAATGGGAGGGAACCTTATAGCAGGAGTCCAGGGATCCCGGCCTTGTAAGCAAGGCCATGTTATAGTAGATAATCACATAATTCCCCAGTGGGGAGTCTTAGTCAGTGAGCTTGTGGGCTGGTTTTTTTCTTAACTTTCACTTCAGCAACTTATATGAAGACTCCAGAAACAGAAGGATAAAGGAAAGAAAAGGGATATTAATGGCTCTGCAAATACCCCAGCTTCAGTCACTTGGTCAGTGATGCAGTCTAGGTGGCAGAGTAAGGATGATGATGTAAACAAACAAACAAAGGTGACCTGCAAATGTTAGGCTGGAACCAGTGGGTATCAGTCCTCATTACTGAGTGAAAGCCACTATTTGCCCATGGACCCTCAGAGGCAATGTTCTCCTGACAGGCCACTGATGGGGGAGGGGAGAGGTCACATTCAACTCCAGCTTCCCTGTAGCTCAAAGCAGGCTTAACATAGCCCCAGCAAGGGTTTAACACAATTCAACACAAGGTGGTTTCTTTAATAGAAAAAGTCCAGAGGCAGGCCAAAACATCAAAGGGGGGTAGGGTAGGAGGCCCTGGAAGAGGGAAGTGACAGAGATTTGTTGTCATGGTTCAGAAGCTAAACAGTAGCAATGTGTTCTGGTCTGACCCAGCCAGGATGATCTGGGATTTGAAACTAGAGAGGTTAGGAAAGTCAAATATCCTAGATGCTAGGCATGTCATACTGCTACTATTAATCCCCAGGATGCCTTAGTCTAAGTAAGGCCTAGCTAAAGTCTGTCAGGTTGGGATTCTTCCTTCAATGGATTTACCTGAAATGCCTGGAAGGCCTGGTGCTCCTGGGAGTCCAAATGTGCCCTTGATGCCAAATAGATCAGTAGACCCTGAGGGTCCTGGCTGTCCTGGTGGTCCTGATGGTCCAGGGTTGCCCCTCTCACCTTTAGGGCCTAGCATACCGGATTTCCCATTCCAACCTAATAAAAGGAGGGGGCAGATGTTTATAGCCTGGTTAACAGGGAGGCACTGGGTCACCAAGCCATCTTCCAATGGAAGGTCTTGGCCCAGGATTCACCTCAGATGACACTGTCTTCTCTCATCAGCAGCAATGCAAGAAATGTGACATTGGTTATAGCTACTCTTGAAATTACTACTAAAGGAAAAAAGACTGCAACCACATAAGGAAATTTTCCCCCCAAAGAAACACAGACTAGAATGTCATTTTAGCTCCCTAATTAACCATGCCAGATTCAGGCATACATTTTATGAACATATTCATGCAAAGACAGCAGTTACTATAAAGCTTTCTGAATATTGCTAAGTAAGGAGTCAAGAAGAGTCACCCTTTGGTCCTGGAAGACCAGAGTCTCCAGGAAATCCTTTGTCCCCGGGCAATCCCTGTAGGCCTTGCTCCCCTGAAGCACCATTTTCAGCACCAAAGATGTCACCAGCAGCTCCCTTGGAACCTGGTAACCCTGGACTGCCAGCTTTCCCAGGGTAGCCATCTTTTCCAGGAAGCCCAGGAAACCCAGGCAATCCCTGCTCCCCGCCAGCGCCAGGAAATCCTAAATGTAAAGGGGCAAAGATAAAAAGAACATGGATGGTTAGAACCAATCAGTCTGGACAGAGGTCTGAGACCGCTTCTCTAATACAAAAGCCCATGTATTAATAATGATCAGCAATCTCCACTCCGTGGAGGACTTGTACAGAGGTAGGGACTACACCACATGAGGGGAAATAGGCTCTAGTTTAGTGAGGCTTGGAGTAGGCACAGGTCAGCAGCCTTTTTCTGTTCCTGGGGCTCAATGGTTGCTAAGAACACAAGCCACACCAAGGTCTTCTGGCCTAAGTTCAGTCTTTCCTACAGTTTGAAACCTTCTGCTGCCATGGCCTTCCTCTTCTTGAGTGGGCAGAAAATAGTAGAAAGAAATGAAACAATGATACACACTAGAGCAGGTGGCCACAGATAAGACCCAAATGCTACTAGAACAACGGTGGTTCAGAACTTAGAGTAACACACAGATTACTGGCTCTATCCTAAAGTTTCTGCTCACTAGCTCTTGTGAACAGGCAGAGAATTTGTATGACTATCAAGTTCCTAGGTGATGCAGGTGCTGAGCCAGGCAATGCAGTTGGAGAACCAGTGGTACACTGCAGTCCTGTGGAGCTCAGGTTGGAAAAACTCTGGAAAGGAGAAGAAATGGGTAGCTTCGTTTTGGACTGATGTGAACTTTCTTCTTTGGCCTCTAAGAAGTTTATCTAGGATATTGCCACAGGACTGGTAAGCAGACAACTGCTGTGTCCTGGCTTTGTCACTAGAGGCTTTGTGAAGTATCAGTTTCCTTATCTGAGAGTTAAGGAATTGCTTCCATTGGTTTCTCGAGGCCCTTATTGCCATGTTCTGCCTTCGCTCTATGGCATTTTTGCCTGGAAGTAAATTCAAACCATCTCAGCCAATCCAGTAAGCAGACCTAGCTCACTGTCCTTAATGGAGGATGAAAACAGTCCAAACATACAGCCACACAGGAGGAAGTTGATGACACCTTTCCTTACCTGGCAATCCTGGGAGATGTATTAACCCTGGACTTCCAGGCCCTCCTTTGCTTCCGGGAGTACCAGGCTTGCCTGGAATTCCAGGGAGGCCCCGAGCTCCCTTAGAGCCTGAAAACCCAAATGTATGTAGTGAGTAGAAAGGAACACTAGCATGGATAGTTTAGATTTATGATGCCTAATCAGTATTCTGCTCTCTTGCTGGCTTCCCCAAGTCTCATTTCCTCATAACTCACTCTCCAGAAGCCATGACCTCAGTTGCTGAGGAATCCTTAGCAGGGTCCTCATGTACTATCGGCATCCTTGCTTCCTTAGGTTCAAGGCTCTTAAAGTGTGCTTACTTCTTCTGGCTTCATTCCATACCTGGGAATCCAGGAGTTCCAGGAAATCCCGATGGACCATACGATCCAGGAATAATACAAGGCAAGGTGACTCCTGTAAATGATAACACATGGACCTGTGAGCTCACCAAGTCAGAGAAGAGTTACCCTTACATGTTTTCTATTCTATTTACTGGAAAATTGTGTTCTCCCCACCCAGCAGCTAGGAGGACACACAGAAAGCTCGACATGAGAAGCTCTTGGGAGACAATACCAGTGTAAATGCTTATCTTTGTTCTTAGTGTTCAGGGTGCCAGAATATAATTTATTGAACCACTGGTGCCTGACAGGAAGCAGTCACCAAGGCAGAGGGTGTTACCTAATGAGTATTCTTAGAGGTGGCCTGTGCAGGAACAGCAGTGAGCAGAAATTGTCTGTTCTCCATTTCTTTAGCTAAACTCTCTCCCTAGCATGGGCACTTGGGTTTTAGCACTAAGGGTTCATGATGCTATATTATTAAAGTGGATAATTTGAAGCCATAATAATTAGAGTTCACATCTGAATTTTTTTATTTTTAAAATTGCATGCATATGGATGTGTTGCCTGCATGTGTGTCTGTGCACCACATGTGTGGTTGGTGCCCAAGGAAGCCATAAGAGGGTGTTGAATCTCCTGGAACTGGAGTTACAGATGATTGTGAGCCTCCGTGTAGGTGTTGGAAATAGATGTCAGGTCCTCTGGAAGAGCAGTCAATGCTCTAAACCACCATGTCAACTCTAGTCCTAACACTTTTCTTATGAGGAGGTTTTCCCCAAACCATGGGGCTCTTAAAAAAAAAAAAAAAAAAAAAAAAAAAAAAAAAAAAAAAAAAAAAAAAAGAAGAAGCAGCAGTTCATTTTGAGTCTCCCGAAATTTATTTGCCATCCTTGTTCAGATATGTGTATATCTAAACTAGGGAAACACAGAAGACCCTAGTCATGACAAATTGTGACTCCTCAGCTCCTTATTGGAAACTATAAACTCTGCTACTCAGGGAATAGAGATAATCAATTTCAGTATTCGAAATGTTGAAATTAGCATACACAGTCTTTTCTGTAGGAAATTCTTCTTTGCTCATTCATACTGCAAATAGAGAGTCTAAGGGATCACAGAAGGGGGGTTTAAAAAACTACCAGTGACAGACTGTATGCGGACTTCCTCAAGTGCTCTGCTAGCTAAAACTAGCCTGTCCTATTAGAAAAAATCTACCAAGGTCTGCCTTAAACCACAGAGCCAACAGTTCCAATAAAATTCTGTAGCATTTGTTTGTATTTAAAAACCAAACAAAAAACCAAACACATGGCTCTAAAAACTACCTGTACAGCCTCAGATTATTTCTGAATACTATGCATAAAGCCTATGATTCAGACTGCTTACTCAAGTAGCTGTCATTCCTCCTTACACTCACTCCTGCTTTCCAATAGGAAGTCTTGCTTTACAAAAATCATGTGTTTTAGTTCTAAGTCAACATTGAGACTTGAACAGTATAATGTACTGGTTACACTGAGCCCAGGAGCCAAACAGAACTTACTTCTGTTATCACACACCTGTGTGGGAAAAACTTATGTTCTCTGAGCCTTGTGTGTCCAATTGCCTCTGTGAGGAGTGCTTGGGATAGAGATAGAAACACTCGATGTGGTGCTTGGCATCCTGCTGCATGCTCAGTGAATGGCAGTTCTACTCTTCCTTAAGGAGAGATCTTCGAGGAGCTCCTGTAAGTCAGCTCTCTGGTTTCTGCCTGCTACACATTGTGCTCCTGTGACCATATTCCCACAGGTATAAAGATGGCCAGAAGCATGAATCCTCTTGCATGTGTGGTCATACCCACCTCCCTTGTGTCAGACACTGAGGTGGCAGAACTAGTTTTGAGAGTTATTTGCTCATTGTAGAAATGTGTGGCACTGAAAGACACCTGTTAATGTTGTGCTTCAGAGAGAGAGGGGAGAGGGAGAGAGAGAGAGAGAGAGAGAGAGAGAGAGAGAGAGAGAGAGAGAGATTCCAATCCTATACTCTTTTGGGGCCCAGAGTTTTTGAATGAAAGAAAAAAATATCCTCTCATAATTCAGACATAGACTACATATACTGTACTGTATTTTGCAAGGAGGGGTTTTAAATCATGGTAAGTTTAAAGACTTTACATTGTACCAGATTTGGCTTTTACCATTTATTGCCATGTTTTGGGGCTCCCATTTCTGATTTCAGACCACTCTCAATAAAGCAAAAGTTAGCTCTAGCCATGTCATGCTTTAGAAGCGCAACAGATGATCACATTCAGACTTTTCACCATGAATGCCAAAACTCATCTTTAGACTATAAAGCACTTCTAGTATTCAAGAATCTATCTTTTCTATTTGTTCTAAGACCAAATAATAATTGTTCTGAAACCAGAATTTTTTGGCTCCTTGCACATGCATCTTGCAAGGCAAGTTATACCCAATAAGCTCAGAGAATACAATCAGTTAGAGATCGGTCAAACCATCAACATAGGAGATAAAGGAAGTCAGCTCCTCTCAGGGACTGCATACCCATTTCTATAGTTCCCAGGAAGTATGTGCTAAGGAACCATTAAAGCAGTATCAGTTGCCAGTGGCAACCTCTGCATCCTGGCCTCACAATTACCCTGCCTCCAAAAAGAGTGCAATGTAGTTTAAGACACTCTGAGGGTCAGAGACAGAGGTTAATAGGTGAATACTATTTCTCCCTGCTGTAGCAATAATCACCTAGACCAATCAAGGAAAGAAGAAAATGAAACCAAGACACATGTTTGTTGAATCCTAAGGGAGGTCTTGTGTACAGCCCAGATATACTTGCCAGTCACATCATCATGAGGATTGAGTGGAGTGCTGGCACTCACACGTGATCAAGTATACAAAAGCTACTTGCAGCAACAACCTGAATGATAGATTACATTGAGAATCTGGAGCCATAGCTTCTATGGGGACCATAAGCTGTCAATGTACCCAGAGTTTGTAATAATTCACACCACTGGGTTGAAGAGCTTCTGATGACTACATGCCCTTCCCTGCCAATGGAGATGTCTAACCCTGGGCTACCACTGGTAGGAGTAGGCAACATTTACGAACAACACCTTACTTTTTGTGGTAACAGAAATGGCTATAACACATAAACTAGTAGCTTCAAAAGTTGTGTTTAAATGATTGGAAAGAACACTACTTCTAGTGAGTTATATTTAGCTTCTATAGAGAAAAAGAGGTAACATTCTAAATGAAGTATTTTCTGTGTGTGGTGGTATACGCCTTTAATCACAGTACTCAGGAGGTGGAGGCAGGGTGATTTCTATGAATTTCAAGGTCATCCTGGTCTATAATAGTGAGTTCCAGGACAGCCAGGGCCATGTAGAGAGATCCTATCTCAGAAAACCAACCAACCAACCAACCAGCCACATAACATCCCCAACATGAAAACTAAAGAAAGTATTTGTTTGAAAATCAGGTACTTCAAAAAGTAGATTCCAGGCTAGGCTTACTAGCACTGTCTTCCTTAGAACTTTCTGTGTCCAGGAGCTAGTAATGGTTGGGATAGAAATGATACAACAGGTTTCTTCCCATTGATGCAGCCTCATCTCAAACAAAGAAATAGATTGTTGATAATATCCAAAAGACTTGAGGACATACAAATTTATAAGCATCATGCATTATAACTAAATTTAAAATCTGATTGTCTTCAAAATGGGCTGATTTAGAGTGATCCATCAACAGTTGAAGGGCAATAGAATGACTAGGACTAATATCCCCGGGGAATACAGTGGAAGTAAATCTATTGCTGAAACCAGAACTTCTCAAAGGAAAACCAATATTGCTTGATAAGATATGGCCTAGGGAAGTCGAATGTTTTCTAAACCTGTTCAAGGCTCTTGGTTTCAAGAATCTTGAATGTAGTATTAGCCTGTGCCATCATGATTATTACATCAACTAAGAGACATTTTAAAATATCAACATATAAGACATGATATCTTATTTTTTTATTTCTTAATCATTCAAGGTTAATAGGAAGGGCTTTTCTTCTGCAAGTAAATATTAGTCTCTTAAGGAATACTCTACTCTGCTAGGCAGGTTGTGAGGGTAAGATGTATCATCTTCTTTAGTAGCTAGAGACTTTAAAATGTTGTTAAAGGGAAAACCATTAGTAGAACTAGGAATAACTTAAATAATAACAACATGTAGAAGTCAAGGGAAGGCTAAATGGCAAAAGGTATTTAATTGTCCACAATGTGCATAAATATAATTTAATGGGAGAAAGTCAGCAAGGAATAGAAGAGAAACTACTTAGGAAATGTCTTTTGCCTGCCCATCCATCCATCCATCCATCTATCTATTTTTTCCAAAAGCACATAGATATTTGATAAACTAGGTATGGGATCATAAGAACTTACTAGCAAGAAGATAAAGGAAATAATGGGAGGCATTTCTAAGTGAGAATAGATAATCTTAAAACTTTGATGACAATTAAAAGTGTGATGCCACTGATAAAAGAAGTGTAGTGCCACTAATGGAAACATAGAAGTCACAGCACACAAGAACTGTGATGAAGAGGTGTTCTGACTGCACAAAAGTCAAGTTATGGTACGAGACCTTCATAATATCTAAGCAGGAATGTTGCCTATTATAATTCTCAAAATGCAAGTGGGAAAATAACTTATCTAAAGGCGAGGAAGCTAGGTATCATACAAAGATTAGGTTAGAATCTCTGACCAGTCTGGGATTCTGTCAGTTGGGAAAGCACTTTTGTCTGCTGATCATACAACTTAGAGAACTATTTATCAAACTGTCCACAAACGACTTTGATGGTATTTGTAACATAGTCATCCTTCCTCTCCTTGAATTTTTCTATGAACTATGAGCTCATAAACTATCTAGATAGCTCTGTGACATTTTCAGACAGCTCAAGTAGCAGGGTCCTCATTAAGCAGAGCTGAAATCCACATTGTTCTACCTTCTGAACCATAATACACTTATAATCCATTTCCTATTTTAAAACCCTTGAGGATTGACTATAGTGATTACAGCTAGCCAGATCTCTTTTTATGACGCATTTCATACATGTGAGTCATAGTCATTCTACAAAAGGTTGATTTTCCAAGTCCAAAACTATCTGATTGTATGACTCACCTTGAGCTCCACGGAGGCCTTGTTGCCCTGGTAACCCATCCACTCCTTTATCTCCAGGAAGTCCACGGGGTCCAGGAAGTCCTGGCAGCCCAATTCCTGGTGGTCCAGTTGGACCATCATGGCCCTTTTCACTGGGAAGTCCTGGCAACCCCCTTTCACCCGGGAAGCCAAACCCACCATCTCCCTAGAGAGCAAAGTAAAAGAAAAAAGATAATTTTAAGACTTATCTGAAAAGGCTTCTAACCACAGGAAAGAGGTAGTCAGTGAACAATGTTTTGTGAAAATTCTCCTCATTCTAGTTGTTTATTGATCAACTTCTGAGTTTTCTTAGAGAGAACAGATCTTATCAACTCTGGATGATCTGACTTTATAAAAGGTTCTAGATGGGGCTAAGACAGTGGTTCTCAATCTGTGGGTTTCGACCCCTCATAGGACTTACAGATCAGATATTTACATTACAATTCACAACAGTAGCAAAATTACAGTTATAAAGTAGAAACGGAAATAATTTTATGGTTGGGGGTCACCACAACATGAGGAATTGCATTAGGAAGGTTGAGAACCACTGGTCTAGGGGAAGAAAGCAGGGAATGAACAACTGTTGAGGTCAAAGAAAGCAACGGGATTACATGGAGGAGGGAGCTATTGGGAAGCTGAGTTGTTTTAAATTAACAGGTTTGACTCTTCCTAGCACTTATCAATAAGTATTCTGAGTAAAACTTCTTATATTTAGAGAAAATAAAAGCATTGAGCCAACATTTCAGGGGACTCAGGCTCCCTGATCTACCTTATTCCATAAGGTGATAACCAGCTGATTGTCCCTAAGTCCAGTAGGGTGATTGATAGGGCCATTCATTCAGGAATGATCTACTTACCTGAATGCCTGGGAAGCCCGCTAAACCTGGTATTCCATCCTTGCCTGGAACTCCTGCCAAACCTGGGGTCCCTTGAGGACCAGGGTCACCTTTGTCCCCTGATATTTTTGATCCTCTACTGACAGTTGGTTCTCCTTTCTTTCCTTTGAGGCCGGTCTGACCTCTAGGTCCAAATAGCCCCTAACAATGAAACAAAAGACAATAATCAAGAGGTGCAGCCTTCATAGAGCTCTAGCAAAGATATGACCTAAAAATAGGTGCTTTGAGGATATTTTTGGCACTGTTCTGGGCATGTAATTATGTTGCTGTCTTGAGTTATTACTTCACATTTTCTGAATCTTTTCTAAATTATGAAATCTATGAGGATTGAGCTTTATCTTAATCCCTAAGCAGCATCACCCAGTCAGGCAACTAAGTTAGCAAGGGGAAGGGAGGGAGGGAGACCAAGAGACTTTAGAGACCATCTGGTCAGATTTCTTCATGGACCAAATCAAAAGACCATAGTTTTGTTTTGGTTTTGTTCATTTTCTAAGTTGCTCTCAATTTGCTCTCTGCAGAAAATTTTCTTCATTTTCTCCATCAACACAATTTCCAATTAGAGCTTAGACTTAAAAATGAGGGCTTGTAGCTTTTCCATTGTTGAGGGAGTTTCTTGTGTACCTGATTAACACTGTGATTTGTTACTTGCCAATGGTAAACAAGACTTGATTTGGCTAACTGCATGAATTCAAGCAAAATCTCCTGAGATTGTTGTCACTGATTTGTTTTATTCCTATCTTTCTTTCACGTGTCTAGGGAAAGTGATTGATAGGGAGCAAAGAACATTTGAAATCCTCCATTCTTCCCTCTGTGCTGAAGACCTTATGTAAGACTTACTGGCGTCCCTGCAGGGCCAGATGCACCCCTTGAGCCTGGATCTCCTCTAGTCCCTTTAAAACCCTGTAGACCAATGGGACCTTGTATCCCAGGCAAGCCTGGTTCCCCATGTGGTCCAATTTTGGGGGCACCACCTTCACAAGCACAAAAACCAGAGTCTCCTGAAGGAAAAACAGAAAACATCAAATAAACTCGTGGAAAAAGAGTGACTTCGTTAGCCTCCCTTGGGTGGAAATCAAACAGCTTTCAGAGACTCAGACTAAGCTCACTGTCCATCAGAAGGCATTTGTGCTAGTGAGCCTGTTTTTACTAGTCTGAGATGAGGTCCAGCTATCAGTGAGTCTCATGCTGAGAACCACCTATTGCCACTTAAATAACTGCAAGTCTAGAATCTAATTCTATACATATACTTATGTGACTGATGGTAGGAGTTTCAATGAAGTGCATTTTTCCAAAAACAAAAAACAAAAACAAACAAACAAACAAACAACAAAAAAAAAACAGGTCTCATATGTGTAGGTTGGCTTCAGACTCATGTAGCTGAGGATGACCTTGAATTCCTGATCCTTCTGCTTCCACCAGGAGTGATTACAAGTGTGTGCCATCCAGCTCAGTTTCAGCAAAGCACTTTTGAAGACATGCAAAGGAGTCATAAGTACACAGCATAAGAATCTACAGAGATTCCATGAGCATGGTCTCCAGAGTGAGAAGTGACTGCATTTCCCTATGATCCCTTCTTTCTCTTAGAAAACTGGAATCTTGGAAACTCTGAGAGAATGCTCTGTCCTTTAGATTAGTAAAGACTGAGCATAAATGCTCTGAAATCCTAAGCAAGAGGTTTCTCATATTAGGAATGATTATCTGGCAAAGTCTATGTAAATATTTCAAAGTCTAAAGACTACTAATTCTGAAGCACTTCTGATCCCAGGCATTTTGAATAGGCATAGTCAATTTGTATTTCTCAAGGGTGATCTTAGACACCGCCCCTGGATGAACCACTTGTGATATTGGTTTATAAGGCAGCTTGCTGGGACCCTATTCACTTTATTGGAGCTAGGTGGCTTTTTCTATGCCTCAGGTCTTGACCTACACAGAATCCTTATGTTAATGGTGTTGGGAAGCAGTGTTTAGCTAAAGTCTTACAAACTGGGATTAGAGGTGGTGGTCAGCACCCTGAGATGCTAGCAATAGCTTCAGTAGGCTTTCAGGGTGGAAAGAGTGACCCATAAGCCTCTTTTTGTCCTGTGTGACTTCAATTTCCAGCTTCATTCTGAGAGCCCTAATTAGAGCACTTCCAACAGTCCTATATCCTAACCTCTCAAGAGCTTACATTCAGGTTCCCAAGGTTTTGATTGATCCCTTTAAAGCCTCTCTAGGTATTGGGGGTGGGGTGGAGGGAGACAAACAAAATGACCTTTTACTCCTTTGAGGCCTTGATGTCCTTTTGGACCTTGTTCTCCTTGGAGACCTGGGAACCCAGGCTCTATGCTAGGCAGGGGTCCAGTCTCAAATGTGCGACCTGCAGAGTTTAAAAAAACCCAAAATGTTAGAGGCTGGTGTAAGCCTAAGGACTCACCTCAATCTTGAGGGCTTGGGTCCTTGAGGCTCAACATACAGAGCAGAGTAGGAGGAAAAAAATCCAGCCTAAGATTCCTGCCAAGTCTGCTGGGAAGAGCCAACACTTGGGTCACTTGGCTCCATTCACTCTACTAGCAGAATGATGACTGTTATGTTCCACACACTGCACTAGATTCTGGGCACTCAGAGATGAACAGAGTAACTCAATAATGTAGCAGTGCCAGTCTCTATCCCAGAAAGGTTCCTCGGGGCAAAAGAGGAAGCAGGTGCCAGCAGTAGTTGCCAGAAGATTAGACAGAAAAGAAAGGCTGGGCAATACTTCTAGCCTTTCTCTCACAATCCAGAATCCCAGGCTGTGTAGATATACATATTGCCCCCCCCCCCATCTATCTCATTCTGGGAATAGAACTCGTTGCCTTGGACATGCCAAGAAAACCTTATCAAATTGGGCTATATACATCCTCATGAAGGATTTTAGCAGATACCTTGAGGATCTAGGCATGGTTTCTCCTTCCTCAGATTCTTAGCCCACCTAACTGGAACTCTGCTGAGTACAGCAAACTCAGAAAATCCAGTTCTGCTTCCTTAGAATCTGGCAAGCCAAAGTCCTGGTGGTTAGGGGGGGCATGTAGTGGGATGGGAGATAGAGAGTGGGGCAGGGGATGCTTTGGGGAGTAGGGTTGGTGGGCACTAAGAGCTGTGTAGGACAGAAAGATGAAGCTAGTGTTCAATCACCAGGGTGCTAGCTTGCTCATTTAATAACCAAATGCACACTCCAGTGCTGTTGCTGTCAGTAAAGGTGGAGCTGACACAGATGGGGTAGAGCTGCCTGTGGTGGTTTGAATAAGCTTGGCCCATGGGAAATGGCAGTATATTAGGAGGTGTGGCCTTGTTGGAGGAAGTGTGTCACTGTATAAGTGGCTTTGAGATCCTGTGTTTAGGCTCCACCCAGTGCAATAAAAGACCCTCCTTTCTAGCTGCCCTTTAGACAGTCCTCTCATGGCTGCAGTTGGATCAAGTTGTAGAACTCTGGGCTCCTTCTCCAGCACCATGTCTGCAGGGATGCTGCCATTCTTCTTCCCATGATGATAATGGACTAAACCTCTAATTAATACACTGCCCCACTGCTGTTAGCTATCCTGGCTTAAGTGTTTCTCCTGTTAGGGGCCCCCTCAAAATCATAGCTGTTCTAGACCATACTGTCTCATCTTTTTAAAGGAAGGAATAACTTACCAGGTGGGCCTGATGGGCCCGGCAGGCCTGGTAAACCTGGCCAACCAACTTTGCCAGGTAGGCCAGCTTCTCCAAAGGTGGTATGTCCTGAGTTTCCTTGGTCTCCTTTCTGGCCTGGAAGTCCCTGAGGGCCTAGCGCACCTGGAAGACCTGGAAGGATAAGCCCACACCAAATGCTCACTGCTTGGGTATATTCCAATCAGCAGTGTGTATACAAAACAACACGAGGGAATAACTTGGGAAATCATTTGCTCTTCTCTTTCATGACAGTTAGGAAAGTTTTCTGGGAACAGTTAGCCTAACTGTCAGGGAAACTGTGGTTAACACATGAGGGAAAGCTAGGTTTCCAGTCTCTCACTGTTTCATTTGTTCTACTTCAGAGCTGGGTCCAACTGTGCCTCCTCTGAATGACTGCCTTAAAAACACAAATATCCCCTCTCCAAGGAATTTAGAAACTAGTGGTGTTAATGGACCCACATCTGAGGGTTTATATAAGGGACAGCTCTGTCTTCTAGATTCTGGCATGCTCTTTCTCTGCCATATAGAATGGTATACAGCCCCTGCATTGCTTGGTTCAAGGGTATCATCCACAGGATGCTGGCGAATTTTGTGCTACAGTTAAGTCTACAGGAGGGTCTGGGTACAGATTTATCTGACCAGATCTATCTATCTATCTATCTATCTATCTATCTATCTATCTATCTATCTATCTATCTAGTGTATCATCCATATCTCTACTGTCTATCTCACGCAGAGAATAGAAGCCATTGCATTGCCCATGCCAAGGAATTATCTTCAACTGAGCTACACCTTTAGCCACCCCCTTCCCCCTATGAAGGCTTTTAGTAGCCACCTTGAGGATACACCCATCCCAGATCTCTAGCTACTACTTCCAGTCTCAATGGCAGTCTGGAACTGTCTTTCCATCAGTGACACTCATTTATCTCAATGGAAAGCTGCTTGCCTAGGCCCTCTCTACACATACACTAACTAGCTTACACATGCATAACTAGCTTTGAGCTAGTTATGGGAGAATTTACTGACTAGTCTATCCTCCCTTTGACCTTGGTCAGGCATGTTATCGGATTCTGAGTTACAGAGGAAGATGCTAGGAATTAAGAGTGTGGGAGGACTGTTCAATGCTGAGAGTGGATTAGTCTGTTTCACCTGTTAACGACGGGAGGCCAGGGGTGCCAGAAGGGCCACGCTGGCCTGGGATGCCTTCATCGCCTCTAAGGCCTGGGAGGCCTGGCACACCAGGGTCTCCGGGATAACCTGGCATTACAGTGAAAAAAGGGTTTAAATAAACACAATGGATCACACTTGCTGCAAAACACTTGACAAGAGATACATGGAACTGCCATAGGCCTGGCAGGCTCTTTGTTGTTATTCCCAGGTCTCCTACATGCTAATGGTCTTAATTGACAATAAGCCTATCAGAGATAAAGCTCCGATACTATTTTACTTTTTACCTGGATCTCATATAATCCAGGCTGGCCTTGAATTTACTTTCCTCCTGTTTCAGCCTTCTAAGGTCTGGAATCACAAGCACTTACCAGCATAGCAAGTTACTATTAATATTTAAAACCTGATCTTGCTAGAGCCTTACTTTTCTGACAAGACCTAGAAAGTCCTAAAAAGGTTCTTCTACTGCTGTTGCCTTAAATGTCTACTGTTGAGGGTAAGACGGTTAACAACGCTTTTTACTGTATTGCCATAGGTTTCCTGGGAGTAGAACTCAGAAAGCTGCTATCAACATTGAACATTGAGATCTTTGGCAGAAACAAAAAGGAAGAGTAGACCATACCCAGTGACTAGCATAAGGGCAGAAGAGGACAAACTTTCTAAATATCATACTGCTCAGGTCTCTCAGCAGCATGCTTGGGGTAATCTACATGAGACCCTGCATATTCTATAGTCTTAGGCTTAAGGCAGCCCAGCTGAGGAGGAAATCAATCCTTTTCTAAGCATTACCAGGAGAACCTTCTGCCAACTAAATTCAGGCCTGGGAAAGTCCAAATACTTGTCTTGATGGATCAACACACACACACACACACACACACACACACACACACACACACACACACACACACACACACATACACACACACAGGTTGGATTTGGCTTGTCTAAGAGATTGGAATTCCATTCATTCAGTGAGTTCAGGACCTGTGAGTGGCCCTTGATACTGTTAGTAATCCAGTTGGCTGACAATGTATCTTTTCAACAATTACAGGAGATATAGAATTTAACACTTTCTATTTTCTTCTCCAATCAAATCAACAAAGAGTTGCACCTGAGATCACAGCGCCATCTGCATCAGTGAAACTGTCTGGGCCTCGCACACCAACACTACCCATTTCACCCTGAAAAGATTAAATAGATTGAGCACAAAAGAGGTCTTGACTCCATCACCTATGTGCCTTCAAAGCAAAACCTCAGGAAAAGTAGAAAGTCCTTTCCTCCTTGACGGAAGGTGACACAAGGTAGCTGGATCTGCAAATTTGATCTGCAAATTTGTCAAGGACTAGGGCGCTCAGTTTTGTTTTGCAACACCACTATAAGACAGTCTTTTCTGGACCTGGGAAATGTATCACAATACAGACAACACAGCTAAGTAGAAAAATGAGTTTCAATCTTTTTCTTCTGTTCTCAGGAGGCCTAAGATTCTAAAGGCTACTACCCTTGTTTGAATAATGGCAAAGGAAATCTAAAGAGTCTTAATCTACACAAATACAGACTGAGCGACTAAAATCTTATTCAGAGAAATACCCAGAGTGGGTGTTAGGGTAGGCAATAAGAGGATGCATTGTCTGTAGAGGAATTTAACCACTAAATGTTGGTAACATTTGAGGAATAATTATCAGCTTTATGTACAGCATGTGGTGCATGCATTTTTAAGAAAATAATATGACATCTAAAACATCAAAATATTAAAAGTACTCTTTTTTCATAAGTAGGCATTTATAGGAATCCCTCATGTTTTCACTCCTCAAATCTGGGAGTTGTACTTCCCAATGATATTACCTTAATTCCTGGGAACCCGTTAATCCCAGGAAAACCTGAAGTCCCCTTCTTTCCCTGTGATAGAAACACAGTTATCACTAAGTCCAGGTAAAGTACATAAAGTGAGCTGGCCTGTAGATTAGGTCAGGGCAAATGGTACAGGGATTTTGCAGTCATTCAGAGTGTGTACAGCTTTGTAAATGTCTCTAGATGACAATATGGCATCTGGTAGTCAACTTGCATATTAAAGTGCATAAAAGTCACAAGAGTGTGGAGATAGGTAGGCTAGCCTTGCTAACCCTTGCTAACATGCCACCATATATTACTGTACCATGGAAAGGAAAACACCAAATGTAATGTAACAGTGGTTAGCCAACCTTTTGTGTGAAAACAACAAAAACAGCAACAAAAGAGAATCCCTAATATTATAAAATTATGTTATTAAAGAGAGTGGACAATTTGCATTATAAGCAGTATTTCCATTTGGCCATGTTAAAGAAAGCAAAATGATCTTTTGATTAGGATTTTGTATACCAAGGCTTTATGGATGTTACTCAAAATACCTGTCTCCCTGGATGCCCTTGTATTCCTTCTGAACCCATGGGACCCTGTAAAGCGAAGAACCATACTTTAGAAAGATGAATAGATCACACTAGGGAAAAAAAACCTGCTAGACTCACATAAGAAAGTTATGCATAGTACTAAACCCAGGTAATGAAAATTGTCCTAGACTTGGCTTAATGACTTCTTTCTAAGCATTAAATCCACTAGGATGAATAGCTTCATGGAACATTTTCAAAGAGCTAAGTAAACAGAAACACTAGAAAGCCCTTAGTAGAAGGGTTGGATGGTATTATACTTAGCTGCATTGGTTCCATGACAGAGGATTCTAAATAGAGTATTGGACGACCTCTTGTCGGCTACAACAAACATATTCTTTGTTGGTGGTTATGAGTTTTTCAAGACAAAGGATAACAGATAGCAGATAAAGAAATGGCAGAGCAATGAGATATTGCTAAATACTCAGAGACTTAATATCCTCATGGGCAAATTAAAAGCACAATTTTCTAAAACATGCTTATGTAAAATAAAAGTTGACCAATTTCTTATAACCCAAGGTATTAGTTCCTGAAATCTAAAAATATCAGAAGGAAAGATAATTATGTCTCCACTCAAAATAAGATAATTTTAGAAAATGCTAACTCCAAACATTATTCACTATGTTCTAGATGTTTCCAGACTTGTTTATGTCATATAAAGATTACACTTTGCTCTCTTCTATTCCTGTTCTACTTCTTGCCTATATTCCCTTAGAGCATAATAGAATAAAAGCAAGAAAACATATGCACCATTATTTAACTCAGAAGAAAATATTATATATGAATGTCAGAAGTGCAAATAGACTATGTAGCCACTTAGGTGTAGTTGTTACATCATTCCCTAGTCAAACGAGCCATTAAGTCAAGAGAATGGGGATAAGTGGAGAGGCAAGCCTGCCGGAAAGTTGAGAAGAGAAGTAAAAGAAGCTTAGCTAGTCATCAAGTTACATAAGTAAAGAACCAAACAAGAAATAATATGAAGACAACAAAGAGCTATATCTCTCTCAAAAAGAAAGAAAGAAAGAAAAAAGAAAGAAAGAAAGAAAGAAAGAAAGAAAGAAAGAAAGAAAGAAAGAAAGAAAGAAAGAAAGAGAAAAGAAAATAGATTAGGGGACTTAACAAACACAGGCAAATGACACTCCAGGTTCATACCCTAGGTCCTGGCAAACCAAGGATCCCCTTTTCTCCCTTTTCTCCAATTGATCCAAATTCCTGAACGAAAAGAGAAGCCACAAATTATAACACTCATTTTCTCATCAGAATGGTGTAGTGGCACGTACCTGTAATTTCAGCTCTTTGGAGGCAAAGGCAGAAAGATTGTGAGATGGCAGAAGAAGAATCTGAGGTCAGCTTGGGCTACATAGTGAATGTCAGGTCAACCAAAGCTACTTAGCGAGACTATATCTCAATCAAACAACCAATGAATCAATTAGTGAATCAACCAATCAATCAACCAATCAATCAGTCATTTCCTCATTGGTTGCCTGGCTCCATTCAAAGGAGGGAGGCAATTTCAAACTAGCTCTACTGATTCCTTAGGGAATGCTCTATGTTTTTTGGTCTATTCATTGAGTGTTACCATGTGTCTCTAGAAGTAACGCCCTTTCCTCTAAAACACTCTTGCATGCCCTTGTAGTATCATGAGCTAACAGCACAGGGATAATAAAGTGCCTAAACCCTCACACTGATTTTACAGACCAGGAAAGTAACTTCCGGGAAGGATAAGAATCAATGAGAAAGCTGTGTCTTCTATGACTCCAGAGCCCTTTCTATGAGAAGTAGCTGCATTCTGCCATCTAGGAACTTGACTCTGACAAAACAATGGAAGATTATATAAATGTTTGGGAATCTCTACTAGAAGGAAGACATTTTACATACAAGAACTGCAGCATCCTTTTCTATGGGAAAGATATAGTCCAATTGAGAGCTCCTTCCTGGTACTGTTAAGTACCTTGTCACATCCTAGGAGTACACCAAAGGGGTTTCTTAGGTGGTAATTAGTTTCTTTTGCATTGCCTACAAGAACTGAGGACTTACAGCCATGGATTTGATTTTGGGCTTCCTAGAGACAAGCAGAAAATTTGAGAAGCAGTGTGAGAGAGAGAACCTTGTCAAGTCTGGGTCTAGAGCCAACATCCAGGCTCCCAAGTTATAGAAATAGTCATTACCAAAGTGAATAATCTTTCATGGGAAACTTAAGTCATTTGTAAGCTGTTTAGAATTATATGTATTGGAGCATAGATTTTAGCAAGCAGCATTTATTCCCATTGTAAAAGTGAAGGAGGAAATGAAGCCTTCATTATAAAGGCTTATAAAATATAAGCTTGTCAAAAGATGCTAACTGTTAATGTGGCATATCTCTCATTGTTCCCTTGGTGTCACCTGCCTCAGTTGGTATGAGGACACTGTCTTGATCCCATCTGTACCTTTTTCTACTTTTTAAATAATCTGTGTATTACCACAAGAACTGCAACCTTGATGAATATTCCTGTGTCTCCTTGTAGACTCAAGAGTTAAAGAAATCAATTGTGGGTCTTCTATTGCCTTTTCATTGAGGGGAGGGTATCTTTGAGGAGTATGGTTCAAATAGGGCTTTGGTTACTGCTTCTCTTTTTCCTTCTCTGCCTTGACAGAGTTCAGCCCTTGTGATGGTTTGTATATGCTTGGCCCAGGGAGCTGCACTATTTGGAGGTGTGGCCATGTTAGAGTAGATGTGGCCATGTTGGTGTGTCACCGTGGGTGTGGCCTATAAGACCCTCATCCTAGCTGCCTAGAAATCAGTATTCTGATAGCAGCCTTCAGATGAAGATGTAGAACTCTCAGCTCCTCCTGCACCATGCCTGCCTGGATGCTGTCATGCTCCTGTCTTGATGATAATGGACTGAACCTCTGAATATGGAAGCTATTGCCAATTAAATGTTGTCCTTTATAGGAGTTATCTTGGTCATGGTATCTGTTCACAGCAGTAAAGCCCTAACTAAGACAGCCCTCATGCAGTGTCCAATTTAAAAGAACTGTGGTCACTCAACACAGTCTGGACTCCCCAGCTCCACCTCTTTTTAAAGAGAGAGAATATGAAGTTGGGTTAGTAGAAGGTGGGAGCACAGCTGGGAGGAGTTGGGGGAAGGGAATGAATGTGACCAAAATATAGTCTATGAAATTCTCAAATGTTAAGTAAAAATATAATTTAAAAATGCAACTTCTTTGAAATCTTAGCCTCTTCCACTCCCATATTTCAAATCAGAAACCAAGCTAAGTATGGTGGCACTTGACCTTAATCCCAACACTCAGGAGGCTGACTCAGGTAGATGTGAGTTCGAGGCCAGCCTGGTCTACAGAACTAGTTCCAGGATGGCAAAGGCTACACAAAGAAACCTTGTCTTAAAAAGCCTAAAAACCTAAAAACTTGAAAAACAAAACAACAACAAACTCCCCAAAACCAAACAATCAAATTGGAAACCAAGGTGTGCTGCCACCTGGTTGAATATGTCTAGTGGCCTCTAAGGTTGAATAATTCAAGTAACCTTCCCTGATCTGTCCAAAATGTTCTAGTGCTGCCTCAAACTCTTTAGTCACCAAGACTAAATGTAAGAAAGTCTTGCAAGTAGAAAACCTTCCTCATGGTCTTTCCAGTCTCCCTCCAAAGCATGTTATTGCCAACTGCACATGTGCAAAGTGGTCCAGTAAATACTTGCTGAATTAACTGCAATAGTGTCAGAGACTAAAACTATGGCAAATGGTAAACAGCAACAACATACTTAGGAATTGTAACATGCCCTATCTGTCTTTCCCAGGAGTATAAATAGAAGGGGGTGTTTTACATCTTCAAAAAGTGAGAAAACCTGTAGTTTTTCCACCTTTTTGAGGTCCAGAGTTTGTGAAAAGTATGAAGAAAAATAAATGTGAAAAATGAAAAAAGGAAATCTCCCTCTCCCTCTCCTTTTCTTTTCTTATCTTTTCTTTCTTGTCTTCCTCTCTCTTCACTTTCTCTCTCTATTAGAGCCAATAACAGATAAATGGCTCATCAAGCTCCTGGGCCATGGTCTCAGCTTGTCTCCCAGCACAGGAAGGCACTGGTTAGAGACCCTGCTGAACCAGCTGTTCCAGATGGGTATCCTGAGACCTGACCCTTTACCGTTGGCCTTGACTCAAATAGGCCTGTTGCGGCTGCACCCACCCACCTACTCCTCCACAGCCCAGAAGACTTCTTAGTGCACTAGCTTAGCTTTCCAGCCCCCCAACCCCAGCCCCAGCCCCAACCTGCCAGCTCCTTTTGTTTCTGAGGAGACTGGGTCAGAGAGCTCCACCTACTCAGGAGTTCCTCAGATCTACTGACTACTTAACCCTCAGGATTTGCCAGTTTCATCTCTGCTCTCTCCCTGAACATTGCCATTCTAGCTTCCCCTATGTGTCTAGAGTCCTTGAAGAAAGGGCACGTGTGTATACAATTCTGACAACCTCCACGGAAGGACCTGTGGCCTACAAGTGTGAACATGCTGCTGGGGACAATCCAGGTGAAGTGAGTGAAGCTGGGACAAAGCCAGAAAATTGGGAATTTTTTTTTCTTAACCCCTGAGGGTGTAAGAGAAAGAATGCAAGGCATACATCTGTCAGATTGGGCATTTTATCTCCTGCAAAGATTCTGGCTACAGTGGGAAGAAAGGGGAATACTTTGGATTCCCTAGAGATTTCTCTCCTCCACGGGGCCTTGTTTTTCAGTTACCATTGGTTATTGAAAGCTGGCGTGATGAGGGCTTTCGGTTTGAAAATCTCATGACAGTTCACATATGCTATCAGCTTTCCTCTGGTAACTTTCCTGTCAGGCGTGTTAAGGTATTCATGAGCATCCACATTAAGCAGGTAGATAGAAAAAGAGCGAAGGCGGTTTATGATTTAGCTACTGTCACCCGCTGAATCCATGTATCAGTGAGCTGAGAACCGCATCCTTGATTTCTGTTCTATGCAATATGGTGTGATATGTAAAACGAGGTATTTCCCAGCTTTGATCTTTTTTTTTTTTTTTCCAGCTGGGGTTTCTGTTTTTCAACCAGAACTGTGAAACGTTGAAAATACTGAACTGGGAACAGTACTGTGATTTACCACCACGTATTGTCGTCAGCCAGTCTCTTTTACAGGCAGAAATGGAATGCGTCCATACTGCGGTGGAGGAAATCCCCCCAGATCTAAGTACAGAAAGGGGGAGGGAGAGAGGGAGTGAGCGCGAGTCAGTGAATCCCAAATCCCAGAGCAGCAGAGGTCATTAAATCTTGGCGATTTAGAGCCAAAACACCTCCTCTGGATGACTATCGTGAAATGGACTGCAGGGGGCAGTATGGTATGGCAAAACACATCCTAAACTGCCAGCATTCAACAATACTGAGTTGAAACAGGGCTCGTACTTCTGCACCAGGTCCTGTGTGTGTATATTATGGCTTCTAGTTTAGCGGTTTTATATTTATGGGATTCCTAAGTTTGTGAATGAGTGGATATCTCTTGTGATTTGTCATGAGCTCTTTTTTTTCTGTCTGTTTTGTACAATTCCAGTGTGTTCTTTTTTGCTTTATTATTATCTCTTAGAAGCCTGTTTGTTTTCTAACGGGAGACAAAAAGGGAACAGAAATGGATGGGAAGGAAGGTGGGGAGGAACTGGGAGGAGTAGAGGGGAGGGAAACTGTAATCGGGGGCATCATGTGAGAAAAGATCCATTTCAAAAACAGGAAAAAAGAATTGGCTAAAAATGATTAAACAACACTTATTCATTCTGAAAAAAGGAAAAAAAAACAACTAAGAAACAGAAACAATAAAATTCAATACTGAATGGCAGTCTCAGCTCTCTGTGTAAGTAGCTATGTGTCTCTGGAGAAGGCTCCTCACCTACTTTGGGCATGGTGTCCTCTACAGGACAAGACGGATCAACCTGGACTCACTCACTCACCTCACAGGGATGATGCCAAGTGACTAGAGTCTAAACAAAATGCTCTACAGAGAAGGGTGCAATCCTTATTCCCAAACCTCCTTGCAAAATGCCATCTGATACAAATATACTATGGTACTTGAAATTTTCCAGTAGCTGTATTTTAAAAATGAAGTAAAGATTTTAATGGTTACCCAAATCCACAATAAATAGGAATTATCTCAGATTATTCTTTCTACACTGGTGTTTTTGAGATCCAGTGTGTACTTGCTTACAGTACAAATCATCTCATTTTGGATGAGACACTTTTCAAGAGCTCAGTAGCCATTTACAGCTACAGATTATGTCATTACACGGCAAAGCTTTGAAAAACAAAAACAAAAACAAACAATAAAAAAAAACCCCTTCAACACAGTGCAGTTTGGGCCTCAGAAAGAAGACTAGCTATAACCACTGCCATATTGCACATATACAGAAAGTATTTCAGCAGTTTTCCCAAGTTCCAAAGCTGGAGTGGAATCAAAGGTGAGGGTGTTCTACCTCGAACACCAATGGCTCACTTCCTTTCTGATTCACTAGCTGCAAAACTGATTAAAATCAGAGGCGTAGAACAAATGATTCTCTGTGCCCCTTTGTTTCTGTGGGGTAACAGGAACCCTCTGCAAACAATCCGTACCACTGGCTCCTCTGGCTGTGCTTCCTGACCACTCGGTGAGACACCAAGTAGTTCAAAGTCCTACCAAGAAGGACTAGAGTCCACAGTTATTCCCACTGTGCAGGCAAGTGGGGACAGGCCTTGTTATCCTGGATTCCTCCACTTTCTTCCGGTCTCTAACCCAAATCCATGAAAATTTTGTCAGCTTCTTCCAAACACATTTTGTGGTGTAAGAGATGACCAAATGTAATGCTGTGGCCTTGTTCGGGTTCTCATGTCAACAAAGCACTTGAAAACTACATTTATGATCATAGATCTCTGCCTGCTTAGCTAATACTACATAATAACTAATTGTCAAGTTTTTTAAAAGTCCTTATTTTTGAGAAACACAGAGGTATTTATGATGAAATACGCTTCAGATAGACCAAGTGCTGCTGCTAATTATGGAAGCAAGGTAATAAGTACCCCAAAAGATCATGATGTTATTGTCTTTGTGTGTGTTTCAAATGTCCCACAAGAAAATGTTTATCTTTCCCTCTTGCCTCCGTTTCCATTGCTATCACCATGGCCTGAGCTATTACCACCATCTTTTGTCTGGACTGCTATAATAATGTGTGTTTACTGCTCCAGATCCTCTAATCTCTCTCTTACACAGTCAGAATGATCTTTCAAACACAACCCAGGGTTGAGGAGATGGAATAAAATGCTTGCCATGCAAGTGTGAAGAGCAGAGTGTAGATTCCCAGAATCCATTTAACCGATGGGAAGGCATGGTAACACGCTGTAATTCCAGCACTCAGAAGACTAAGGGATCACTAGGACAGCCATGGTTCTGCAAGAGACCCTGCCTCAATAAACAAAGTGAAGAGCAATCTAGGAAGATATCTAATGTCATACTTGGACTTCCACACACATGTGTACATGCATGAATGTGCATGTACACACAAAGGTGTGTGCACACACACAGAAACACACACACACACACACACACACACACACACACACACACACACACATAGCTTCTCATGACACTCCAAATAAAAGCCACAATTGACTTCTGAAGCTGGCTGTGACCTGAGTCCGAAGTCGCTTGCTTGTGGGCATCTCTCAGTCTGTCCTTTTCTTTCTACTTGGCTGTTTTATTCTGATTTTTGAGGTAGGGTCTTGCAGTGTAGCACATGGTTTCTGAGAACTCATGGTGATCCTTCTGTCGCAGCCTCCTAATTGATGGGACTATAGTTATGTGCTACCATACTGGGCCCTGACCACTCACCTTGCTGTGCCTCTGAAGTGCTGAGTAACTGAACCTCAAGTGTTGGTATTTATGGTACCCCCAGCCTACAAACACTTCTTATAATATTCACATGACCTTTTAATAATATTTTTATAATAGTCACATGACTTCATATCATACAGTTCTCAGCTTATATAGGACTTCCTTCAAAGAGGATCTCATTGACCACTCTCTCCTGAGTGTTTTCTCATCTAGACTCCATCACTGCATCTCTCTTCCGTCTTTTATATATCACCATTGTATGGACTTTTATTTTTGCTTAGTTTTCTTTGTGCCAGTGGGAATAGAACCCAGAGCCTTGGGCATGCAAGGCAAACAGTGTACCAATGAGCCATGTCATGAGCCCCTGAATTTGCTATTGATCCACCTCTTCCATATTCTTTATCAGTTTTCCATTAGAATGTAATCTCAAGAACAGAGAGGAACTTTTATATAGTTGCTCTTATAGCCTCTGAGTTCACTAGAAAACCTGGCACATAGAAGCCTTCTGAAAACATCTGTTGAGTGTAAGCATCTAAGCTAGAAAGGCAGATAGGAAAGTAAAGATAGGATTACTCAGAAAAGATATTGTTTACTGCACATTTCATAAGTGTCAGCTATGTACAAAGTTTTCTCTAGTGTGGGTAATCTCATTTAATCTTCAGATATAACCCATTGCTGTCTTTTTTTTTTTTGTAGGCTAGGAAAATAAAGAGTCAGAAATATTAAGAGATTCTTAACCCAGAAGTCAAGCCTAGGTCTGTTGTAAGTAAAGCTGATGTTATCTAAAGTAGCTTCATGGAGAGATGTACTAAATGTTCCACCAGGTCAGGAAACAAGAATATGTCTTTCAAGGCCTTCTGTGAAGATGGTAACATTCACAGCAATAACCATGGGAGGAGATCTTCCTGTTAGCCATACTGTGCTGTTTATTTAACCAGACCCTGAATATGTATTTACAAAGTAAGAAGACTTACCGGAACACCTGGAGGGCCACTCATGCCTGGGAAACCTGGAGGCCCTGGTTCACCCTGAAAAATTAACCAAAGGCTAATGTGTAGTGACCAAAAGCAATGAACATGAAGGATAGATGCTCATGCAAAGTACTTGGACTGCTCAGTAGGGAGCCAGGAAGTGTGACTATCACACTATGGGACAGTGGTGTAGAACTATGTGCTTGCTGGGATGCCTGAGTTTAGAGAGCTCCTTGGCCTATGGAAACTTAATGACTAATACATAATCTCAAACACTTGGGTGAATTGGGAGATAGAAGAATGGTTAGCGGTTGCATTTCTGATGGAAGAAGCTGCTTTTAAAATATAGGCTACAAAGAAGAGAATGGCGTAAAGCAAATATTAAGAATCAAAATTCGGAAAGAGACATATAATATTCTAATGTTCCTCTCCCTGAAGTCCTAATTTATCTTACACAGACCATAGGAAAACTCCCTACATACTCTAAGATTGGTCCCAAATCAAGAATTTACCCAATATAAAGCTAGAGGGAACTGGAGTTGTCCAGAAAGACAAAAATTAAAGAAGTGAGACTTGATATGTTTCCATCTGGGTCCTTTCACCATGGAAATAGAATCACCAAATTTAAAGGAACCTCAGGAAGGAAGGGAATGCAGGTCCCTGAAAGATATCTGTGCACTTCAGCAGAATAGAACCACTAAAACACAAACATGAGCAAGGTTTTATCCTAATGGACAGATTATGAAATATAACCTTAAGCCTTGGTGGTTCAGGTAAGGCAAATTAGATCATCTACCGCTACTTGTTAACAATATTCCTGGTATTTAAAGTCAACTATTTTCCTACAGTGCTGCAATACAACCATGGCCTTGTGCAAGCTCTCTACCACTGACTTATACCCCAGGCCTTAGACTCAATCTTTGATGGCAAATAACTTCTTCAAAATGAGAACTTAAAAGGGAACATTTATACTTAATGTATTTAGTAGAAAACCTAAATACTGAGAAGTTTGGCATTTGTAGGAAAAAATTCAAGCATGTAATCCCTGTTTCAAGTTACTTGGCAGATTAAAATTTGAATACTCAAGTCTGAGGCAAAAAAAAATCTTACATGAATAGTCAGATACAGGTACACTAACATTGATCTACACACCAGAAAAAAACAACTCGGGATTTCCAGAATTCTTTCCACAAAGGACAAAACAAATACAGTTTTGCCTTCCAAGCCAAAGAAAAACCCATTACTCCTCTTTTGGAATTGGCTCAAGTTAGTCTGAGTATTAGATTTGAATTCGAGTATTAGCAGGAAAGGGTCTGTTGATTTTTCCTATAATAAACATTTACTACCTTGGCACCTTTCTCCCCTTTGGGGAGTCCCATGAATTCTAGTTCCCCAGTAGATGGAGGTGGTCCTGCAGGGCCAGGGAGGCCAACATCCCCCTGTAGAATCAAAGAGACCATTGAACAAATGATAACCATACAGATAATATTTGCAAAAGGTCAGCTTGTCTCCTGGATGCAATCTACAAATAAACCGTCCACTTTACCCTTGTGCCAAGGGGAAAAAAACCCAAAGTTTCATTGACAAGGGATTGAGAAAAATGTTAAGCCCAAGAGGGAGTTGTGCAGTCTCACTGTGACGGGAACAGGCAAGTGGATGAGGAAAAAGAAAAACAGAACAGATTCCCAGTTGCATGATCATATACGAAGGGGTAATGAGAGAGCATATAAGATTTGGGCAAAGGGAATGGCTGCCTCCTGCCAACACTGATAAGACTCTATTGTGTTTGTGTAACCTGAATTCGTTCCATAGGCTGCATATGGCTGTGTGCCGCCAAAGGTAGCTAGGGATGTGTCCTAACACAAAATTGTAAACTTGCTTAAAATGTTATGAGATCTGTTGCCCCTGAGATGATCTTTTGGTTAAATTTTTTCACAATGTCAAAAGGTTGGACATGTCTAATTGGTCCAAAGGTGGAGAGGAAGGGAAGAGAATATTAAAAGAGAGATTAAAGGTTTGGAGAGATGGCTCAGTTGTTAAGAGCACATACTGCTCTTGCCAAGGACCTGTGCTCATTTCCCAGGACCCTCATCAAACAGCTTACAACTGCCTGTAACCCCAACTCCCAGGGATCTGACACCCTCTTTTTTGTCCTGTGGGTACCTTCCCTCACATGTCAGACACAAAGAGATAAGGAAAGTTTGAGAGAGAGAGAGAGAGAGAGAGAGAGAGAGAGAGAGAGAGAGAGAGAGATATGAAGAAAAGAGATAGAATCAAGGCAGTAAAAGATGTATATTCATGTTTGTGTGTATGCATGCCTGTAGAGAGAGGAGGGGAGGGGGAGGGGAGAAGAAGGTTAGAGGGAAGATAGGAAGAGAAAAGAGAGTAGACAATAGCATACAAAAGCAAGCAGAGAATTACCTAGGTGGAAGAAAAGGAAAGAATACATTTTAAGAGAGTATATTTAAGAGAGGCAATAGAGACTTAGACATAGGAAGCAGGGAAACAAAAAATTTTTGAAAGAAAAACTCCAAAAGCCCATGTGTACGGCATGTGCACATGTAGCTCCCAATGGATCCCATAGAAGACCTATGTGAGATGGGAAAGGTCATATTCTAAGGCAGAAAACAAGTCCATTTACACGAGTGTGCATCTATGTGTAGCTACAGACAATTATTGGAGCATGTGGGATGCGGATTGTATTTTCAGAATCTATTTACCTTGACTCCTTTTTCTCCTTGGAAACCTAGCCCCATATTTCCCTGGGGCACAAGGGTGCAGGGAAGAAAAAGAAAATCAATTACTAATAAGCTCCAACAACTTAAACTGGAATATGTTAGTTTTATTTTTTAACTAGAAAATAGATGTAAACCAGTATCCTTATGGAAATAAAAATGGAGAACTTAATGGCAAGACATACATGCTCCCAAAGCATACTTACATCAGGACCAGGAAGTCCAGGGGGCCCTGGGGGACCCTAGATGAACAAAATAGAAAGGAATGAATAAGCATTTCTTAATTATAGACACAAAACTCAACCAACCAATCAAACAAAAGATCATGGCCATGGTGGATGACAGAGAGCAGAGATATGCTGCCTCCCTGCTCAGCGCAGTGATGTACATTGCCTCTGTTCTAGTGGACTTTTAGTTCTAGCTCTCATGGTTTCTTTTGAAAAGATTTTTATTTTTAATTATGTGTACATGTGTGTACCTGAGTGTGGGTTTGTGCATACGAATGCAGTGTCTGCCCACCAAGGCTAGGAGATCGTGATTGGATGCCATGGAGCTCCCAGAGTTTACAGGCATTTGGTGGTTTTTTTGTCAGCTACCCCATGTGGGTGCAAGAATGAAACTTGGGTCCTCTGCAAGAGCAGTATGTGGTCTTAACCCTTGGGCCATCTTTCCAGTCCCTCTCATTGTTTCTTTTATTCTCCTTTGACATCTTCCAAATTAGTCTGGTATTCACACTCATGTGACTACAGTAAAAATATCATGTGTTACTCCTCATAACATACTAAGGATGTTTCAAGTTGACTTGGTGAAGTTCTGACACAGTAGTAAGTAAGTAGCAGGATTTAGGTATTGGTGAAAATGATCTGGGGACAGGGCCTTCCCAGAACCAGAAATGGCTAGCTATGTTCTTCCTTTACCAGCAATACATAGTTTTGGCATCAGAAAAACAAGTAGGAATAGTTGTCCAAATGCAGGGTTTAGAAAAATTTGGAAGTATCCTTAGAAGGGTGATGATAGTGGTTGGTATGATTAATTAATTAATTAGCAATGCCTGACATAATGAGGGAGCAGAAGAAACCAATACTTGTGTCAAGTACCTTTCTTCTCTTGGCTATATACCTCATGTTGAGCCATTCCAGTAAACTTTAGGGGCACAGAGTAGATGGTTAGGGAAATAAAAAACAAAGAAACAAGGACAACAAATAGCTCTTAGCAAGAGCATGCTTCAAGCCTTTAATCCCAGCACCCAGGAGGTGGAAGCAGGTGAATCTCTGTAATTTCAAGGACAACCTGGTCTTGAAACATTTAAAAGTGAGTGCCAAGATAGCCAGGGCTATATAGTGAAACTCTGTCTCTAAAAGGGAGAGGAGGGAGGGAGGGAGGTATAAAAAGAATGAGCATGTTTCGGTATAATCCTCAAGAAATGGCTTTTGCCCTTCTGTAAGAGAACCTAAATTACATAGGCTTGCATCTAATCCATGGCCTGGTAAAGAAAGCGCAACCATGCACTAGTTTTAAGTTGGTCTTACTTGTAAGCCTGGTGGTCCTATAGGTCCTGCATCTCCAGGAGATCCAGGGGATCCTGATGGACCCTGGAGACAGAATATTTTTTTATTAAGGTCAAAAGGCAAGAAAGCTTCTCAAAATGAAAAAAAAAATACCCACAAGAATTGGATAAGTGTTGTTCCAGCATTATTCATAATAGAAAATGTTAGAACTCTTCCAAGTAGTCGCTGATCGGAGATTGATAAATGAACTGTGACATACAACAGTGAAAAGCAGCAAGTTTACTCATATATAGAATGATACAGATGAATCTGAAAAGCACTGTGGCAAGAGAAGTTAGACCCAAAAGACTGTATATGATATTCCCTACATATAACTCCTTAGGGCAAGTGAAAGCTGATCTATACTGAAGAGTAATCACAATGGGATTTGCCTTTAGGGTGGGGTAGGGACAAGGATTGGATTCAAAGAGGCAGGATCCTCTTTTCTGGGGTAATGTTAATGTTCTGTGGCTTAATAGAATTTTAGATTACCTAGTAGTATGCATCTGTCAAAATTCAAAAAATACACATTTAGTATTTGTGAATTTAGTATATTGTAAATGTACTAAATATACATTTAATATTTTATAAACAAAAGAAAATCAAATGAAATATTGAAGTTTAATAATAGGCATGCTATTATATTTAGGAATAATTCTGAAATGTATTTTGAAATTCGTTAAAATCAGTGTAGACAGTGATAGATAGATGGACAGGAGAGAGATAAAGAGATTTTAGTAAAATATTAAAGTTATGAGTGATTATTATAAAATTCATTATACTTGGCTCTGCATTTGAACTTTTACTATTAAAATTTTTAAAGGAAAAAACTCTAGTTATTTAGTATTAGATAAACCAGACTTTAAGATATTAACTAGATATAGACAGGAGACATTTCATAATGATAAATGAGTCAATCATAGAAGACATCATAGTATTACATATATCTACACCTAACAGTAGAGATTCAACATACATAAAGCAAAAGAAAAAAATGGAACTGTAGGCAAAATAGATAAAACATGTCGTAGTTTGAAAAAAAGTCTAGTATCTTTCCTTCAGTAATGGGTAGAACTTAAAACAAAACAATCAACAACAGCAAAAAACACAAAACAAAACAAAACCAAAACCAAAACCAAAAACCAAAAACCAAAAACCAAAACCAACCAACCAACCAACCAACCAAACCCCAGATCACTGGCTATTAAAACACCATCAACTACCTTAACCTAATAGATATTACTTAAATCACCATACCACCAACTCCTGGATATGTGTTCTCTGTAAGTTTTGGTCATAAACCAAACTCCAGTAAATGTAATGACATGAAACATAAGAGTGTATCCTCTTACTTTTTATAGACTCAAACTAGAAATTGATAATGGAAAGGTAGCTAGAAAGCATTCAGACACTGGGGAATGAGAAAACAAGACTTCTAAATATTCCAAGGGTCGAAGGGAAAATAAAAATTAACATGAAAATTAGAAAATGTGTAGAATTGAGTAACAATGCTTAAAAGTAAGGCTGAAATTAGGAGAAAGCTAATTTATAGAACAATATGGATGAATCTGGGGGAAATGTAAGGCTATATTCCAGTGGGATAGCAGGACACAGGTGTTAGGTGCCCAAGAAAGGGAGGGAAAGTCTAAGAGAGGTCAAGGTTTAGACAACAGGAAGAGAAAGGGGAATTGGAAGATTCTCTAGAAATGAAGATGCTATGAACTACTACTTTAAACAGAAGAGTAATCACAATGGTGTTTGCTTTCAGTGTGAGATAGAGACAGATTGACTGTGAATAGGTAGGAGGGAATTTTCTGAAGTGATGCTAATGTTCTGTGACTTAATAGAATTTTGGGTTGACAACCAGGAACAACTTGTGGTTTCCTTTTTTATCATAAACGTGTTGTTTAGCTAACAGACATCCTGTCCTTAAAGCTAAGTATTTATTGTATCATGGCTGTATTGATGGGCAAGCACCATATGTCTGTGGGCAGGAGGCTGAATCCCTAAGAAAAATTGTGAAGCAAACAGAGTGAATGTTATACGAATTTAATAAACACACTTTAAGGCCAATTTTGTTTAGCTCTGGGGGACTCTATACGTTGGTCCTTAGACATCTTTGTTTTCTGTGTGGGCTCTCATACTTCACATTTCTTGTATAAGCATCCAGCTACAGTCAGCACATCTAAACTCTACCCACGCTTCTTAGAAGCTACGTTATCTTTCATAGCTAAATATCTCCTGCCAGAATTTTAGATACACAGTATTCTTCCCTAAGGGGTTCTAGAATTCTTCTGAGACATTCCTACCCTTACATTTTCACATCCTTTGTGGAAGGGACAATGTCTACATTGTCTGTGGGATCACTCATAGCACTTGGCTCATGCTGGATACTCCATATGTACTGTAAACTATCAAGACAAAGGAAAATAAGAAAAAACAAATACAAGAAACCAGGGACAGTTCTTATACCTTTTTCAAAGGAAAGCAATGGAAATATGGAATTGCAAGGAAATTGAAATCTCTTATTAGTACAACTTGTGGACTTTCATGTACTACAGAGCCCTAAAGGAAATTTCTGTATGGGATACCATTAAAAGAAGTGTGTATATAACCCTGAACACACACAGAAAACACTTAGTACATCGTTGTTGAATGAAAGACATGGTACCTTCCTGATACATGCAAGAGAAGAGAGTGGATCTCCTCATCCATTGTTTTTCTTTCCATATTTGTAGCTACCCTGTCAACCTCAGTTCAAGAACAGTGAACAGAAAAAGTATGGAAGTGTTTTTCTTCAAGTCACCTTTACGTAGTCACCTAATGCTATGTCTCATAGCCTTTTTTATTTCCCTCACTTTATAACACCACAGAGTCTTTACATTGTTTCACATCTTCACAAGAGAAATGTTATTTTGACAAGGAATTTATAACTTTCATTACTTTGTCTAATTATAGTATGTTATAGCTTATTAGCAATTGTTGCTAATATCTTCCTGTGCTTAACTTACAATTTAACTCTATCATAAGTCCATATACATAGGAAAAGAATGGTTCATATAGGGCTTAGTATTATCTATGGTTTCAGGCATCCATCAGGGGTATCCATAAGGGAAGGAGGAGGGGGCATCAGACATAGATCTGACCTAAAGTCTGAAGACTGCCTGTCTTAAAACTTGAGTTGGGCATTTCATCTTCTTAGGAATTTCTATCTGAAAAAAAATGTGTCTAGTATGATTTGTTTATCGCAATACTTTGGATTTTCTTTGAGTAAGTCTATGAAGACCTTTGAATTCCACCATGAAGAGTGAAAAGATATCATTGACATCTTGACAAAACCTTGAGAGGTCAACACAAGAAGCATGACTTACAGGGGTTCCATCCAGTCCAGGCAGCCCAGGATGCCCCTGGTAAACAGAAACAGACAAAGAAAACACGGAAGAGATTAATAAATTAAGCCCACAGAGTTTTAGACAACCAACCTGAGATTCAAGGGGATAGAAACAAATTGCTGCAACTCAGGCCCTGTCAAGTTCTTGTGTTTTCAGTAATGCATAAATTGGATGTATCTACCCTTTACTTTTTCCCTGTGAACATTCTGAATTCTAGAAAATAAATATTATAGCCTTGGCTGAACAAGATTTCCTATTTTACCTAGATTAATTAATTTTCACATTTGCTAGGAACTTATCAATCAGAAAATGCTTCTGCAGGCTGGTGATTTTCTGTTGCTTTTGGAGGAAAGCAAAGCTACCTTCCCATGTGCCTTCATCCCCAGAGAATCTGTGCCTATATATATATATATATATATATATATATATATATATATATATATATATATATATATATATATATACACAATGCAAATCAGACATTTCAAGGGAAAATCAACAGAGCATACAGACTCTGATTACGTTTTAATTACTTTGCGGCATCTTAAGCCACTGTATGAATCTGTAATATAACCATCTTGTGGAAATTGCTGGGTTCCACTGGATCCAAGGTTTCTTTGATTTCTGGAAAAACCATTTAATCAATGTTTGCTAAGACAATGACTGTACTTTGACACCTGCTAGTCTTATACTGCTTGGCTTACAGTAAAAATCTCTAAGCTCCCTGTAATATGGAAAGAACACTGTCTGAGGCTTAGTTCTTCAGAGAACTGGCCATCTGGCTCTGAGTAAGTCATATAGCCTTAGATTTTCAATCTGTCTAGTGAGAGACATGATCCAAACACCATGAGACCTTTGCCAACTTTAATGTTCTATCTTCTGCTATGGCACTCACAGTCAAGAACCCAAATTTCCTTGCTTCTTCTGTAGTTATCTAGATGTTCCATCCCCACCAGTGCTTTTATGGCCAGTTTCTAAGGTTCCTGGCCCTGTACAGTGATGGGAGAGTGGTGTCAATTATCTCAGTAAGCTTGGTGTATTCTCCCCTCCAAATGTAGGCATATAAATTCCAATTTGCTATCAAGGCAGTGATGGATTCTTTCCCAGTCTGCAGAGGAGTAGGATCAATCATTTAGAACCAGGGTTTATTGAGGGCACACAAAGCTACCAGTTAGCAAATAGAGAGAGTAAGGCTCAAGAAAACAATATTATTGACAAGAGTTTAGATTCCAATCAGTTGAGAGCTTGACAGGCAAGTTTTTGTAGACTTTCAGGAGTCTAGAGGATGGACCCAGATGCTGGAGTGGTAGACATACTAAACTGGGTAAGGATATATACAGATCCAAACCAAGGTGCATAGGCATTAAGGCTTTGGAGGAAACAAAAAAGTATCTGCCTCGAGAAAATGTTTCGGCTTGTCAAAGAAAATAACCATGCAAGCTCTTTGCCAACTTCTCTCTTATTTTTGATGCAGATCCTGGAAAACAAATTTCTAGACAGCATAGATGCAAACATTTCTGCTAATGTTTCTACCACCAAAAAACCTTGGAATCCTTTTAAATTCAGCTGGGCACAGGTTTATAAGGTCTGGAAAAGGCTTGGTGTGAGCTGTGGCCTGGCTCTAGGAAACCTTGCCTCCCACCCACTCAGCTGCCTGCTTTAGAAGCTCTTACCCTCATCCCTGTGATGATGCCTTGAAAAGGAGAAGGTTCTCCTTTTGCACCTTTGTGACCAGGCAGCCCCTAGATAAAATATGAAAAAACCTGTGAGAAAAACCTCTGCTCGCACGACACACACACACACACACACACACACACACACACACACACACACACACACACACACACACACTCCAAAAACAAAACAAATGAAAAAAAACCCCACTTACCCACACAGAATTTTGATAGCAATATTACCTAATTAGATAGAGGATTGGGCAATGGGAACCTGAAATTATGTGTCTTATGTTGTGAAAAACTTGGCTGTGTTAAAGGTCATAGCCCAACCACTGAAGAGGTCATCTCAAAGCTGGGTGCCATTCTTCTGTCTCTATGCCAGGAGTCTGTGAAAGGATGAGGGTCAGAAAGCAGAAGACTTTCTATCTATGCAGAGCACTGGTTTAAGTAAAGCTCTACCCCTTACAGTTACACATCAAGAACAGGGTCTTTGTATAGGCCAAAGGTCAACAAAAGTTTCTATGATTCTAGATCATTTAAGTTTTGTGAGTCAAATCTGGGATCTGTCACATATTTTCTTGTTATTTTTAAGATGTAAAAACAGGCTAGAGGAGAGGTGCTTTTATGGGCCAACATGTAGGCCATGGATCTAAAACAACTATGACACCAACTTCATCCTGTGTTTCTACCACACAAATTCAGCTTCAAAACTTTGAAGAAGCTGGTATGTCTCATTATTATCATGGAAACTAGTTCAATACACCTGATTCCAGTCTTTCAATCAGATTTTTTTGCTGCCTTCGTAGCAAATGATGTCATCTAAGGAGAAGTCAGGATTAGTATTAGGTAGTATTAGGAGTATACTTTGGGGAATAAAGTGTTGATTGATGATGGAGTCCTCAAGTTTAAGGACCACTGTACTTCTAGTTAAACAACAAGGGCCTAGACATACAAATCAGTTTCTGAACATTGCTTCCTCTCATTTATGTGTTCTCCACTCTTTTCAAAGAAGCTTCAAAGGGACTCACTGAATGGATATACAGCAGGAGGCAAGGTTCAACTTAGTAAAACATGCCCACATTTCTTTTTTCTTTTTTTTCTTTTTTCTTTTTATTTTTTGATACTTTATTTACATTTCCAATGTTTCCCCCTTTCTAGATCTCCTCTTTGGAGACCACCTATCCCCTTCCCCTACCCTACCTCTATGAGGGAATTCCACCTCCCACCCACCCGCCCACCCACTCCCATATTCCCACCTTGACATTCCCCTTTACTGGGGCCTCTCCTCCCCCTGATGGCCAAGAAGGCCCTCCTCTGTCACATATGTGGTCTGAACCATGGGTCCCTCCATGTGTATTCTTTGGTTGGTGGTCCAGCCTCCAGGAAGACGGGGGGGGGGGGGAGATCAGGCCAGTTGACACTGTTGCTCCCTCCATAGGGCTGCAGACTCCCTCAGCTCCTTCAGCCATATTTCTTTTTAAGCTTAAGGCAAAGTTTCAGGCTGGGTTTAGGTTTCCACTCTGGGATTCTATCTTTCAGAGGATGTCTGTACCCTCAAGATCTTTATTCCATTTGTTGGGGTGGAACTCCTCCTTCGCTGAACTTCCCCTTTTCTGTTGCCATGGCAGCATTCAGAAGCCTTTGTGACTTGTGTAGATTCTTTTGGACTACACCTTTCCCTGTTCTCTCTCTGCTGTATATTGGTTTGGACGTTTGAGGGCAGGGTCATTTAGGCCAGTTTGGGGCTCGTAGTTTGCCTGTCTTCTAGGTCAGTTTTTCACACGTATTCTCATACTCCATAACTTGGTCATTGAAGGCTACTCATAGAACGGAGATCTCGCTAATTGCTAGCATGTTTTCTAGTTTCAAAAGGCATCACATAACAATTCTTATAGATTTAGGTTTTTCCAAGTTAAGTTGATAGTGAGCTTGAAATGTGTTATTACTCCCCTTTCAACCACTCATATATTACTCCGTGTGAAGGCATGATACCTGCTAGTTACATGATATCTATAAAGGGCATGGTATCTGAATATCTCAGCTCTATCTGAATGAATTAAATTAAGCAAAAGTGAGAACATGAGACCAAAAATAGCAGATCAACCCTATAACCAAGGGTGATGATGTGGGGTGGGAGAAAGGAAAAAACTAATTACAATGTTTCTTAACTTCATCATGACTGACGCTGGGCAAATTGAGTCTTTGATGTTATAGAGTGTATTCTATCCTGTGCTAGGGAGGATAGCGAGACGATGGCATCTAAGGGAAAGTCAGGATTACACTTTGGGGAATAAATTGTTGACTGATGATTTATTCCTTGAGTCAGGGAATTATTGGTATAAACCAAGCTTGCTATGCCTTTAGGTCCTTGTTAATATGGATATGATCACATGAAGTTCTTGCAAGAATACCCCCCTTTTTAAAAGACTTTATTTATTTTATATATGCGAGTACACCATCGCTGTCTTCAGACACACCAGAAGAAGGCATCAGATCCCATTACAGATGGTTGTGAGCCATCATGTGGTTGCTGGGAATTGAACTCAGGACCTCTGGAAGAGCAGTCAGTGCTCTTAACCACTGAGCCATCTCTCCAGCCCGAGAATATCCCAATGTTACCTGATATGCCAAAGTGTCAAATAGCTCAAGTGCATGCTTTACTCTGAAATGTACTATAACTATTATTTATTTGTTTATTTTTAACAATTTTGACAATTCTGAAGGTAGCATTAGAAAGTAACCTAAAGCCATGTAACATGTGCACCCCACAACTGGCATTTTAAAAGAGTTTTGCTGTTGTGGTGCCATTAGTATAAACTCTTGAATTGGGCAAGGTAGTATAGTGGCTGTCTACAAGGACTTAATGACATTTCAAGGGAAACAAACAAACAAACAAAAACACATTTGAAGGTGCATTTGCATTAAGCTGCAAAGATCTGGTAACATACAGGTGGTCCTAAAATCCCAGGGTAGCCATCAGGGCCTGGAAATCCAACAGCTCCTTGAGTTCCATTATAGCCATCTAGGCCAGGTGCACCTCTTGGACCTGGTTGTCCAGGGTGGCCCTGTTCAAAGACAAAAGAAGAGATTAAGTCAGCCACAGGATTGTTAGCTAATTTAAAAGGCTCACAATGAGAACAGCCAAGTGCACTACTAAATTCTGGCACCTTAGCTTCATCTTGCATGTTCTTAAATGTTTCCTTTGTACTTGGATATATGTTGCCAAGATCACAACTCAAGTCATCCCACTCAAAAAGACAACTGGTGCTTTAATAATATCCAAGCTGAAACTAAAGGGCTCAAACATAAACAGATACCATAGTTAAGGTACTACAATTTCACCTTCCCTGAGTACAGAGATGTACTAAAATGGGGTTTAGCTGTCTGGCAGCTGAACTGCTATCAACAGACAACCATGCCAAGGTTTGAGATTCTTCAGATCAGATAGATCGCTGGAGGGCTTTCTGAATGGAAGTTCTGCATGGGAGCAGATGCTTGATCTCAGTTAACCGAGCAGAGTAAGTTCCCACTGCACCTCCTCTACTGAAAGCTGCTTGGCCACAAATTAGCAAGTCTCACTTGTAGTCCGTTTGTCACAATCACAAGTTAGGTAATTGGTTCAGTTAAGAATCTATCTCTTCTCTTTTTCTCCACACTCACTATCAGGGCAGTTGTTTAGCTGGGGAGTTAAGAAGCATTTTCATATAGCTCATCTGAATTCAGTATGTTTCCCAGTTGGAGAACATAATGTTTTAATCTAGTAAAAGCCAGTTGTGTGTGGGCAGTGGTGCAAACAGATGACCTTAATAGATCATCTGGACAGGTCAATGAAATAGTAGGTAGACTTCTATGTTCCTTTAAATATACTTTCAAAAGATAAATGTATATTTAACAATTTGAGGGAAGCACATCATGTGTTCAAAATGAGCCTTTAAAATGACCAGTAGTCCTTCCTTACCCATGGAAATAACTCATGAATTTTAAATAGCACATTGTGCTGAGTGTATAATGAACACTAATGTCAGTCCACTCCATCCTACCTGTGATGTAAATCATCCCCTTCTCCAGTACATCTACGAATATTTATGCTACATTCTCTACCAGCCTATTAGTCACTAAGTAGCTATTTTTGTTATCAGAACAATTTTCACAGCAGTTTCCCAGTACATAACTATTTTACTTAACAATGGCCCTAAAGCAGAAGAATAGTGATGCTGGTGATTTGGATACAATGAACAGAAGCGAAATACTTCCCGTAAATGAAAAAGTAAAAGTTAGCTTCATGAGCAAAGAAATGATTTATGTTCTGAGCTTACTATGATCTAACATAAGACAAAAATCTACCCATCAAATGGTGAATCAGGAAAAGGAAATTTGTTCTAGTTTTAAGGTCCAACCTCAACCTGCAAAAGTTATGCCAGCAAAAACACAGGTCTGGAGCTCTTCCCAGGGAATGAGACTAACCAAGCCAGCTGGTAATAAAGAGTCAAGGCATGAGTATGCTGCCTATTTCCCCTGCAAAGCTGAAACCATCATTTTAGTTGTCTGGATTCACACATTTGTATGAGTATCTGTTTACCTCCTACAACTCTAATGCCATTTTCTATATAAGAATATTGTAAATGAGACCTTCTTCTCATTAATCCATTAATCATTCCATTAATCATGTGGGATATAGTCTAAGATACCCAATAGTTGCCTGAAAACATAGGAAAAAGGTATGGGATTATAAGGTTAGTGCAGGGAAGCCTAGGTCCAGCCTGAGTATGTTCTTAGGTTAATGGTTCAGTCTCTGAGAGCAACAAGGGTCCAGGTTAGTTGACTCTGTTGGTCTTCCTGTGGAATTCTGATCCCCTTAGAGGCTGGACTCCTTCCTCCTGTTCTTCCATTAGAGTCTCCAAGCTCAGCTCATTTACATGAAAGTGTTTTATAAATTTGCATCTGTGGCAGGTGCCAACAGCCCTAACACACAACTGGGATATCTCAAAGCCCTGAGCTCTACCTTCTCCAGTGTCTGCTGTGCTGATATTGAATACCCTATTGGTAGGCAAGCCCTGCTTGCCCTCTCTATTGGCTGTTATGGGCCTTTGGTGCAATGAATTGGGCTATCATGAAAGTGGCTCCATGTTGAACTTGTCTACACAATAGCAAAAATTGGAATTTGGAGTCCCAAACCACATGTTAATGATCAGCTATTGTTAGGAGGGGAACTTGATCTTTACAGTGGTCCAGTTTAGTAAGATGAGTCAGAGAAGCTGTTATTTTCAGATGAAGTGTTAAGTATGTGCTGTTGAAAGCTGAACAAATTGATTAGTTGGAAAAAAACTGTAGATTCTGTGCTTTTCTGTCTGAAGTAGCTCCATCAGTCTGAGAATCTTGGCGTTTACAGATATTAGGAGTAGGAGTCAGGTCTTTAAACTGTTTTTAGGCTTCCCAGGACTCTTGGGCCTTGGGGGTGGGGGTAACAGAAGATATTATCTGTGATTTTAAGGAGCCAGATAACCCTGTCACACAAAGCAATCAGCATCAGGGAACTATATGTATCAAGGAAGGAGAGTAGTGAACCACACGCCAAAGACTCCTAAGATCTTCAAGATGAAAGGAAGAGGTAAGTAATAAACGAAAGGCATACAAGAGATACTTCTTGGATAGTTAGGAAAGGGAAGCACAACCTTTGGTCAAGGAAAAGGCAAGGAAATGGGTGTGGCTTTTTGGGAGCATGGCTTTTTTTGTCAGCTTATTTGGAGAACACTGGAAAGCTGCAACTCTTTTCCCTAAGCAATGAAACCACAAAGAGAAGTGATCAATGCCTGCATTGGCCATAAGTTCGAGACATAAGAAGCATTCAGCTGGACTTGGAGACCAGTTCCAGCCTAGATTTAGAAGCAGCCTAGACAGCACAAGATTTACTTGCTCTCAGTTCCATTCCAAAAGAGAGAATAGGGAGAGGGCATAGTAACACTGCAAGTTCCAATCACCCATGCATCTCTCACCCAGTCAGGTCAGTAGGATGATTGGGTAATGGTTATCTCCAGTTTAGCAGTTACACGAATCTAATGAGCCCATGCAGGCAGAGGAACAAGGCCATAAGAAAATGTAGGCGAATGTCAAAAAAGAATGGCTATCCCTGTCCACTTAATTTTCCAATTGTCTTATTTCTGGACATTTTCCAGATGTTGCAGCTGAATAAAATGTGACATCTGATGTGATTCAAGAAAGAAACACAGCGTGAGTCTTGTGTTCTCCAGATATACAAATGTCTACTAGATTTGAGAGAGAAATAGATCAGATGATAGTATCTATGAACCCAACACGAAATCCTTCCTGTATATCCTCATAGCAGAGTACAAGCACATAGCAGGTGCTCAAGACATTGCCCAAAGATCAGAACAAAAAAAAGATCTGAATCACCATTGCTGATACCAGAAGGTTGTAAAGCATAACAGAAGACAATGGGTAGACTAGAGTAGCCCCAACTGTGCTTTGATAGGGCTCAGAAGAACCTCTTAGGGGTTGTTAGAAGGATAAGGGCAAGCTAAAGCCCCTGTCAGGTGGAGGGGCTTTCCTCTTTGTATAGTCTAAGTGTCCACGCCCTTTTTGATCTCTTAAATAAGACTGAAAGGACTTGTAGGAAAACATGACCCAGGTTATGGGGTAAATACAGAAAAGGGGTGATATGGACAAAAGCAGAAAGTACTAGCCAGTAAGCTCTAAGTATGAACAAGTTCTGAGGTTGGTGAACAGTCATCACGGAATCAGAAGCAGTCGGTTAAGTGTGGATATAGGTTACAAATGGAGAATCTAAGAGGTTGGGCTAGATGGAATGGGGGAAGGGGCTGTTTACAAACTTCAATTACACCACTTCCATCTGGAAAGGTAAACAAACAAACATCAACCAAAATGACTGAAGGATAATTCCCTCTGAAGGGCAATAGGGCTCATAGGAACACATTGCTGAAATAAAATATATCACTAAGGGTATTTCATTCGAATTTTGTACACCTTATTATTTTTCCTGTAATGAGTACACGCATGTTCCAATGTGCTTCTGCAATTCAGAGGCAGCCCCTCTATGTCTAGTTGAAACTCCCCTCAGCCACCCACCCCTGCCCAGTATTAGCTTCCTTAGGTTAGGGTATAGATGTTTTCTCATGGACGGCACTTCTCTCCTTAAACCATCTGATTAAGGGCTGCTTGAACCTGAGTGCTAGGCTAACTGTGTGGGACTCCTGCTCATCACACCTCACCACACTCTATCTTAGTGCGTGACTCTGAGCATACTTGTACAGGACACACACACACACACACACACACACACACACACACACACACACACACACATATCTGTAAGGTCAAAGAACTTGAGCCAGGAGACAGAACCTGAAAGGTGATATTAAAGTCGCTTCCGTGCACACACTTACTGGAATCCCATTGATGCCAACAAAGCCAGGAACTCCAATGGGACCCTAAAGAAAGGAGAAGAGAGAGGAATGTGTATGACAATCAATTTGATGCCTGTCAAGGTCAATAAGATTGATGATGGGATTTGATGACCTAAGTTGCTGGTGTTTTCTATCTCCTTCCTCATGCCTCGTTGCCATACTTCCTACCCCAAGTCTAAGGAGTCGATTTAAGAATGATCACAAGCATGCCTGTGTTATGAGACAAGTTCTTGTGTTAAACACTATAGTGTAAGCCCTAAAAATGAATGCTTAATATTACAGGCAGCTTTCACATCTGGATAACAACAGAAAAGCTTTGACAAATATAACATAATTTTTCCTCATTCTGCTCCTTCAGAGAAGGGTAGTCCTAAACTACAGAGGACAAGTGCAATTCTTGCTTATCCACAAATGGCAGTTTGAGTTCAGGCTAGGCCACTGTCTTACTCAAACAAGCCAAGTCACACCCTCTTTGGGCCACCACAACCTCTTGACGCTAAAGCCTGTCATCTGCAGCCTCTTGGTCCACTCTGTTCCCCAGCACAACTCTGAGTGGCCTTACATGCTATGCAATAGCTCCCTTTCCTAAGATGTGAATATCCATGATTCATGAATTGACATCCACCTCTGTGGGTGGAAAATTGCCATCAACCTCACCGGTCCAGATATACTTCAGCTACTTAGTGCAGCAATCCCGTCCCTAAAATATGAGATTAACAGGAGGTGATGAAAATACACAGTGTCTCACTTGAGTTGATAAATTCAGTAGGCCAGTCATCATGTTATCACCAGTCTTGTTTGGTAGTGCATTCCCTTATATTTATGGCCCGGGTTGGTCTAAATCTTGCCTGTTAGTTCTTGCTTGTTAGTCTCCTCTGTTGTATGCTTTAGCTCTACTGATCAGCCGATCAGACTCTTGACCCAAACCCAGCTCAAATCCCCATGACTTGATGCAAATGAGCCAACTTGTCATGCAAGCAACCAATATATTCACTTGATAGTTTGTCTGCTTTGAGAATCTCCAGAAATGCTTTCCTCCATCACCGGCCCACCAGTCACTCCATTTCCTTTCTTTCTTTTTCTTTGAGATGGACATTTTTATAGATCTTAGCTGGCCTGATACCTATTAAGTAGGTCAGGCTGCCCTTGAACTTTGTGGCAATCCTCCTGCTTCTGCCTCTTGAGTGCTAGGATTACAGATGTGCACCACCATGCCCAGGCTCTCTCTCTCTCTCTCTCTCTCTCTCTCTCTCTCTCTCTCTCTCTCTCTCTCCTTTTCTTTATAGTTTTATTTCATTGCTGTATACCCATTGTACATAGTATTATATTTCACAAAGGCACTTTCACACAAGGACATACTGTACTTTGGCTCAGCTCTTCTTAAAGTATGTGTCCGGGCACCAAAATATTTAGGAGTAACAGTACTCCCCTGAGGACTGAGAGTGAACATTTGACTTTTGTACTTCCACCCTTGCATCAAAGATGCTTCTTACCTTATCTCCTTTTGAACCATACAGTCCCAGAGGGCCCGGGGAACCTCTTTCTCCTTTCAACCCTGATAAACCAGTCGGACCAGCAAACCCTTCAGGACCGGCTGGACCTTGAGTTCCAATTGGTCCAGGGTGCCCCTAAAAATGGACAGAAAGACTGAAAATTAGTCAACAGAAGATTTAACATCAACATTTCTAATTTTCTCATGTACAAAGTACGGGCACCCCTTGACTAAATAATTTTGGCTTAGAGATCTGTGAGGCATGCCAGCGTTCCAGACAGAGATCAGAAAGGGCTATTTTAGGGGCTGCTAAGCTTATTTGGATAGAACACATTTTATAAGCACATTTAATAAGGTTCATGTGCACCAAGATCCTTCAACTTTGTACTTCTTAGGAGATTAGTTATTCAGGCTGGATAATACTGTCCTCTTCCTAGTTAATGCCAGACCATCCATCAGATTGTCAAAATAAGTGAAAGAACAGAACACTGGAGAGCATCATGGCATTTTAGAAGTCACATCCAAATGGCCAACCGCATGCTTGCACTGAAGTTCAGAAATGCCCAGGTCTAAAGAATGCTGCCCCAGGGGAGCAAAGAACAGTGAGCACTAAAACCGCCTAACTCTTCAAAATACATCTTTGTCAGCTGATCCCAGGACCCCATCATTATACCTGGCAACAAATACATTTGTTCACTTTTCCTTCCTATCCCCTTTTCAGCTCCTCCCTTGATTTGCACAGTACCCAATGTGTACAGCACAAGGAGCCTGAGAATATCTATTAAGTATCAATTATGGTAGTAGGAGTGAGCAGCCTGAAGATTTGGAATGCCTCGGTTATAAAATGTCCGTAACAATTAAGTCTGAGAGTTCAGGCTGACATTTTAAAGCAGACTGAGACTGAGAATTAACCCCAGTAGGTACAAAGCAGACAGCCTGGATTATCCTTTAGAACAAATCCCAGTAGGAACATTTTTTTTTTTTTGGCTGAAAAGTGACAACCATTAGCCATGTGCACTACCTATCTAAGAAGCTGGTATCTGGTAGAAATTGCATTTGCAGAAATGCTTCCAGTCCCACCTCCCTGACATTTTAGTGACTGTCCATAATTTCATAAAACTCAGTGAAAACTGAAAAAGTCCCTGAAATGCCCTTTCCAATCACCTTCAAGCTTTACACTTTCAAAGGCTGAAAACAGCGCCTTAAACACAGTGTTTAGAGTTATGTTCTGGTAATATTTGTACCCACCAGCTGCACTGGTCCTTTGGGATGTAATTTGCAGTGTCAATCAGGCCCATGAAGACCTAGAGTTCTTGCAAAGAAGTGAAAGATGTTCTACTCAGTGAGATGCAATGCTCTGCAATACCACCTGTCACTCAAAAGTTTCCCATTCACATGGGGCAGAGAGCAGGCGCTTCAGGCACACAATGGAAAGACCACCTGTGGAGCATGACACCTGGCCCGTGGCTGGGGGAGTCATGGCTACTTGGAAAGGTCAAGTGAACTCCAACTGGAATGGGCCTGGAGAGTTAGGAAGGAAAATGGAAGGCGTGATGTGGTCAGACATGGAGAAGCAGCTGGGCAGAAAGCAGTGTTCAGAGTAGTAATTCATCAGGCGGCATCATAGAGAACATGTGAGCATCATCAGGACATTGGGGCAGCCTGCATGAGGCGGGAACAAGGGAAGTAGATAAGGACCAGCAGTTGGAGGACAGGACTGCTTGGTGGGAGGTTGGGGACATGGTGGACTTGCTGGAGCTACTAACAGAGAAGATTCAGTCAGGCCGCAGAATGTTTGGCCCAAATCTCAGACCCACCAAAAGGGGTTCTTCCATAAAGGGTAGATAGACATGATAAATTGCTTGACAGCCACTAAGAAAGTTGATTGTCATGGGACCCAGTTCCCATTCTGCTTGTACTGCTATGGCAGTTCAAGCAGTGTTCAATGTGAACATACGGGCCGGCAGCATCCACATCTGCTCTCTTATATTTCTGAACACAAGCTCACTAGCATGGGTAAACTAGGAACCTTAGGCTTGAGGAATGCTAAGATGGCCATGATAGAATTCTGAGTTGGTCCAGCAGGGGATGGTTTGGAAAACTGCTTCCTTTCTCTTGTCTGAGTGAGCACACTAAATTTATTCGAAAGTTGCACGTAAGTCCCCTAACGAACCCATGAGATTTAAAAAAAAAATAATCCAAAGGGGCTTTTGGGAAGGTATCCCTTGGAGAAACAAAGATGCTGGGGGCTGGTCTCAGGTAGTTTAGGTTGGTTGGACACGTCAGCAGCCCAGTAGGAAACCTCTCAGGTTGACATCAGCACAGGGCCCTGTCTGGTAGGTGTCTGGAAGCTTATCTCGAATTGCTTCCCCAGCATGGTGCCGAGGCCTTGTAGTGCACTGAGACAAGAAATCTTGCCACCAATGGAAATCCTTTCACACAGTGACACAGAGCACTGGGCACAGATGAAGGAAGCCATGATAAAAAGACATGTCTTGATCTGTGCTCAGCATTGCTTTGGTTTCCACTCACCTCATCTCCAGTGCAGAGTTTCAGTGTGACACTTAAGCTTCATACTGAATCTCTGAAAGACTGCATTATATTATGTTTTCTCTGGCATCGTTCCTTATGGCCAGCAGAGGTCAGTGTGAGCACACAGAGACTGCAGATAAACAGGTGGGTGGGTGGGCCTTTCTCACACAGAGAAAGAGAAATCAAACCTGTGTCAAAGAAGTCACAGAATGTTCAAGCAGGAAAAGGCCCTTGGAGACCATTTAGCCCAGGATTTATTTTATACTGAGTAGAGGAGGCTGAGAGAAAAGGAAGATTTTTTTTTTTTTTTTTTTTGATCACATAGCTAGGAGGAACGGCATAACGTCTTTCGGTGCTACACCCTGTTTGTCTGTTTGTGGCAGATGTCCTAGGGGGTCATTGAGGCTGTCTCTCTCTCACCCTGGAGCCTCCTCTGGGACTGTTCCCATCAGTAGGCTGCAGCAGCCAGATGCTCACTCATCATTTCTCTCTCTCTAACTCTGATCGCAGAGTCAATCTGAAGCGCCATCACTGTTTGGATGGCTCACAGAATTTCAGTGGGCTTGGACTAATGCCATGCCCTGATACATGTCATTTATTTTGGCAGATGGACCCATCCATGGCAGAAGGGACTCCTCTATGTTGTTCCAACAAGCTCTCCTGCCTCCATATGCTCAATAGTTTTTAATGTGCACAGCAGGACTTAATTCTCAAGGGTTCAGAATTGTGCCTAAGGCCAGGGACTACAGGTTTACAACCACAGCTCAAGCCGGCTATCTCTTCCTGATCATGGTAGTTTGGAGTCAGTGCATAGTGCATGGTTACCTTGGATTAGAACCAGACAACAAGGGTAATGGGCTTATTAATGGAGACACCTAGAATGTAATAGAAAGATGCACAAACAGCATCTAAGAATCTTAGAAGCACATACCTGAAACTAGGTGGGATAGCAAAATCGATGGAAGAATCTGACTGCATAATTTGCTATGTTTCTACCTTAGTATCCCTGCCTCAAGATTCCAGTGGTCCCCTCTCATAAAATTAAAATGTGTTCCTAAGAATCTGAAACTCATTCCCACGGAGGCATGAATGATTGATGCCTTTGCGGTTTACTTTTCCCAAGGGAAGCCTTGTCCTTTAATGGAGAACAAAATGTTAGACCAGGGATGCAAGTGATATTTACAAAGCAGAGAAGGAGGAGGGCAGCCTTCTTGAGGATCCAGCTGTAATCTAGGAGGTGGTGAGGTGCAACAACACTGTTACATGGCCCTGGAGCCAGAGCTCCTCACAGTCACTTTAGCTGTATTCTTAGGCAAGTTTCTTAGCTATGCTGAGTATCTGGGATTTGGGCACGATACTCACTATTGTATAAGATTATTGTTAGCATTCAAGTAAGTCAATAATTATAAAACATATCTGGTACTTGGAACAAAAATATCAATTCCCTTTTCTCTTTAGGTATCGTTCATGATAGAAGGGGGCACTTAGGGCTGCATAATTCATGCTTAGCAACCTGAAGTTTAAGTGAGAGATGCATGGACGTTATTGAGAAGCCTTTGCAGGGGGTGTCAGGGGATGATGGAGTATGTATACTGACAACCCACATCTGTGAGACCAGTTCTCTATTCCTTATAGATTGTGTCCTAGTTCTCCCAGACTCTGGGGTCCTCGGTGTCTGCTCATACTTTATCCTAAAGCAGCACAAGCTACATTTTAATACACATCCCCGAGTGTGAACCTCTAGCTAGATTTCTCCTCTGAATGTGCCATAAGCCTGCAGCCAATGCTTTGGCTGTTCCCTGCACTGTGCTGTTCCAATTCAACTCCAACAAGAGCTTATTGGGTTATTGTTTTCTCTGCAATCCCATCCTCCAGTCTTCTCCACATTACTTCCTTTCTCACATCCAACTCATCATCAGCAAGGATGCTCAATCGAACTTCAAATATAAGCCAAATATATGTGCTTGACTTGTGTCAGGACTTTCTCATCTCCCCCCTATGTGTAGTCTTTCCATATTAGCTTATCATCCTCAGTCTTGTTTTGTTCTCAACATCTTGACACATTGCATTTATATGTGAATTTAGTTGTCCTGGCTAGTTACTATGTATCCTCCATGTTCTAGCAAAGATATAAATTTCTTCATGTCTCCATGATTAGTCCCACCCCACAACATGACTAGGTTATGTGTTACATATTATAGATTATATGTCAATACCCCTTGTTGAAGATAGAATGAGCTCCCTCAGTCTCATGCCTTACTTCCCATAGTCTTGTTTATTTGCTCATCTCAGTGCTTGGCAATAAATGTTTGATGAATGGACGGAGAACTCAATGAATGAATATACATACTGAGAAGCCAGTAGCTCAGAAAGGATGGTGTTTTCTTGAGAAGTGTACGCAGTTGCAAGAGAGTGCAATCAAGAAGGGACTGCTCATAGGACCACAGGATCTGCATAAGACTCGGGAATTGCCCAGTTCTGGCTTGAGAAAAAGAATTGCCTAAGTTCATCCAATATCAGCTTTAGACATTTGGAAACACAGTATCATATCTTTTAGAGACATTAAAGGGTGTATATATATATATATATATATATATATATATATATATATATATATATATGTATGTATAGTGACTACATCATGAGTAATCTCTGTCTTCTGAGTTCTAAGTAGAATGATTTTGTTCTCTATATTGATTGGTTGCTGCTTCCACAACAGTGAATTTATTCAGCACCTACCCTATGCCAGGTACTTGGGTGAAGATGGTGGGTAATAAACAGTTTTTGCATTTGTGGTACTTATAATTTTGTAATTTGAAAACAATTGTTCATGGTCCACCATCAAACTAATTCAACAGTTTTCATCTTGGGCAGAGTTCTGAATTAAATATGTATGTATCTATGTGGTTAATGAAATGGTAATACATAAGAAAACATACCACATGGCCTACCCTGCTTCCTGGGAATGAGCAAGCTCATCATAAAAAGTGGTTGGGGATAAAGTCTTATGCAATAAACTTTAAAACTTATAGTGCACGAGTGCCAGAGGAATTCAGAGATGTGTGGTCCAGCAAGAGGTTAGAGACATAAGGAAAGGTTTAATAGTATGGTAGCGAATGTATTCCAAATGCAGAGAACAATGTGTTTGTGGAAATTAGCAAATCAACTTTTGTGGGCAAAAGTCAGACTAAGCTTGAGCAAAGTGAGAAAGGAAAGAGATGCAGACAACTCTGAGTCTTAAGAGGCTTACTATGGTCCATAAGCTACATTTTAGTCATTGGCTCCCAAAGTAAGGATTTGGAGTTTAGAGAGACAGCCTGGCATAGTAGCCAAGGGGACAAAGATTCAGAATAAAAAGTCCCGGAGAATTCACATTCCCTCTTCATCTCTGTAGGATGATGGCTCAAAGGATGACCTTATTTTACATCCTTTGACATCTTCATATCAAACAAAGATAAGTTAGTGCCTCCTTCACAGGGCACTTACAGATTTTATGCAAAAATAATTAGTAAAACCCATGGTTCTTACTCCTTAGCATGCAGCAGAGTCACCTGAATGTAGTGATAAAAGACAGATAACCACACCCCACCCTCCAGTTCAGACTAGTTAGGTGAAGCTAAAAATATGTGTATTTAATAAATTCCCAGGTGGTGCTCATTGGAATGATGGCCACACCGATGAATCACTGCTGAAGATAACTTTTCTAGAATAATAAATGTGCAATAGAACTTAAGTTATTAGCATATTGTTATTCCTTAATAGACTATGGCTTGTGAAGATCAGGAGTTCAAAATTTCAGCAAGTCCCCCAGAATTCTTTGATTCCTATGGCTCAATGCACTTCCACTTCTCATTTTGCCACAAGATAAAGTGAAGTGTATGGGCAGCCAGCCAGAGATGGGGCATCGGTGCTGTGACCTCCATGGTCAGCACTAGCTGTAGGGCTGCAGATGGGGGGAAGGCAGCATTGAACCATATGCAAAGGTAGACATGTTACTTGATAGGGCCTCTGAGGGATCTTCACATTGACTTGAGACAGAGAGCCTGTGGTGAGAGAGGAGGAGTTCCTGTTTGGACTGTTTGTGCTTAAGAGGTCTTGGAACATCAGAGGTGAGGGCCAACAATTGCTTTTGCACTAGCCTGGAAGATTCGAGAAGGCAAGGAATGCTGCAGTATGTTTGGACATGCAGTCTAGGGTGTGGTACACACTGAAAACAAAATTGGAGAAGAAAAACCTAATTGTGAAATAAATGAAAATGGAGAATTCAGTGTGCACATGGATTTATTTTAAAGGTTCCTCCAACTCTTATTAACTAGGGGCAAAATGAGATTGAATAATTATTGCTAGCTTGGAATGTCCCCAGGAGCTCCCTAGGAATAGAGTATAAAGATCCCTGAGCTCCAGTGCATGTAGGAGGTGGCTTGGATTCTACAAGTCATCCTTAATTTATAACTGTAATTCTTATTCTTATCTTAGTGATAGGGGGATGAAAACCGTGACAGAATCTGGCCAAAACAGACTAGCCATACAATATGATAAGGCAGATATCAATGAATATATGTTCAAGAGCAGAAATATTTAAGGGAATTTCAGAACAAAAATTTTCTTTCTGCCCTTCCTCTGAGTCATCAGAATACTTTTGTGAGCACTAAGCAGAAAAACAGTAAACCAATGGGTCTTAAAGTCCCATAGCTACTCAGCGTTAGGGCTTTCCAATCAATTCTATGCTCCTTTATTGGAACCAATCGAGATGAGACGAGCCAGGGCCCTTTAAGGTTATTTTCCTAGTAGCAGCACTGAAGTAGTACCCTTGTGGTGGAAGGATGTTGGTAATATTTGGCAACTAAAGAGTTTAGCTGGGCATGGTAGTGCACACCTGTGATCTTAGCACTTGAAAGACAGAGGCAGGAGGATCAGGATCAAGGATATCCTTGGCTACACAGGTAATGGAGTGTGAGGCCAATGTGGGCCACAAGAGACCGTGACTCAAACAAATAAACAGACAAAACAATAAAAATATGAAAAACCCAAACAATAACAGCATAAACAAAAACCTCCTTATATGTGTGTGACCCACAAAGCCCTATTTTGATTTGATAATGTCAACATCACCCATGTTTTGCCAGCCGGTAATAGGAATGAATCTTCCTATCTAAGCAAACAAAGAAAGAACTATACAAAGATTTTGTAGATAGTGATGAACAGTTATCAAAGAGTGAATCTCCCAAATCGTCTGGGTCACTGCAAAGGAAAAGGTATCAGAATCTGGCTTTCAAAGCATAGATGAAAACACTTCTTTTCTAGATCTTCAGCTGCAATCAATGTTTGAAACAGCCAGCACTGTCTGGCATGAAGACATGCATCTACAAGTTTTGTTTGCAGACACACACATACCCGTTCCATTGGCTGTTGTCAGCATGTTGAAATGTTGGGAAAGACAAATCCCAGAATGATGAATTTAACTCTTGCTAGGCACCTCTCTCCACCAATCCTCATAGATCCCTTCCCAAATGTAATGATGATTGCCTTTCCCCACTTTTCTACATTGAACAATGCTCTAAATACAGAAATAAAGCACACAGTCAGAGCTATTCAGGAAAGAAAATGCTGATTTTTGATTGACATGAAGGATGTTTATCTCGCTCCACCCAAAATTTTTCACTGGAACAAGAACTAAGAAACATAAATGTGCCAGTAGAACTAATAAAGTCAGAAAATGTACCTCAGGCAATGACACTACCTAAATGTAATAAATATAAATTATTTCTTTTGTTCTGCAATCAAAATGTCCTCTTTAATAAGGCTATGGTCAATGGATAGTTTAGCAGACTCTACTAGGCAAATTTTGGTGCTCTAAGTGTCCCAATGGTTGTATATTAATTTAGCAGGGGATGAGGGAATTTAGACATGATTTGCTTATTTTATAATTGGAGTATTTAGTTCTTAAATGTCAAACTTTCCTTTGTCCATGGGGAATGTCTGGATAGAGGTGTATGGTTTATTAATCTATAGGTCTGTCTTCTCCATGACTAGCTCTTAAATTGCTATCAGGAATCAAAGCAGAACCAACTTTCCTATAATTGAACATTGCAAGAACCAAGACGTCAAACAAAATTGTAAATATGAGCAATATTTGATCATATAAATAGAAACAAAATAAAGACCTCTGCAAATATTACAAAGGGTTGAATGAGCCTGTACATTCCTTGAAATAGATACATAGTCTATACAAAGAGTCCCAGTATGGATGAGAAAACACATATGCCCTATTTGGCATGAATTTAACCTATAATCAGTACATTTTTTGTAAAGACATGGATTACTTAATTTGTTATCATTTTCTTTTTCTGCTTAGAGTTCAGAAGAATACCTCAAGATTTATTGTGCAGGCCTGTTTACAACTTAAATGTTTGTCAGCAAACATGGATTGTTGTTGTTTCTGCTTCTCTGAAAAGCCTCCCATTTTAAAACATGAGTTTTATGTTCAAGTCCCCACTCACAATTTCTTGCTGTATGATTTGGAGAAAGGAGATTAATCTCTAGGCCTCTGTCTTCTCATCAACAAAATGGGGTTATATTATCTGTTCTATTTTCTGTGGTGCTTTGAGTATCAGAAAAGACACATGTGAAAAGGAGTTATGCATTCATTCCATTTGCAAAGCTTTGCTTTGGGGGAAAAAAAATAAGTAAAGTCCAGTTTCAAAACAAAATTCTCATTTATTGGGCTCCTAAGGCAATAAGCCCTTAAATGACTAAAGATTCACAAGGAAGAGTTTTCAGCAGAAAAAGATTGAATGAAACGAGCAGAAGTTAAAGCAGCGAAAGGCAGGGACAAATGATCTGGCACAGGGTTCTCATTATAGTTTGAAAGTGATTAGACTTAGTGCTAAAATATGTGGTTTATTTTTAAACGTACAGTTTAATTACAAGTGAGAGCCAATGTTTTTTTCTTTCAGTTTTTCTATCAAAACACCCTGGTTTTATAATGAAAATCACAGCAGAATATAACCTGCCAGACACTCACTTTAGAGCAATTTTTTGCTGTAGTGTGTCTATTCCATTAGATAAGGGATACTTGCAGCATTTTTTTCTCTGACAATAAATTATCCTTCATTGCTATACTACGCAGTCTTTGGTCTAATACTGAGTGGTGTGAGATGATTGCATCTGGACCAATGTTGGCTTCCTATATTTTCTATAGCCCTGGCCGTCCTGGAACTCACTCTGTAGACCAGGCTGGCCTCGAACTCAGAAATCCGCCTGTCTCTGCCTCCCAAGTGCTGGGATTAAAGGCGTGAGCCACCACTGCCTGGCTCCTATATTTTCTTGAGAGACACCTTCATGTTTTTGGCAATTGAGAGGTAACAGACAGCAACTAACTATGGCTTCTTAAACAGGAGTATGGTAGAATCAAAGAAATTCTCTACCATGACTCACTTATTAAAGAACTCAGAGATCTCTCAGAGGGAAAAACAGGAAAAGGGTATATTCACATAATCCCAGTACAGTTCTCATGCAAATGAACACCCTGTATTATTTTAGAACTAGAGCAGTATTCATATCCATACTCATGCAGATGGAAAGATACATGTTCTAACCCCAATACATATACACCCATGGGAGTCTGCTAAAGTGGTAAGGCCAGTGGTACTCTGACTTAGTTTACATTATATTTCCAGCCATCAGTGAATTGTTTTGTTTATTTTCTTTTGCTTGTAAAGAAAAAATATTTCATTTTGCTTTTTCTTTGTTCATTGTTTTACATTCTGACCACAGTTCCCCTTCCTCCTCTTCTCCCAATCCCTCTTCCCTCAACTCCGCGCTACCTGATGGTTGCCATTTACTCCTCCCCTCCTGTTTCAGAGAAGGGCAGGCCTCCTATGAATATCAACCAAACATAACCATATCAAGTTGCAGTAAGACTAGGTACACGCCCTCACGTTAAGGCTGGAAAGGGCAATGAAGTATGAGAAGTGTCCCTAAAACAGGCATAAGAATGGATTTGAATTTAAAAAACTGGGATGACTTACAGCTCTCCCTACCTTTCCTCCCTCCTACTATATACAGTCATTTCTGTGGACTTGTAAAACTATCCAGATAGACATACCTAGGCCAAAGAGGAGACAGGAGTTTGGGTGGAGTCTGGAGGGAAAAGACGTCACATTTCTGATTTATTTTCACTTTACATGATGGGCAGTTGGAACCAAGTTCTGAATGCACAAGGAAAATAAGCTAGAGACTACAACAGGTGTGGTATGGATGACAAATAGAAGCTCCAGAGCTATTCATGACATTGCAACTAAAAGCTACTCATCTGTATTGGAGAAGAGTTTCTTTCAGATTGCAAAAAGTGTTTTTCATATCTAAGATTCCATCTAATGATCAAAATGACCCTTTCCTAAGTATAAAGAGAGAAAGTAATGAGTCCAAAGGTTTGAAGAATGTACCTATGTGTATACATACAGTTTATGTTAGCAGAGACACATCTTAGTCCTAACCCAGGACTCTTTCCACTACTCTTTTATTAAATGATGAGTCAATTCCATGTGGACAGTTTCCACCAAGATACCATGCAAAATTCTATGTAAAACTCTGGATGTAAAGCATACTAAATCTTTTAAAAATTTCCTTACTTTTCCTAACTATTCAGAAGCACTCTTATTAAATAGCTATGTAGATACACAAAGGACAAAAGAACTCAAATCCATCTATTCTGTCCCCTAAGAACTCATTAATTTATGGATCAATTATTGAATCTCTACAATGTACAAATCATGGTTCTGTATGTTGGTTACAGAAATAGGCCTTTCTCCCAATGTGCTTGTGGCAGTTTGGATGAGAATGGCCCCATAGGTTCATATATTTGAATGCTTGGTCCTCAGTTAGTAGAACTATTTGGTAAAAAAATTAGGGAGTGTGGCTTTGTTGGAGGTGGTGTGTCACTGGAGGTGAGCTTCAGGGTTTTAAAAACCCATGATGTTCCTAGTTACCCTTTTCTCCTTGCCTTGTGGCTATGGATCAGATGTAAGCTCTCTGCTTCTGCTCCAGTATCGTGCTTACCTGCCTGCTGCCATATTCCATGCCATGACAGTAAGCATAGCCTTAATTAGATGCTTCCTTTCATATGTTGCTTTGGTCATGGTTTCTCATTGCAGCAATAGAAAAGTAAGTAAGATACAGATCTTTGTCCAACTCAGAAGAAAGATATATTATATACACAAAGGCCAAAGTGGGCAGGAGGGATATGGTTCTGAGTCCAAGTACTGCTGATTGATTTGTCTTGGAATGGAGGCCTTATCCTTAAGTCCTCCATACTTGAATGTGAAAGGAGATATGTGAAGAAAAGACTGAGGACAAGGCTCTTAAGAGAGTGAGAGGTGATTGTGAGGAAAAGACTCAGGGCAAGTCTTGATGACTAAAAAGGAAGTGAAGAAAATTGGTTTCAAATTCCCCTAAATTTCCTCAATGACCATAAGAATTGTGTTCAAAGGCAGAAAGAGAGGAAGTAGTTGAGCTGAGGGTGACTAGAGTGCAGAGGTCATGACAAGAAGGTCACCGAGCAGTGCTAAGACTTGCCAAGAAGCACCAGGAGCTCCACTGACTCTAAAGCAGTGGTTTTCAACCTATGGGCCTTGATCCCTTTGAGGGTAGACTGACCCATTCACAAAGTTCCCACATCAGATATCCTGCATATCAAATATTTATATTATGATTCATAACAGCAGCAAAATTACAGTTATGACATAGCAAGAAGAATAATTTTGTGGTTGGGGGTCATCACAACATGAGGAACTGAATTAAAGGGAGGGACACATCATTAGAAGGGTTAAGAAACACTGATCTAGGGTTTGTATATATTTATGTGTTCTTCAAACAATAGCTGCAGCCAAGAAGATGAATCAATGAAACAGATGGTGGAGATTTCCAGAGTTGGGAACTGTAAGATGCATCAAGAGTCCCAGAGGTGAGAATGAAGTTGAACAGAAGAGACTCAAATGGAGGCTTATGGGAGCATTGTAGGAATAGCTAATATTGGGCCCAAAGTTGGAGAGTCATCTAGAGAGGAGCTAGAAATTCCAGGCAAATGATGATTTGCTAGAAATTTTAGCCTCCCCCAAAGTGAGAAGTCTGAACTTCCCATTGGTATAAGTTATATACAGTATTTAGTATTTCAGTCACTTTTTTAGTGAGTCATGATCCAGAGAGAGTACCCTAGAGATGTGTACCTAGAGAAAATCTACTAGACTGTTATTAATATTGTGTCACATCTACCCTCGCTGAAGAACTTGATGCTTGGTCTAATAGTACATTGAAAGAGAAATGTTTTTTGCCGCTGTGGGAAAAGTAATTCTGACTTCCAGGTCAGGATCAATGTCCCATGTAGATAGAAAAGCAGCTTTCATGTTCGAGTCTCATCAAAGAGTCATGTTTTTCAGAGTTCTTCATGTTGTGTGTATTCCTGTTTCCACTTGGTCATTGACTTTGGTTAGAACTCACTGTTGCTAACTGTTGACTTAGAGTGGAGAACAATAAAACACTTTAAACAATATATTTGTCATCTGCTTCCCAGGTAAAGAAGAGCTAGGGGCAATCCATTAACTATTTCAAGAGAACTCAGGGGGGAAATTGTGAAAGGAGGGTTCGACAGGAAGCAAATGCACCGGAACAGGAAGCAGAAGGCAAAACAGGAAGCAAAACTTGCCAAAGGCCAGGACTTGTGAAAGAAAAAAGATTACCCAAAGGCTAGTTCAGGAGCCTGCACTGGGAGGGTTAACTGTTCAGGAGGCCCCATTATTTTATGCTCCCCCCTTTTGTCTCTACCTTTTTTATTCTTTGGTTTTATGAGGATTTCAAAAAGCTTCTAGATCTGGTGCTGGCAATCTTTCAGATGAAGTTCACAGAGAATTCTGTACATATAAGGTCCCCAGTGATACCTGCCTCAGTCAAGAGTGGTAACAATTGTCCCCTACAGCTGAGTGGAACACAAACCTCAGGGACTTTCCCCTTCCAGGCTTTGAGTGCTTTAGGTTCTTTGGACTGAGAACCAAGCACATAAATTGCTCCTTTGACTGACAAAGACAGGCTTCTTTGTTAGTCTGGTTTTAACCAGTCTAAACAAGTGTAGGGGTTGGGGCAATGAATATTATGAGTCCATCTGGAAGGGAAGAGTAGGCCAAGGGGCATAAGGAGAAGAAAGCTGTAAACTGAGATACATCAAGGCTAGCTTCCAATGAACTTTTGCCTGGAAGGCTCCAAGGCTAGCTTCCAATGAACTTTTGCCAGGAGGCATACTCTATGGCTCTTACCTATGAGGAGTATAGTAGAGGAACTACCTTTCCTCTCCTTTTACTTACTTTCTTTTCGTCTTTAAACATGTTTTTATCTGTTTGGTACTAAAATCAAATAAATAACCAACCAACCAACCAACCAACCAACCAACCAACCAACCAACCAGAGAAACAAAGCCCTTTTTCCTCGTAAGCTACAACATAATTTCTCTACCACTTTTCGAAAACAAACTATTTGATAGACTAGTCAAAAAGTCCTTGCCTCTGCTTTCTCCTTTCATATTCTTCCAACTCCTAGCACTCTAGACTGACGAACACCTGTATCTTGAGAGTCTTCTTGGGGGAAGTAATCAGTGAACAGGCTAAGTTCTTATGTTATATATATATAGACCTTGTTTGCAGTAATTGTTACTTTTCTTCCTGAAAGCTTGTCCGTGGCTTTTAATGCATTATCCCATGGGCTCTTCAGGTGTCTGTGTCCTCACAGCCCTTCTCTTTGGCCCCAACTATTCTGCTCAATAGATCTTGCCACTCGCTTCTGATTTCATACACTGCCTATAGATTCTACCACCTCGGGTATACAAATGAGATCACATACTCATTTGTTTCTCAGGCACTGTCAATTTCCAAGCCCACGTCCACTTCCTTTTTATTGGTCTCACTAAGAGCCAATAATTGAAACTAATCTCAGTCCATCATTAGATCACACATAGAGAATGACAACAGCCTCTGTATCCAACCATAGCTGCAATTCTAACATTCTCTGGGCAGCCATCTTCCTAGTTGTGATCTTATTGTAGCCTTGTTCAAAAACTGTGAATCACACCTATTACTTTCAAATAAAACCTGAGCTCTTTCAGCAGGCATTGAAAGCCCTTCACCCTTCAGTTTCCACAGGCTTATGTTCTATTAAACACCATTACTTGCCCTAGACTTCAGACATAACTCCTTATTGATAACTTAAACCTGTCTTGTACTCTCCTACTGCCTGGCTTTGAAGCAACTGATTTACTTGCTAAAGATACTCTTTTCTTCCAGAACTCTCTAACCAACATTCTATCCACTCTCAAAAATTCACGTCAAATGTGACCTCTTCCAAACTGATTTTCCTGAGAAGGTTCAGTAATTTCCTTTCCATATCACTTAAAGTAACTAATTTTGGGGAAGAAATAAGCCATAGAGACCTAAATTAATAAGACCTTTCAGTTCAATGCAAAATCTTATTCATTCCTGTCATGTCTTCATTCTCATTCTCATCCCTGTCCCTTCACAGGTCCCTTCTTTAATGCTTTGACGTGGTTACATGCTTTCTTTCAAGATATCTTTCTATCATATATCTATCAACTATCTATACTTGCATGTACTCAAATCAAGACAAGTGTATGTCAGCTATTTATATTTTAGTTATTTTTATGAGACTGTCTTAAAGATCTATATTGATATTCATAAACTAATTGACTGCTTTATGACCCATGTATTATATTCCATTCCATTTGCCATACTTCACTCATATTGATGGACATCTACTTTGTCTGCACATTATTCTGTGACAAAAAAAATTTCTGAAATAAGCATCATTGAAAGTGTCCTATTGTTTTAAACAAATATATACCCAGGGGTGATACACACTTATAGTCAATTTCCTCTTCAAATGTTATGTCCACTTGCATTGCCACAAGTAATATGTGAACATGCCTTTTGTCTCCCTGCATACTTGTAAATACTTGGTGTTGCCTGACTTTTTTGTTGTTGTCAACCATAAGGCTATAGAGAAATATCTCACTGTGTTTTATTTTTATTCCTTTGAATACCAGTAAAAGAAAAGCATCTGATCATAGGCTTGCTGACCAGTCTAGTTTCCCTTCTGTGTTCCCCATCTTGTGAATATACTTTGCCTGTTGTAACTATTATGATTTTGGTCTTTTTTCAGAGTTCTTTGGTTTTCATAGAAACCAATGACTCCTCTCAGTCTATCATCTATCTGACAACATTGTCTATGATAGTTCTTCATGGGTTTGGAAATATTAAAGTTGATGCAATAAAATCAGTGGGTTCTGTAAATTTAGATATGTGGTTTTTTTGGGGGGGTCTTAAGAAGTCTTACACAATTTTAAATGATAAAAAAACCTCTTACATTTTTAATTTTATTTTTCCACACTTAGTTCTTGATACAGTGATTCAAATGATAAACTGTTATATTTGTAATTTTATTTTCTACACGAAGGGTATTTGATAAGCACATTTTTAAAGCTTCTCAAAATATTCTACTGGTATTTTCATTGCAATGACATTTAATTTCTAAGTTTTGACATCTTTTTGTGATAAATCTTTTCATTCTTTAATGAGGTATACTCTACTATGTATTCAGGTGATTTATACATATTGTTAGGAGGAATTATAAACTGTGTCTGTAAAGTATCTAATATGCTGTTTGCTGAGTTAGTTAGTTACAAAGTGGTATGTTAATGGTTTTATTTTCTGGAATTATTGTAAATGGTCATTCCACATGTAGAACCTATATTCAGAATGTATCTTGGACTAAAATTCTAAATTTCTGTTTCCCAAGTAAAGTTTGGAACATCTAAAGATGGTCTTTTGTCGAGTATACTTTTCTTTCCAAAGAAAGTACTTTGCCAAAGTAATTGCTCACTGAATACTGGTTAACTGAGTTGAGAATACTTTATGAACACTTAATTGAATTGAGGAGACTGTCAATTATACCTGAAGGCTTTGGAAATTATTATCCATGTAATTTTATGGCAACAACATCATATGATTTTCATTTACAACTAAATTAGTCACGTTCTTTCAAATTAAATATTGGGTAAAAATAAAATTTAGATTATTAATATATGGTTTTTATTTTTTAATGTATACTAATCCTTTATATACCCTCTCAATAGCTTAAACCATAGAATATGGAGACTGGGAGATCTCTGTATGAATAGAAACAGCAACAAATGGAGTAAGCTGTGAAAGACTAAGTGGGATGAGATAGATGGGAGGCTTCTGATGTTAAAATAATGTTTGTGGATTGGTGGGAATCAACAGGGAAGTCAACTAACAAAAATCTGTATGTTGTATACTTATGACTTTAGTACATTGTATCTGTAGCATCATACAGTTTACAAGCTTTTCAAAGGAGACTTATTGGAAGTTATGTATATATGAAAAAAGATCTAGATATAAACACAGACATAAATACACACACACACACACACACACACACACACACACACACACACACACACACACACAGACATAGATATATCTATCTCCTAACCAGTAACAATAACACCTAGTATTAACTATGAGTCAGGCTGGTATTAAGCATCCAAAAAGATGGATTTATTGAATACAATCCTCCCAAAACCCTTATGAAGTAAGTACTACTATTAGCAGTACTTCATCTATGAAGAAAATGATGCAATGAAGGTAAGATAAATCCACATTCACGTATTTGAAAAGTGACAGAGGCATTACCCAAACTAAGAGAATATGAGGACTGATCCTAAATGCAAAAGTATTTTGTTTATTTGTCTTCAGTGTATGTGTGTGTACGCATGAATGTAATGCACACAAACTTCAGAAAAGGGCACCGAATCCCCTGTAATCAGAGTTACAGGTGGCTATAAGCTACTGCATGCTGGGAACTGAGTCTGAGTCCTATGTGAGAACATGATGTGCTCTTAACCACTGAGCCATATTTCCAGCTCAAGATTTTTCATTATTTCCCCCCTGCTTCCTTTTTTATTATTTTATTTATTTTCATTTTCAATGTTGTCTCCCTTTCCAGTCTCCAGGAACCTCCCCATCCCACCCCCTCCCCTTTGCCTCTAAGAGGGTGTTTCTACACTCACCAACCCTCTCCTGCCTCACCCCTCTAGCATCCCTCTCCTCTGGGGCAACAAGCCTCCACGGGACCAAGTGCCTCCCCTCTCATTGACTCCAGATAAGGCAGTACTCTGCTACATATGTAGCAGGAGCCACAGACCAGGCCCTTTTTACTCTTTGGTTGGTGGCTTAGTCCCTGGGAGCTCTGAGGGATCCAGATTAGTTGGTATTGTTGTTCTTCCTATGGGGCTGCAATCCCCTTCAGCTCCTTGAGTCCTTCCCCTAACTCTTCCATTGGGGTCCCCAGGATCAGTTCAATGATTGGCTGTGCTTATCTGCATCTGTCTTAGTCAGGTGCTAGCAGAGCCTCTCAGAGGACAGCTATATCAGGCTCCTGTCAGCATGCACTTCCTGGCATCCGCAATAGTGTCTGGGTTTGGTGACTGTATACAGGATGGATCCCCAGGTGGGGCAGTCTCTGGATGGCATTTCCTTCAGTCTCTGCTTTATTTTTTGTTCCTGCATTTCCTTAGACGGGGGCAGTTCAGGGTTAAACATTTGGATACGGGTAGGTGGCCCCATCCCTCAACTGGGGGCCATGTCTATCTACTGAAGGCAGTCTCTTCAGGTTCTATCTCCCCACTGTTGGGCATTTTGGCTAATGTCATCCCCATTGGGTCCTGGGAGCCTCTTGCAACCCTGGTGTCTGGGACTTCCTAGTGGTTCCCCCCATGTTCCTCACCCCCATTGCTATATATTTCTATTCATTCTCCTGTCCCTCTGGACTTCTCTCCTATTTCTTCCCCATACCTGATCTGGTCCCCCTTTTCCCCTCCACTCTCCTCCCCCACCCAGGTCCCTCCCTCCCTTTGCTTCCCATGATTATTTTCTTCCCCCTTCTAAGTGGGATTGAAGCATCCATACTTTTGGTCTTCCTTCTTGTTAAGCTTTGAGCTGTATTGTGGTTATTCTGAACTTTTGGGCTAATATCCACTTATCAGTGAGTACATACCATGTATGTCCTTTTGAGTTACTTCACTCAGCCTGATATTCTCTAGTTCCATCCATTCACCTTCAAAATTCAAGATGTCCTCATTTTTAATAGCTGAGTAGTATTCCATTGTGTAAATGTACCACATTTTCTGTATCCATTCTTCCATGGAGGGACATCTGGGTTGTTTTCAGCTTCTGGCTAACACAAATAAGACTGCTATGAAGATGGTGGAACATGTGATCTTGTGGCATGTTAGAGCATCTTTTCGGTATATGCCCAGGAGTAGTATAGCTGAGTCTTCAGGTAGAACTATTTCCAATTTTCTGAAGAACCACCAGATTGATTTCCAGAGTGGTTGTAGCTGTTTGCAATCCCACCAGCAATGGAGAAGTGTTCCTCTTTCTCCACATCCTTGCCAGCATCTGCTGTCTCTTGAGGTTTTTATCTTAGCTTTTCTGACTGGTGTAAGGTGGAATCTCAGGGTTACTTTGATTTGCATTTCCCTGATGACTAAGGATGTTGATCATTTCTTTAGGTGCTTCTTGGCCATTTGAGATTTCTCAGTTGAGAATTCTTTGCTTAGCTTTGTACTCCATTTTTAAATTAGGTTATTTGGTTTTCTGGAGTCTAACTTCTTGAGTTCTTTGTATATTTTGGATATTAGCCCTCTATTGGATGTAGGGTTCATAAAGATCTTTTCCCAATTTGTAGGCTGCCATTTTTTCCAATTGACAGTGTCCGTTGCCTTACAGAAGCTTTTTAGTTTCAGGAGGTCCCATTTGTTGATTGTTAATCTTAGAGCCTGAGACATTGGTGTTCTGTTTAGGAAATTTTCCCCTGGGCCCATGAGTTCCAGGCTGTTTCCCACTTTCTCTTCCTTCTTAATCACCGTGATGAACTACTTTCCGATAAATAGTACTTGTGTGTGTGTGTGTGTGTGTGTGTGTGTGTGTGTGTGTGTGTGTGTGTGAAGCCTGAAAGAACAGTGCCCTCTTGGCTGTTCTCTTTAGAAAGCATATATCTTTGTGAGGAGCATTTTGTTGCACTTCAGCTGACATCATTTCTAAGGAAGCTCTAGAAGCTCTGGAGCAGAAAGGAATTAAGCTCCTCCTATCTTTCTGTCAGATTGTTCCTAAGATTTAGCTTCTTTTCTTTCTAAACTAATGGGTCAGAATAGAGTCCATTGTTTCCTTTTAAGCTTTTTTTCAAAGAATAATATTAAGCTTATAGAAAATGCAGAAATTAGAATTCTGCCACCACCCTCATCCCCATCACCTGACTTGTCTTTACACAACCATTATACATTTCCTAAATCTATGAAGTTAACATTGATGCAATACTATTAACAGTGCAGTCTACTTTATTCATATTTTTAACAGCTTTATATTAATGCTTTCTGTACTAGAGGATCCAAATGAGGATTCTGTACCACAATAATCAAAATTCATTTACATTTTAAATTGTGGTAACAAACATAACATTTTCCCTCTTAGCTATGCTTAAATGCATAGTTCTGTGTCATTAAGTCCATTTATATTGGGCAACCATCACTACCATTCATCACATTTTTACTGTTCCACAACTGAAACCAGTGAAATGCATTTTATAACAACAAAGAAAATATGTAGTCCAGTGTAGCTAGAGCCAAAGAGAAACATTGCCATGCAATTAACAACTAAGTTGCAACAAGACCAGACAAAGGAATTGATTCATAATGGGAACCATGGAAACAGCTAAATATGAGTAGTTCATCTAGACTAGTTTAATGGCAAACTCTCTTAAAAAAAAAAAAAAAACAAGTCTTTGGCGATATTCAGCTAAGCATAATAAGTGGAATCCATAGCCCAAACACGAAGCTGCAAATGGCTTTTCAGAGAAAACAGTTTTGTAAAACTAATCCAAATGGAAAAAAATCACTAAGAGGCACAGGGAGACTATCCCTGTTTTTAGAAGAGAACCTATAACCTTCATTTGATATATTTTCTGGAAGTTACCCAGCAATGTGCTTGGCACCTGAGTGAGTAATCAGATGCCCACTATGGATGTCTTTAGTGGTTTTCATGAGCCTTCTGGCATATAGTAATTCACATATTCTATTCCATCAAGCAACTGTCAGAAGACCATACTGTCAGTTACCTGGTACTAGGGACAATCTTATAGAGACTAATGAGATCAGTAGCTATTGTTGCAAGCATTTGACTACATAAAGAAAGAGAAAGATGATCTAGTGTAGGAACATGTTAGATATTCTCAGTTAGTGCTTCTCAGGATATTACTGTGTCCATGAGTCATCTAGGGATCCCATTAAAGCAAGGCTCTGATTCAATAGGTTGAGGGTGATATCTAAGACTCTGTACTTCTAACAAGCTCCCAGGTGATGTTGACATTACTGATCAATGGGTTTTATTCTAGTAGCAAAGAAGAAAACTAATATCTTAAAAATTGGCTTCATACTGGAATCACCTAGAAGCTTAAAAAATTACTCATTCCAGGTTTCATTACTAGAGGTTCTGATTTGATTTTCTCACTCAGGGTATGTTATGGACTGAATGGTATTTCCCTCAAATTCATATGTTGAGGATTTAACCCTGAATGTGGCTATACTAAAGACAAGACCTTTACAGAAGTAATTTGGGTTAAATAAGGTTATAATGTAGAACCTTGAATAATAGGCATCAGATTTGTCTTCTGCATGACAATACAACAGGAAGATAACTGTCTTACAAAGTGAGGAAGAAAGCACTTACCAGAGTTTGGCCATGCTTCCATGCTGGTCTTGGATATCTGGTCTTCAGAGTTATAAGGAAATTAATTTCCATTGTTTAAACCATATAGTATTTAATTGTCTAAAATAGGATATGACCTAGTTGTTGTTGAAACTCTCCTGGTGATTCTAATGTACAATTGGAACGTCAAAAGCCCCACTCTAAATAATTGAAGTGAACAAGTTATCAAAGGTGCAGTCATTCATGCACCCACATTAACACAAAAGTTAATGAATTTTCTTGGCAAAACATCAACCTGTGTCACCAAATTGTATTTGAGACAGAGTCTCATGCAGTCCAAGCTGGCTTCAAATTCTTGTAGTCAAGGATGACCTTAACTCCTTTCTGATCCTCTTGCCTCTTCCTTCCAAGTGCTGGGATTACAGGAGTGCATCCATCATGCCTGGAATCACATGACCAATGAATTCCAGGATTGATATGAGCCCCTCTCCTGTTTAGTGGAGTCATGGAGTCATATCTACCATGGACATGAGTACCTTCCCCAAATCTCTTACAGTTCATGTGGTGTCTACAAAGAGATAGTGCCCATATTACCTTGTAGTTCTGCCTGTAGACAGTGTTATGATTTGTATCTTCTGTTTGCTTGCTGCACTCTGGATGTGATCGCCTTCACACTCAGCATGTGGGAATCTCGTAAGAATGAACCATTCCCCTAAGTTTTGCCAACATTTTTGCTTCCCTTCTGGGAGAACAATAGGAGATCTATTTTCCACTATTCTCAGATCACATCAGGCATCATTGTACTTCCATAACATTCATGAGTTCACTTCTAAGGAGCATTTGACTTGAGAGGCTAAGGATCAATGTTGAGTATGGTTAGGAAAGAATAGACTTGATTTGAAAGACTTACAGCAAAATCAATGGATTAGAGCAAATGAGTAGAAATCTCTCATCAGTCACTTAAAAATCATATAAAACACACTAGAGGCACTCAGTTTCTTCAGGCTATGCTTATTCTTGGGCCAACAAATAATACCACATTGCCTCAAGTTCAGGGCATCTGAACATGTACCCCTGTGCACTTGATCTGGTGAAAGGCACAGCTGTTGAACATCTGATCTCAAAAGTGACTCCCTAATCATTGTACCTTCTTTAAATGCTGAGAAGGTCTAGAGAAGCTTCACTTGGAATGGGCTCTGGAAAAGAATTCAAAACTTGGTGAATATGGTAGTAGCATAGTGATTAGGTCATAAAGGTGCTGAAGGTGTTGAAGTGGTTAAGATTGGTGAACTTCAGACTGGCTCAACTCTCTGAAGCACATCAAAAAATAAAAATGAAGATGAACAGGTTTGTTGGGTTTAGGCTTTCTTTGGTAGGTAGCTCCTGAAAAATAGTCAGCTTAAGTGGTCACAGAACTTGGCTTGACCCAGACCAAAGACATGTCTACTTTCAGATACCTTTAATATACATTCTGGAGCATCAAGAGACAGTAAAAAAAAAAAAAAAGATATTCCAGGGAGAATGTTCATACGGAACAAAATATAAGACCTCCATAAATTCTCAGATCCCAATCTTCAATGTTAAAATATTTTCTTTACCTGTGACTGAAATAAGTTATGAGGGGCAAAAATCACAAAGGAAAATACATTAGAACATGTGATAAGATAAAATAAGTTTCCAAAACTTTTATCACCCTACTTATAAGAAGTATTTTATTTTAGCAGAAGGGTGTATGTGTACATAAGTGTGCACCCACATGGGACTCGTCCGATAACATTACTATTGACCTTCTCCAAGAAGCCTCCTTCACCATTCTGAAATTTTATTCTATCTTTTCACAGACATTTCCAACAGAAATGTCACCACCTTTGTTGCTAATTAGCCCAATTAAACAGTGCAGAGAATGTACCGTAATCAGCATTTTGCAAGACTCACACTCAAGAGACTCTGGGTCTGGTTACATGTGTCAGATTCCCACCCTACTACCATAAAGCTGTGGCTTATTGGCAGAATTTTTGCATTTAGCAAAAGCGTCATGACCCTGCACATACCATGAAGGTGATCACACAGCACAGTCACACCGAGAAGACAAGGGGCTTCCTGTAAAATAATATTCTGTGGACATGCTATGAACCTCCATAATAGAAGGCACAGATTGCACATTTTACTATATAGGTACACTTAAAGGGCAAACCTTATACTTTGCACTCATAGGGTAGAGCTTTTCATAGTGATATCAATTGTTACTTTGGCTACTGTTATTAGAATTCAGTGTAGGCCCCAAAGACCAAAAGGACAAACTTCAAACTCCAAAGCCCATAGCATAGTCTGGACCACACAAACATATTCTAGTTTCTGAGCAAACCAAAGCCTGGTGGAGGACCAAGAATTGAGAGTTCAGTGTAATTTTTTGACAGAGGCTCTAACCAACATGCTAATTGACTGCATAAAAACAGCCAAGAAGGAGATAAACCTGTTAGACCTTTGCCACTGCTGTCTTTATTTTTTTTTCCTGTTTCTGAAGCACTGACCATTTGAGTGCCTCTCTGAACAACTGGGTGAGAAATGATTGTCTTTCCTACTATTTCAAAATAGGTCTGGGACCATTAGCTGTTCTATTTCCATCTTCTACATTTCTTTCATGTTTGATAGTGTCATATCTATATTGGCACTTCAGCAGTGTCAATTAGCAGCACTTACTAGCTAATATGATTATGGGCAGATAGCCCATCCAGGCATTGGTTTTTTTACCTTCTCTTTGGGGATAGTGGAGGCATGATTGGGGACAGACTAGTCAACATTGTTATAAGGACTGGGTGAGCTAATTTATTTGTATCTGTTACAGTTCTTGACTGTAAGCAACAGAAATTAATTCTGCGTGTGTTTATCACAAAACAAAAATAAGGCTAGAAGGATACACAGCAGAGGTGGCCACACTCTTTCTGCTAATGGCCAAGTAGTAAATATTTTCAGCTCTGCAGGCTGTATAAGTTGTATCTGATGCAACTATTCAGGTCTTCCACTGTAGTACAAAAGCAGTCAGAGACAACATTCATATGACCATGTATGATGGTGATCTAAAACCCCTTTATTCAGATAAAACCTTAATAGGCTAGATTTGTAGTTGACAATCTGTAACATAAAGACTTCCAGAGTCGGTGAATGAATGACAGAATCTGGCCAGAGTACCATTGCCACAACAAACGCTGCCTGCCACTGTGATTGAATTCTGTCTCACCATCTTAGCTTCAGCTGTTTCAGATTTAAAGTCCTATGGAATGCATCTTGTTGACTCAGTATAAGTCCTGTGCCCGCATCTTAGTTACTCAAAGACAGAGAAAGGGAGTATCTGGCTTCTACTATGAGATGCAGAATCCAACTTTATACTAAATGTCACATAATTGGAGAATATTTCCAAACCTGAAAGACAGTTGGATGCTAAGCAATTACAAATGACAAATATCCATGGTGCCCCACAAAGTTCTTGGCATACTGTCTTCCACAGAAAGTTTTCAGTGATTATAACAGCAGGAACAACGATATTATTAGCAATCAGAGAGCTGGCACAGCGCCTGATTCACATGGGTGCCTGGTACCCAAATGCCTACTGTGGTTATTCCTTCTCATAACTGCCCTACTCCCAGTTTCCAATCTGTGTTTCAAAGCCAGTCATTCCCTTAAATTTTATCCTCAGATTTCTCATTGCCTGCAGACCATTTTTACTGAGATGGTAGACTGTCCCTTGAACCAGTTTATAATCCCAAATACTCACTGCTCTTCTCTTCTCTACTTAAAACTTGAGGCCTCAGAGATACCTCCTGTCATTACATCTGCACTTCAGGCATAAGGCATGAAAATAGTTTACAAACATGTCTTCTTGTTTCTACTTCTTCTTCTGTTATCCCACACTGTTGTCAACTCACATCATGCACAGTGACCAGATTCAGAGTCCCTGGAAGAAAAGTCTACAGGCCAGTAAGCGACTCAGAAACCTCTGGTGCCTTTGTCTACTCAGAGCAACTTACACTGAAGTCTGAAATTGGGCTTCAGAGACTCCATAGCCTCCCTGAAGACTGTATGAAGAACTAGAGCATCCGTGCATGGATTTTTGGTGACAGGAAAGGAGATATGTAGCTTTCACCAGACTCTCAAAGGAATTTATGGTATATATTTAACTGCTGGCCTAAGGCGGTGGCATAACTTTTGTGTATCCTTTATAATGTATTAGTTTTATAATATATTAGTACATTAGTATTAGTATAAGTATTTAGTATATATATATATATATGCATGCTTACTTTTAACACAAATGTTTTGAGAATACTATTACAAAGGGTCAAATGAAAATTCCTCTGCTCTTCACTCTCTGGTATGAAGCTATTTTTTTCTACTCTTATCTTTTTATAAAAAAATTAAATTTATTTTACGTGTGTGTGTGTGTGTGTGTGTGTGTGTGTGTGTGTGTGTGTGTGTGTGTGTTCATCACTTGTGTGCCTGGCTCCCAGGAAGGCCAAGAGGAGGTGTTAGATTCTTCCCTGGAGTCAGAGTTACAGATGATTGTGAACAATCATATGGGTGCTGTAATCAAATTCAGTCTTCACAAAATATAGCCAGAGCTCCTGACTGCTGAGCCCTCTGTAGCCTCTACCTTTATCTCTTACTTGAGTCTTCCATCGGTTCCTTCCCAAGTCTAAATCATGGTGTGTGTGATGTGTACAAAGTCGTTCTCTTCTATACACATTAAAAGTATATTCCTTTTTTAAGGTTGTAGGCAAATCCCCATCTTTATTCAAAAGCCCAACAGGACTGCTTCATCTGAAGCACCCGGTGCAAACCTTTCTCTGCAGCACTCATCACTACACTTACACAGACAGCTCTTAACTGTGTCTGTTGCATGTTTTACAGACTTATCTCCCACACTAGAATGTATACTTGTAGAGTGCTGGGTAAGATGGAAGATTAGACACTCCCTCTATGTGACCTGGTACAGAAGAGTAGGGGTCAGAATAAATATAGGATTTTCCCAGAGAGAAAAGGAGCAGAACATTAGAAGCTTGCAAAGAGGGGATAGATCAATTGAAAAATGTGGGAAAGAATGGGGGAGGAATTCCACTTGTTAAAGGAAGACTGGAAATACTTTCCATATCCTCTCTAGGACCCACCACAGAAATTTGAATTAGTGCTTGACAAAGACTCCCGAATGGAGACAAAGCAATAAGCTGCTTGCAATGGACTCCTCCCATGTTTCTTCCAATTATAAGGTTATTGGTTGGCAGGTGAATGAACTCCCACGAAGTGGTCCTGATGATCTAGAGACCAGGTGTCAAAGAGTAAAAAGTCCAAGTAAACAAAATCCTGTTCTGTCACCTCATAGAACTTTGTCCTTCTAGCCTATTTCTCCAGGGGTCTCAGTTTTCTGTTAAGACTAATTTGACAAATGTATTTCAGGGGAAAGTATTAATGACTGATAATGTATTTAATGCATGACCTCATTCCAGATAATGACTGAAAAACCATAGTGGAGACCTTCGCTGGAATGATGGAAAATTATCAGTGTAGGCACTAACAGGATCTGGGCTTGGTGTTTTCTTATCACATTACATTCCAAAAATGAAGATAAAAAAAAAGGTAAGTAGGGCATCAGGAATTTCTTAGCACATCAAGAGACCTTCAAAAGTGTCTCTCTGAGGTCAGAGCAAGCTCTGTAGTCCTATTGACTAAATTTCTCTCCAGTGCTATTTGCCTCCTCCTTTCCAGGAGCCTGCAGTTGTATAAAACACAATCTGTGATTAAAATATTCTTTATTGTAAGTTCCATGTGGTTTGCAGTGCCCCGAAAGACATGAAACTCAATACAATATTTCAAAAATTCAAATAACTGTTAAGTTTTGAAGCTAGATTTACTGTGATGGGTCACGACCCCAAGACTGGAAAATTGCGCCAATGAAGCCTCAGGATCATAGAAAGTCGGCCCCTTCCTATCTCTGTTTGGCAGGAAGTCCAGAGGATCAGAGAAAAAGCCAACTGGTCAGGTCAGGAAATTGTAAATTTCCAAAGGATTTCCAATTAGCTTTCAAGTATTTGCTCACTGTAGAGCACTGCATTTTACTTAGTCTTTTGGGTGATAGTAAAGGAGCTTTGGTAGCTACAGACAAAGATTAAGAACTCCCAACAACTCTCTGAGAGGGATCCAGTAGGAGGAAGTGGCCGAAATGTTTAAAACCTTTCCTTTCCTACCAAGTGGTGGGTGAGCCTCAGGCAAACATCCTGTGATGAGATGAACTCTTTACTTATATCAATTCCTCACAGCTACAGTTTATGAAATAATTAATTCTAACTCCTTTGTTTTTATTCACAGGATCTAAAGAAATTCCTGGGCATGGGGACAAGGCTGTCACCCTTTTCCTAAAACACTATTCCTTTGTGCACACAGTCTCCTAGTCCAGTCTGCTTACTCTCTGGAGGACAGGGGTCTTTGTCTAGAAAATCCTTTCCTCTATTGTATAATCAGGGCTGAAGTGACTCTCTGGACCTGTAGAACCACTCCCAGTGCCCACACTTCCTGCCTTGAGAGCTCAGAATTCATGACCTCGCAGATGAATGAATTACACACTTGGTCAGAGATTAAGCCAGGTCCTTTGTAAGGCAACCTCTGAGGTCTGGGGGAAGATTTGACCTGTCAGGATCTGTGTTCATCCTGCCTTGATGAGAGCCAGAGCAAAGCAGTCCTGGCTGTACAGTCCCACACTCTGTGGTGTGAGAATCAGCAAATCGCGGAGGAGTTGGTTATTATCCTTTTCTCATTGTCCAGAGCCCAGGCTATACTGTTTAGTGGATTCTCACTCTAGATGGTGAGCTCATCTCTTGTAAGGCAAACCATGAAGGATGGGCCTCCTGAGCAGAGCTTCCACCTGAAAGGGAGTTAGGTCTGCCCAGAATCCTACTTGGGGGAGGGGGATCTAATATGGGAAGAGCACTTTTCTTCCTCGATTTTAAACCTGAAGATTTAGGTACAGCTAGTAGAATGAGAATATTATTTGAGCAAGAAATGGCACTTTGAACTGGTTCCTTAACACACCAACTATGTATTCTGGGAAGGCAAATCACTTCAAAACCTAGTCTCTTCAGTTGCCTGCAGCATAAAACCCCTGTACTGGCGTACTCCTCATGTTAACCTCATGTATCTATTCCATTGTATCTTCCTCAGGGACAGTTACCCCAATGCCCTAAGCAACATCAGATCCTCATGCTGTGGTCTCCAATCTTAGTGCTACCATAATTTGTCCACATTTAATTTATTCCTCTAGTCAATAAATCTTTATTTCACATTCATTGGCTTAGCTCCAGGCTCTGTAGCTTCAATAGTTAATCAAACTGACAAAGTTCCCTGCTATCATGTACCTTCCTTTAAAGTAGAAGAGAGAGACAAAAGAATGGTAGCATAGTAAATTAAAGTCCAAGCTTGAAATTTTATAACCTTGATATTATCCCATAACAACAAAATGGTCATGAGCAAAAGAATCATCTTTTATCTGTTGTCACTGTTATGTCAACAACACATGCACACAACACTGTTCCTTTTTTTTGTCTGTGCTAGGATCCAAACATTGCACTGTTTGCACCTTCATAATAACATTCACCTTTCTGAATTGTGATGATTAATATCCTGGATTCTGTTACCCAGTAGTTAGCTACTCAAAGGAAAGTGCTATGCCTGACTCATCTTTGCATTTCCTAGAACCTAGCCAGATGTTCAAGAACTATTTGTTGAAATGAAAATCCTGAGCCGGGCAGTGGTGGCGCATGCCTTTAATCCCAGCACTTGGGAGGCAGAGGCAGGCAGATTTCTGAGTTCGAGGCCAGCCTGGTCTACAGAGTGAGTTCCAGGACAGCCAGGGCTACACAGAGAAACCCTGCCTCAAACAAACAAACAAACAAACAAACAAACAAACAAACAAACAAACATCCTGGATTCCTACCACCAGTGTCGAGGTCTTTCAATGATTTGCATGCAGATTCCAGGGAGAACAGATAATGATGATACACCCATGCCAGTAGAGTCCAGGCAAGGCTGGGAAAGATCACTAAGCCCCTCTCAGCCCACTGGGAGTATTGCTCTATGATTTGTGAGTTTCTGTAAGCTCCATCATTTATTTGCTCAAGGCAATTATTGGAGATTATAACAAATATAATGAGGACTCTTGGAAAATAGACTGTAGACATTTACAGAATTGTTTGATCCAGTAAAACCTAAGGGGGAAACATTTATTAAAAAAGATCTTCCAAGTAGTTAGAGGCAACTTTCTCATCTCATAAAACACAGTTAAGCAGAGATGACACAAACTATTTCTTGGTTGTTTGAAGACTACCTAGGCCTCTGAGTCACTTCCTAGTAGAGCATTTTCCACTGTCTATAGATTGCTTAGTTTAATTAAATATACCCTTAATTTCTTTATGAATAGTTTTTCTGATCATATATAATTGTCCCTAAAAAATACTGCCACAAAAACCCCAGGTAGCAACAAGCTTTCACTAGCACTTTGGTGGGATGTCTGTAATCTTATTCTCACACTAGCTAAGTAAAGACTCAACAAAGAAGTCCTGGATAGCTGCAAGATACCAGGAAACTCTTGTTACTTGGTATAACGTAGCAGAGTTCTAGTCCTAATCTAGTGAGAAATCAATTTGCTGATATACAAGAATAATAATGAGCCCTTCTTTTTTTTTTTTTTTTTTT
>CM052722.1:76465635-76483295 GCA_028551405.1 Uromys caudimaculatus
TCTGGTGAGCTGTGGGGCGTGTCTTTGGCCCTCCGCTGGGTCTTGCAATCTCCGGCGAGGGATCTTTGTCCCGGCGCTGATCAGCTGTGGGGCCCTGTGGCCCAAGCTGAGGCTTCGGGCCCTAATGAGCCCTTCTTAAGGAAGAAAATTTTAGTCTGGATTCTCCATAGTACACAGTTCACGGACTTTCATAAATCTTGTAATAACAGTTGTGAAATACCGGTGGACACTGTGAATACATATATGCCTGTGAGTTTTCCTTTCCCAGGAGACTGTGTAGAATGGAAGATGCTTCAGAAACAGGTATATGCCAGGGTTGTAGTGCTGGATTGGAGAGGTAAGAGAGGACTGGAAGCAAAGTTAAGCTTGGAGAACCCAGCAGTGAGTTAAAGCATTTTGTTTACTTTGCTGTATCTAGGCAAATCTAGAATTCTTAACTCTAGTATTTTTTCAAGCCACAATGGTAAATGGTGCCTTGGGGGAGCAAACTTTGGCTAAATTTTTTATAAATTCTTCTCTAGATATGCTAGGGAAACCTACCAGAAGCTGCATACTTACAAAGAACCCTCCGTATTAGCTTTGCTGATTAGTCAAACCACTAAGTCCCACTGAGGAAAAAGAAAAAAAAGAATAGCATCCCTGAATGGAGGGGATTTACTTCCTGAAGAGACTTGGCCACTTGTCTCTGCTCTGATGACCTGCTGTTTGAATTGGACCAAGGAGAGGATCTACATTATCTAGAAGGACCTGTTAGTGACAAGGGTCTATCACTCTAGTAACTCTTAAAAAGCAAAGCAGCATTTCCCAAAGGGAAGGCCTGGACGGAGGGGGGAAGGTGGGAGAGATGGAGAGGGAGAAATGAAATTCATTTAAGATTCTAGGTCGAAAAGCATACTTTGCCTGTTCTGCCAAAGGCCCACTGGATACAACACAGCATGCAGAAGCTCCTTTCTCTTCTCTCTCCCTTAATTTTGTTCATATCCTAACTCTGTGAGTCCCAAGACTGATTTGCAGTTCTATCCTGGTTCTGACAACCTCAACCTGTTAACAAACCTTGACTCTGCTTGCCCATGTTCATTTGTCAAACTTCCACCTAATTACCTGGCAGCCAGAATATTTGGCCTCCCTTGAAACCCAGTTTCTTATGATAATAATCAACTCTGGCCAAAATACCTGTGATATAAACATACAGACCTTGAACAATCTATACAAATAGGTTAAATGTCAAAACCTTGATAGAAAATTAGTTATCCTCACTATCAGAGTCATGACTGCTATGAAGTAATCAGAAGATGGAAGCAGAGGGCAGTGGGATATTCTTTAAGCACGCTATCCAGTGAGATTAGAGATTTGGCCAACTTTCTGTGAGCATAAGCGAATCCATCCTTTTTTCTGAATCTCAGCTACCTTATTTGAAAAAACAAGGTTATAATGAATATGCAACAGAGAGTTTTTTGAGAGAGCCAAACCATTTGTAGCTTGAAGTTGTACAAAATAATTTTTTTGTTAGTCGATTGCTACTCATTCAATTTTACATTGACGAAATAGTTTCATCTTAAAATAAAATTTTTATTCAGGCCAGGCAGTGGTGGCGCACGCCTTTAAATTCCAGCACTTGGGAGGCAGAGGCAGGCGAATTTCTGAGTTCGAGGCCAGCATAGTCTACAGAGTGAGTTCCAGGACAGCCAGGGCTACACAGAGAAACCCTGTCTCGAAAAACCAAAAGAAAAAAGAAAAAAATTTTATTCAGGTTAAATTGAGGACCACTCTGAAGAAATGTATTTAGTGAAATAACAAGTGCAAATTAGTTCTAGAGTTTCCTGGGATCAGGGAACCACAACTGAAGAACTGCCTCTATCAGATTGGCATGTGGGCAATAAGTAATGAATGACGGTGGAGGGCCCAGCCCACTGAGAACAGTTATGCCACTTTGCATGTGCTCCTGACTTGTTTAAGGAAAGCTGAGCAAGTTAGCAGAATTCCCCCAAAGTCTTTGCTTCAATTCTTACCTCCAGGTCCCTGCCCAGAATTCCTGCCTCAATTTCCTTCAATGACAGATTGTGATAGAGAAGTATAAGCCAAATAAACATAACCTTTGCTATTATGGTTAGTTTTAATCTCAACTTGTCATAAGTTAGAATCCCTTGGATAGAAAGCATCACCTGAAGAACTGTCCTGACTGCCTTAATTGATGCTGGAAGACCCATGCTGATTGTAGGTGAGGCTTTCTGGTATCGGTCCAGGTAAAAGAGGGTAGTATGCTTTTGCTTACTTGGTCTGCTCCTTTGCCTTAGAGTTGCAGGAGTTCTCCAGGAAAAATCCAGGTGTTCAGTGTCAAATTGGGACTACTTAGCAGCTAGGATACCCAACCTCAAGGACCTAGTAACTGAGTTCTAAGCCTCTCAGTGGTGGTTTAGTTATTGTTTCTATTTTAAGATAAGCTGACTTAACAACTACACATGCACACATGCACAGACACAGATACACACACACACACACACACACACACACACACACACACACACACACACACACCTTTGAGTCTGAATTATAGAAGGACAAAACTAAGAAAATATTCTTCTCCAATTATGATTTTCTGTATAAGTGAAACTTTAGACTCTGAAACTATTTCACAGTTGGATGATTTGAGGTAAAATATTAGGAAAATAAAGAGGGGAGGGTAAAAGTGTTGACAGAAACTTAAGCCCAGATGCTTTATTTTTTTATTTTTTCTTTCTTTCTCTCTCATACATTACATCCCAACTGCAGTTTCTCTTCCCTCTACCTCTCTCAGTTCCCTTCCCTCCTCTCCTTACCCCCAGATCAAGCAGATGACCTTTTTCATTCAGATTCCCTCAGCAATTTGGAGACAAATATCAGGTTTTTATTATGTTAACATTTGGAAGGCTCACTTTTGTACCATATTTTTGTATGTAGATTCTTTAGGAAAAGCTTTAATTCAAAGTCTAGTAGTGAGGTGGAGCCAGTGACCAGAACGGTGGAATCCTAATGTGGGTATTGGGATATGTCAAGATTATCAGTTGTCTGGTTCCAGACATTTTAAGGATGGCAGCAGCAGCAAGACTGAGAAAGAAGAATGATCTGTCAGAAGTTCAAGAGGCTGATATTGGTAGTTAAACTTTGCTAAGTGTAGACTTATATATAATCTAAGATAGACCTTTTCCCCAAGCCAAACTAAGTCTTGGAAAGAAAGGGAAAAGAGGAAATGAACTTCAAAGGAGACTGCAGCTCAGGTGAGCTGTGGGCTCTTATTGGAAGAGTTGCTCCTAGCTTGTACAACACAAGCTTACACAAGGGAGGGAGGGAGGGAGGGAGGGAGAGAGAGAGAGAGAGAGAGAGAGAGAGAGAGAGAGAGAGAGAGAGAGAATACTTTTCTCAAGACCTCAGGGAACAGAAGGAGATCAGGCTTCTTACTGTTGCCTTCAGTGGAGCTGAGCTGATGTGCTTTAAACACATTGCGATCTGGTTTGCTTAAAGCAGTCTAAAGAACCAATTTCAAAAACAAATACATGTCTAAAGACACGCCTCTAATTCCAACAGAGGCAGGTTGATCTCTCTGAATTCAAGGGCAACCTAATCTACACAGCGAGTTCCAGGAGAGACAGCACTACATAGAGAGAACTCTTTCTAAGAAAGAAAGAAAGAAAGAAAGAAAGAAAGAAAGAAAGAAAGAAAGAAAGAAAGAAAGAAAGAAAGAAAGAAAGAAGAAAGAAAAAAGAAAGAAAGAGATGAAGGAGTAAGTGAGAGAGGGAAGAGGAGGGAGAGGGAGGGAGAAATGATGAAAGGAAGAATGAATGAATGGACAAAAGAAAGAAAGGTCACTACTAGTAAGCCTCCCTAATACAACCTCATAGGAATGTTGAGCAGCAGGAGAAACTTTTAAACTTGTTTTCTAAACAGAAGCAGATGAGATGCAGCTGGCAGGAAAATGATAATGCCATTGAACACAAATATACCCTTCTCCTGATTGTTCATTTATAATAATTATACTACTTAATAAATAATAGTGGTTTTCATCTTACAAATCATTTAACACTGAGTCTAAAGAATCATTTTGGAATTAAATTTTAGGCTATAGCCAGGCGGTGGTGGCGCACGCCTTTAATCCCAGCACCTGGGAGGCAGAGGCAGGTGGATTTCTGAGTTCGAGGCCAGCCTGGTCTACAGAGTGAGTTCCAGGACAGCCAGGGCTACACAGAGAAACTCTGTCTCGAAAAAACAAAACAAAACAAAACAAAAACAAAAACAAAATGTTAGGCTATAAAGCCAACTCAAACAACTAATATCAAGGACTTCTTTGTTCTTGGTGTTGCAAGAGAACAGTGGAATTATGTCTCTCTCTTCTCTAGTGAAATTGTGAGGAATAAGATTTCAGAAACAGTACGACAATACTTTCAGGGTTATTATAGTTATTAAACACAATCTTGGTATAGAAAATCCTTATGAAGAGCTTCAGACATAAGTATGAGGAACAAATTATAAAGGGAAGAGCAGAAACACTAACAAAGGCACACATGCAGGAATTTTCTAAGGATAAGAGCAAGGGTTGGATTTGTTAAACAGGTCTATATTCTAACAGCAGACCCTGCTAAGCTAGACCGAAATGTTTCAATGAATGCGGTGCTATGTCTTCCTTCTAAGGAAGCACAGAATACCAATGTCTACAAAATGTTCAAGTCCTATGGGTTGACAGGTTAACTCAGTTTATAAAATTAGACATTAGTATTTTTTTCAAACACTCCAGACCTTACCCATGAATGCTATGAACTCTCTAAAACCTATGAAAGAAACTCTTGGTTAAGTCAAGGAAGAACATGTGTCTGCTGATACAAAGCTGATTTTCAACTCAATGAGTGATATAATATGGACTTGTCACTTTTGTTTCACATAGATTAATAACTTTATACAGCCTATGCATAAAGATATAGGTCAATAAGCTATTAAATGGAAAGGAACATTTTGCAAATTAAGTAAACAAGTTTCTTTGGAGAAGGTTTAATTAATTTGGGGTGATGGAAGTTGATTTTGTACAATCTACTGTATATGTCCCAAAATGCCCTACAGTGATGCTGTTTTTGTAGCTTAACCCAATGTGATTAAAACTGTCTTTATATTTACCACAGGGAAAAAAAGAAAAATTAGTTCAATGATCAACTACCTTCTTCTTTTTAGTGGAAATAAGAACTTGGGGTCTGTGCATCTTGAAAATCTCTAGTTAAGAATGATTCCAGGCCATGCTACTCACTACTGTACTGGAGATTTCAAGCAGTACAATGATGCAAGAAAGAGAAACAAAGGCAATTAAGATTGAAAAAGGATGAAATGAAGACGCTCAAAGATGCAATGATGACAAATGGGACCTCATGAAACTGAAAAGCTTCTGTAAGGCAAAGAACACTGTCAATAGGACAAAACGGCAACCAACAGATTGGGAAAAGATCTTCACCAACCCTACATCTGACAGAAGGCTACTATCCAAAATATATAAAGAACTCAAGAAGCTAACCTCCAAAAAACCAACCAAACTAACCAAAACAATGGGGTGTAGAGCTAAACAGAGAATTCACAACAGAAGAATCTCTAATGACCAAGAAGCACTTAAAGAAATGTTCAAAGTCCTTAGTCATCAGGGAAATGCAAATCAAAATAACCCTGAGATTCCCCCTCATACCAAACAGAATGGCTAAGATTAAAAACTGGTGACACCACCTATTGGTGAGAATATGGAAAAAGAGGAATACTCCTCCATTGTTGATTGGATTGTAAAGTGGTACAACCACTCTGGAAATTAATCTGGAGGTTCCTTAGAAAATTGGAAATAGATCTACCTGAAGACCCATAGACCACTCTTGGGCATATACTCAAAAGATGCCCTACCATGCCACAGGGACACATGCTCTACTATGTTCATAGTGGCCTTCTTTGTGATATGCAGAAGCTGAAAACAACCCATATGTCCCACAACGGAGGAATAGATACAGAAAATGTGGTTCATTTTCAGAATGGAATACTATTCATCTATTAAGAACGAGTTTTGCAGACAAATGGATGGAACTAGAAAATATCCTGAGTGAGGCAACTCAGACCCAAAAGGACATGCATGGTATATACTCACAAATAAGTGGATATTAGCCAAAAAAGTACAGAATACGCAAGATACAATCCATAGAACTCAAGAAGGTTAACAAGCACAAGGGACCAAGTGAGGATGGTTCAATCCCACTTGGGAGGAAGAACAAAGCAATCATGGGGGGGCAGAGAGAGGGAGAGACCTGGGTGGGGGTGGGAGAGGCGAGGGGGGTGGGAAAAGGGGAACATGACCAGGTACTGGCAAGGGGGCACAGGAGTGAAGCCCTGAGGGCCAGCAGAATGAATGGAAACAGGCAACCTTGGGAGGTGGGAGGTGGAGGGACCGTCTAGAACATACCAGAGACCTGGGAGATGAGAGACTCTCAGGACTCAAAGGGAGAAATAAAATGAGCAACAGTAGGGAGAGGGAACTTGTAGTAGAGTCCACTGCCAGAAGAAAGACAGGGCATCAAGTGGAGGGCTAGGATTGCTATCCCACAATCAAAAACTCTATCATTCCTGTCTAAAAGAACTGTAGGGATAAAAATGGAGAAGAGATTGAGGAAAAGGAGATCCAGTGACCATCCCAAATTAGGATCCACCTCAAGGGGAGGCCCCAAGGCCTAGCACTATTACTAATGCTATAATGTGCTTACAGACAGGAGCCTAGCATGTCTGCCCTGAGAGACCCAACAAGCAGCTGACTAAGACAGATGCACATACTTACACTCAACCAATGGTCTGAAGTCGGGACCCCTGTGGTTGAATTAGGGAAAGGCTGGAAGAAGTTGAGGAGGAGGAGGGTGATCCCATAGGAAGACCAGAAGTTTCAACCTACCTGGACCTCCAAGATCTCTCAGACACTGAGCCACCAACTAGGCAGCACACAGGAGCTGGTCTGAGACCCCCAATACATATACAGCAGAGAACTGCCTGGTCTGGCCTCAGTGAGAGAAGATGCACCTAACCCTTGAGAGACTTGAGGCCTCAAGGAGTGGGGATGCTTGTGGGTGTGCGGTGTGGGTAGGGGATAGGGACGTCCTCTTGGAGACAGGGGGCGGGGAGGAATGGGATGAGGAACTATTGGAGGGCAGATCAGGAAGGGGATAATGACTGAACTGTAAAAAAAGGATTAAAGATAATTTAGAAAATACATGATTAAATAAATCATTAAAAAGAAAAGAAAATATCAATGGATCCAGATTATGTGATTTTTATCCTACCTTCCATGTTGGAGAAAGTAATTATATTCAAGCAGTTTTTACTAACCAACCTTTCCTCCAATTAGAAGCCATCATCCATACAGACAACATCCTTCCTCTGGGAGCTAACCATTTAACATTGTGTTGCCCTACATAGTATAATGGAATAAAATGATTTCCAATTCAGTTCCTCAACCATGTATCTCACCCTAACCCTAACCCTAACCCTAACCCTAACCCTAACCCTAACCCTAACCCTAGAGTGTTCAATAATTAAGCATGGCAGTAGACTACATCACGAGTGCAGACCATTAGCTTTGCTGCAGAAAACTATACTATATGGTGATTATCCAGAAGGTTTAAAAATTATACCTTGTGTGGATATAGATTCTGAAATGGCTTAGGGGTCCATAAGCTGCCATGATAACTCACAGCTATAAGAAGTCTTTAAAATGCAGTTTTATCTCTTTAATTTTATAGATGAGGAAACTGAGGCTTAGAGATGGTCATATAGTTTTTTTGTAGCAGAGTTGAGATTAGAATACAGGTTTCCTGATTTTGAAGATCCCATTAATTTTAATGGACACTTCCCTGGCTTGTTACCATCTCTCACCAGCATCAGTAGTTTTAGACCAGTGACCAGATGTTTCCATCTCTCCTCTCATAACATACCAGTATTTTAGAGAGAAAAACATTAGGAGGACATTGGATAGGGCCAGAGATGGGTTAGAATATGCAACTATGCAAGTAAATACCTAGTACCAAAATTAAGAGTAAACATTCCAACTAATCTATAAATATTTAACTAAAGTCATCATCTGGGCCTCCAAAGAAGCAGGTTTCTTCTTGTCATTTACAATTAAAATGGATTAATCCCCTGACAATGTTAATATTAACTTCTCTCAATGATAAACACATCCTAGGCTATTCCAGTGTGAGTATAAATGTATAGGAACACATTACTCACTGGGGAGCTAACTACTGGCAAAAGCACAATGCTCTGTTTTTAGCGTCCACTGATAGCATTGCATCAGCAAGGGGGTTTGTTGGGTCCCATAAAGGAAATAGATATGTTTATAAGGCCAATTAGGCTCTCCCCCCTTCCTGAGAAATCTGGAAGCAGAGTTTCATTTGAGTGGGTCCAAGTATAGATCCAAAAGCTCCATGATAGTTCTATGTTAGTATATTTTCATTGGCTACCATTTTCTCTACTACCAAGAATGAGTGACTAAAGTAAAACCTAAGGGCTACATACCATGAATGTGTGTCCTTTCTTTCAACTATGTGACCCAGAACAGGTACTCATGGAAAGAAGCCCAGCTAGCTTAAACAAATCAGTTTGTCTACTTCAGTAGCTCTACTTCAGGGAATCTTGCCTCCATCCCCACTCAGTTCTTGAGACATTCTAGGTATGTTTCCTGATCGACCGCAAGCTATTGTTCTCAGTTATTCCTCTCCTAAGTTGTGCTCACACTCACTTTCCAAAGGACTGGAAGCATTAGGGGCTTAATGTGTTCTTTCTTTTTATATTGAAAACCAATCAGTCAAAGAGGAAATACTTAAATCAAATACATTTATCACTAATGGCAGAAATTCAAGTGTAAGTTAGGAAATGACTGTAACCTTCAGAAATGTGTTCTGAGACCTGGACATGGAAGTGCATGGTTTGAATCCCAATACCTGAGAAGTTTCGGTAGAAGTATTACTAAGATTTTGAAGCCAGACTGGGCTATATAGTGAGTTCCAGGCCAACGTGGGCTACACATTGAGACCTTGTCTAGAAAAAAGTAAAAATAACCAACAACAAGCCAACCAACCAACCAACCAACCAACCAACCAACCAACCACCACCACCACCACCACCACCAACCAGTTACTCCATAACAGGGACAGTAACTACAACACTACAAAAATATGTTGTGAAGAAGAGGTAAATCCTCTTGCTTCCTGTAAACATTACCATCCATGACAAATATAGATTCTAAGTCCTTCTGTTTTTTTTTTTATTTTGTAAATGCTGTGATTTTATTTTTCTTTACAGAATGAAATGTTGGTGGCCCCATATTTTATTTAATTTTGTGAAAAAATGAAACCCTTCTTTATGCATGCAGAAGATATTGGACTGCCTATACTTAACAGACACTGATACATTCAATAAGTATGTGCTTTAAGCAATGAACTTCTGGGGGTGGGCATGGGGATGGGGAAATGGGGCAGGAGAGATGGCTTAGCAGTGTAAAGCACTAGCTATTTTTCTCCAGAACCTGAGTTTGATTCCCAGAGCCCACTTGGTGGCTCATGACCATCTGCAAGTCCAGTTCCAGGGTACCTGACACCCTCTGCGGTCCTTCTTGGGCACCAGGCACAATTGTGGTGTACAGACATACATGCAGGAAGAACATCTATACACACAAAAATAAACAAAATAAAATGAAAAGAAATAGATGAGGGCCTGGAGGTAAGTTAAGTGAAGCAGGTCCTTAGCTCATGTAAGGCTTTGGTTTAAATCCCCAGTAATCTCCTCTCTATATTGTCCCACAAATGGATGAATCATTTTAGCAAATGTTTACCAAGTCCAGGAAAAACCCCAAAACTCTACCCCAAACAGTGATAAGAGTCTAGTATGAAACCTGGTTTGGTAAACAGAATGTGAGTAGATATTAGTATCAAACCAAAGTGTCTTGACTGACTCAGAAACCAAACCCACAGATAGGGAAATGAAGCCATCCCAGCAAGGCTCTTTGAAAAGAGTCCCCGTGTCCCACTACACAGAACAGTGATTCTCAGTTTTAACTGGAATATTACAAATTCTCCTTTGGAGATTTTGACTTAATTGGACTGGCATTGAAGCTAAGCACTGATTTTATTTTCAATGTTTCCCAGGAGGTTCTAACATGCAGGCAGAATTGAAATGCAGTGTCCCAGAGCACAAGGAACAGCTCAAAAATTCATTAATTCATCTACAATATCACAAATAGCTTAAAACAGCAATTGTATATTTCCTTTTTCCGTGTGTGTGTGCGTGTATGTGTGTGTATGTGTGTGTGTGTGTACACAACCATGTGTACATGAACATATGAAACACCAGGGATGATGTTGGGAAGAGTTCTTATTCTCTCTTACACTTCATCCATAGAGGTGGCATCTCTTAATCAAACCCAGAGCTCACTGATATGGCTAGTCTCCTAGCTCTGGGGCTCCCCAGCCTCTGTTTTACAAGATGGGCCACCATAATCATCTGAGATTTACTTGGATCTCTGGTCTTTATGCTTTCACAGTAAGTACTTTACCCATTCGATTGTCTCTATAGCTTCTCCCCGTGTGTGTGTGTGTGTGTGTGTGTGTGTGTGTGTGCGCACGCGCATGCTGGAAGGGCATTATTTCTGCTAAGATGAAAGCTCCAAACAGCATCATCTTGTGAGTTTAAAATTTTTTTTTGATACTTTATTTACATTTCCGATGATTCCCCTTTTCTTTGGAAACCCTGTGTCCCCTCCCCCTCCCCGCCTCTGTGAGGGAATTTCTCCTCCCACCTACCTGCCCACCCATTCCCATATTCCCACCTTGACATTCCCTTTTACTGGGGCCACTAGCACCCTCAGGCCCAAAGTCCTCTCCTTTCTCCCTGGTGGCCATCGAGGTGATTCTTCTGCCTCATATGTAGTCCAAATCATGGGTCAATAGATGTGTATTCTTTGGTTAGTGATTAGTGTATATTCATTGTAAAAATGATGTATCTCACTAGAATATACATATATACATACATGCATATATACATACACACATATCTATTCTGATAACATTTATGTACCCATTACCCCTCTCTTGTCTTTCCTTTCTCTTCATTAGATCCGTTCCTCTTTCAGTTTGTCACTGTTATGGTATCATGATTCTTACACACACACACACACACACACACACACACACACACACACACACACATACACACACACATACACACAAACAAACACACACATACACACTTAAATCAAGATCTTATCATCTGAGAGAAAACATGGAATGTATGTCTTTCTGAGTCTGGCTTTTAAACATGCAGATTCTTGGGCCTTTCCCCTATAGTTACAAATCAGTATTTTCAGGAGTTGGTACAAAGAATCCATGATTTTACAAGCTCAGATGGTTCTAATGCAGCAAGTCCTGGCAGGAGAGAATAAAATGCCACTGGAAGCTACAGAATTCAGTCATCTGCAAATCTGAAACTGTGCAGAGCAGCAGCATTTCTGGGTGCTATAGTACATGAACTTACTTCCGGAGAACTTACCCCAGGTACTAGTATTTTTAAAAAATGTTCCCCATAAGGGGAATGTCAAGGTGGGAATAGGGGCATGGGTGGGCGGGTGGGTGGGAGGTGGAATCCCCTCATAGAGGTAGGGATGGGGAGGGGATAGGGGGCTTCCAAAGAGGAGACCCAGAAAAGGGGAAACATTGGAAATGTAAATAAAGTATCAAAAATAAAATAAAAAGAAAAGAAAAAAGAAAATACTCAAATTGAACAAAAAAAAGATGTTCCCCATAATTCTGTGTGCAATCAGACTTGGGAATTATTGGCTTGGAGCAAGAATGTTGAAAATACAGCCGGCCTTCATGTTCATGACAGGCATCACTAGTCAATTCTGGCATTCTTTCCCATAGTGTCCAGTTTTGGCCACATAATTCTCACTTTGTGATAGTCAGCCACAGTCGCGGGCGGAGTGGGCAGGCAACCCATTATTTGTTATTTTTATCTTAGATCATGTCTGGTAAAAATCTAATGACCTCTGTAGAGCCCTCCCCCTGGCTTTTATTTCTAAACATACTACTTAAATGTTCTGATGATTATCAGCCAGAATATTTCTCTGAAGCAGAAGGTAGAAGCCAGAAGTGGATACAAGAACAAGTTCTATCATCTAATCACCTCTTCTACTCAGTGAAGTACTTTTGTTTGTTTTGAGATTCACTACACTGCAACTTGTTATGTATCTGTGACTGGCCTTAAACTCTTGATTCTCCTGCCTCAGGACTGAGAGTGCTGCCATTACAGGCATCTGTCTTCATACCTAGCAGTTGAAAGACTCTACACTTCAGGTCATGCTGCACAAGAAAACCTATGCTTTTAGTTTTATCCAATATCAGGTCTTACTAATGTCAAGTGTACAGGAGAGGGCAAGCAAGAAGAGAGACCACTCAATAGCTGTGGATGGGACCCCTTGATGACCTTGTTCATACATTCTTATCTGCTTTCTATACACATTGTACCCACTAAAGGATTTTTTCACAGCGCTCATGTGTCTGTCATGCACTAAATCTATATCTCAGACCCAGGCCATGGTTTCCAAGAGAGCACTTGACCTTCAGAATAAAATTTGTTTCTTACTATGGTGTTTCTTGCTTTGGAGAAGGGCCAACTAAGCTCAAAGGTTCAGTGGGTTTTTTTTTTCTTCCATAGATGAGAATTACATGGAATGTGAGAAGGACAGAAAGAACATGCTTTTTTTTTCTTCTGAAAGAATAAACCAAGCATAACCAAGTGGTAAGCGTGCATCAAACCTGCCAAGGACCCACAAGTCTACAAAGGAGAAAATCTCTCTGAGAGTCAAGCAACCTGGAAGAAGGCAAGGAGCATGGTCTTTGGAGGTAAATATGATGAGTATCTCTTACCACTTAGAAGCTATGTGACTCTGAGTAAAGTATCTCTCTTACCTTCTGTTCTCTCAACTACAATTGAAGGGATCATAACACTTCCTTCCTTGGATGCTGGTACATAGTATTAAATTACAAAATGATGCCTTTCTATAAAGCCTCTTCAATTGGATCAGTGCCTAGCTAATAGTAAGACTGGGTGGTAGCTAGCATATATGCAGGCCAGTGTTCTGTGTAGACATTTCATTCAAATTCATATTAGCCTCCCTTTCTCTCTCTCTCTCTCTCTCTCTCTCTCTCTCTCTCTCTCTCTCTCTCTCTCTCTCTGTGTGTGTGTGTGTGTGTGTGTTGATTCCTAGACAATCAGGGTCTGGATAGCCCAAAGGAGCATCTTAAAAAGTGGATTCCTAGATGACATTCTGCATTGGAAGAATCACAACTGGGCTTAGGTTTAAGAACCAGTTATTTTAGCAAACATTCTCTGTGGTTCTGTTTCACATTTAAGTTTGAGGAACTACTAAGCAATATGCTTCCATATTCATCTACAATAATATATAATATATTATACAATATACAATACTGTATCTTGTATATGTATTATTATACTATATAAACAACACAATATAATAATGATAATAGATAACTGATAAAGTATATTTTGTCTATATAACAAAGCTGCCAAAGTTATTTTAGATATTAGGTTTGATTTATGCTATGAGGTAGGCATTTATAATATTGCAGCAGTGAATTTGACAGAGAATACTTTTGCCTTCCCTGAGCTCACTTTGGAAGAGACTGACAATTTATGAAGCTGAGACTAAAATTCCATCCATATTTTTTGATTCATAAATCCTCTTCCAATGAGAATACAACTTTTATCTAGAAAGAGAAAAAAATTTCAAGTAATTTACAGGTCAGTTAGTGTTACAAAGAAACACATGGTGCTAAGGGGCTATGGGTGTAAGAGAGTGCTATCAAGGAAGGCCTAACACAGAGAAGGACCACTGTTAAGTTTGACTTGGAAGGAGTGCGAAGCAGGGGAAGAGTGTGTGTAAAGGGAGTGGGAAAAGAACTAGATGATGGGAATTCGGGGAAGATGACAAGTGCATTGAGGCTTAAAGGTTGATTGAAGAGAGCATAGCAGGTCTGCAGATGGCAAAAGAGCTTCTGAAGACAGGGAGGAAAGAATAGTGCTTGATAAAAGTGGTGCAAAGGGCCCTAAAACATCTAAGCTCACTTACTCACATAGTCTGGAAGGCTATCTTTTTCTTATATATAAATTTCGCAGGTGTTTTCTCCACTAAGTTATAGCCCAACTGTATCTCCATTTGGTTTCCAGTTTCTACTTTGCTTTGAGCAGTAGAGCAGGTTTTAAGGCAACTTTTCTTTATCAAGTCTTTCCAAACACTGAACTTAGGTTTCATGGAGACAGTTACTCTATGTACTCATACTTCACAAATATGTATCCCAGCACTTAATTATAACTAGCATAATGGATTTGGGAGGAACACGAGTACTTCTTGGTAAGAATTCAATTCTGTGTGTGGAAGCAGAAGTATAAGGGGCCAACAGAAGCAAGTAAACTGTCTTTGAGCTTCCAGTGTATCCCAAGGATTAGTCAGCATGTGTATTTCAGAAGGAAGGAAAGCATCAAGTTAATCCTTCAATTCAGTTAAGTGGAGGTGAGTAAAGAAAGGTTTTGTTATATATTAAAAGTTTTTATTTAAGAAGGTTTAGTCAATAGATACCACTGTCTTCATTCACTACTGTAGTTAATTTTCTGAAAGTACTCTAAAATGTACATCAGCTAAGATTAATAATTGCTAATATCTTATAGTGCCTACTATGAACACAGCATGGTTTCAAGAATATTATGAACATTCTACTTAATCTTCATGAAATCCCATATGAAGTAGCATGTATCATGCCCATTTTATGGATGAATAAACTAAATTAAGAAACTTGCCAAATTATACACAGTAAAAGAGACTCACTCAGGTCTAGACAGTCTGGAGCTCTCACTAATTAGTATTATATCGTGTTGCCAAGCATCAAGCAAGCAAGTTGGGAATACACAGCAGAATCCTTATGCCCATTCCAGAATCAAGTGATGCAGTATTCCAAAGTAGGAGGCCCCATATCCATGACAAGGTCCATAGCTCGACTTTTCTCCTTCCTGATCTTTGCAGACAATGGCTGCTGTAAGCTCTCTTCCAAGTGATGAGGCAGCACAAAAATCAGGGCCAAAAGCAGACACTGTCTGAATTTATAGACTTTCAGAAGCAGCAGTAATTTTTTGCAGTAGCAACATTTCCCCCTGACAACCTTATACTTATTTATTTATCCCCCACCCACCCATCCTGGATTTAGCTGTCATTTTTGAAGGCTCATGGACAGTCATTCTCTCTTGGTTCTACCATTATAAAGAATACTCACCTCCTCTTCCCAAAAATCACCACAAGGACTCAGTCTTTTTGTCTTCCAAGAAAACATGGGGAAGAGAACATTAGAACTCAACCTTTTGGCTGTGGCTGAGCCACATGAACCATGAGAATGAAAAGATATGAAAGCTGAGCCTTACTGAATGATAAAGCCAGCCAGCCAGCCATATCAGCCAGCTGCTGCTAGTTGTGTTGTAGAATAGATCAGGAAAGAAAACTGACAAATAAACGGGGGCTGGGGCTGGGAGGCTTTCAGAGCCTGGAGTTATAAGGACCTCTCTGTATAGATGCTTTACAAGAGCCAAGCACATTGTCAGTATAGGTCAGCCAGAAAACCCAGAGGAGGTAAATTTAAGGTCAGATGGTATCTGCTACCTACAGGATGCCAGAGGCGAGATTTAGGAGTGCAAGTGTGTTGAAAGACAAGGGCACAGAGTTGCCATGGAGACTTACACTGGAGAAATTTTTAGTCAGTGTCAGAAAGATCAGCTTAAATCTCTTTGGGTTAGGAATGAGAATCTGTAGTCTGAAATTCTACCCTAACAGACAGGGCAGGATGTGACAGATGCATGATATTAGAGCCACTGGGCTCTAAAGGCCAGCAGGGAAGGCTCTAACCAAGAACGACTGTGAGCCTGTTAACATCTGAGAGGAACTCAGAATCAGAACTCAAGAGGCTGACAGATTTCCGGTGATTTAATATTCCTGTTATTCAAAGGACTATAGTATGTCAGCATTAAGGCTATTCTTCAACTGCCACATGATGTTTGCATTTTCTTTTTAAACCCATTTTTGTTTAAACAATAAAGATTTTACTCAGTTTTTTCAGAGACAGGAGATTTTGTGTATATGCTTTTCAGTCTCTCTCTCTCTCTCTCTCTCTCTCTCTCTCTCTCTCTCTCTCTCTGTGTGTGTGTGTGTGTGTGTGTGTGCCAATGAGATTTCATTCATTCTCCATGCCCAGTCAGGTCTGAATGGAATAGTAGGTGGTAATGACTGTGAAACAGGAAAATGGACCAAATCTTAAGGGTGAATGAAAGAAAGAAAGCAGGACCTCAAGGAGTCATTCCCCCAAATACTCAGAGGCCTTTAACAAGTTGTGGGAACATAGTAGGGATACTTAGAATGGCACAAAGCAACTAGAATGAAAAGTTTTGAGAGCTGGATTTACATTTTGCCACTTCCCAATTTTTTCAATTGTTCTATGTATTTATTTTTTGATACTTTATTTACATTTCAAATGTTTTCCCCTTTTCAGGTCTCCCCTTTGGAAACCACCTATCCCATCTCCCTCCCCCTGCCTCTATGAGGGTACTCCCCCACCCACCCGCCCACTCCCGTCTTCCCTCCCTGGCATTCTCCTATACTGGGGCATCTAACACCCTCAGGCCCAAGGGCCTCTCCTCCCACTGATAGCCAACAAGGTCCTCCTCTGCCACATATGTGGCCAGTACCATGGGTCCCTCCAAAACAACCCAGATGTCCCTCAACAGAGGAATGGATACAGAAAATGTGTTCCATTTACACAACGGAATACTATTCAGCTATTAAAAACAATGACTTCATGAAATTTGCAGGCAAATGGATGGAACTTGAAAATATCCTGAGTGAGGTAACTCAGTCACAAAAGAACAAACACAGTATATGTATTCACTGATAAGTGGATATTAGCCCAAAAGTTTGGAATACCCAAGATTCAGTTGACAGCAACCATTGGACTGAGCGTGGGGTCCCGGATGGAGGAGTTGGAGAAGGGACTGAAGGAGCTGAGGGAGTTTGCAGCCCCATGGAGGGAGCAACAGTGTCAACTGGCCAGCCCCCCCCATACTCCCGGAGACCAACCAAAGAATACACTTCCCACATTTTTGCTGCGATCTTAAGTGAGCCATTTAGCTCTGAGCATTGTGTTTTTCACCTACAACATGGGAGCCATCATATCTGCCCTATCCACCTGTTGGAGACCAAGGCCTTGGCCTTTTGCATATCTGCTGGACAAAGATCCCAGGTTTGACTAAGTCTGCTAGATGAAAGATCTCAGTTTTGACTTAATCTTGCTAGCCACAATGTCTGGGATTGCTCAGCAGGTGCCTCCTCTAGGCCCTGACTTTAGGCTGGGCTTGATTAGCATTTCAAGGTGTTCCGGCTCTAGCAGGCCTCTCCTTGTTTCCTCCCCATTGTTACTGCCCCCAGGTAGGGATTAAACGTCCGGCCTTTAGCTCAGGTGCAACTATGTCATAATTGATGTCTGGTCACATTATGGATTCTCCCCGCCCCTGCCATTTTCCCG
>CM052722.1:76483395-76497423 GCA_028551405.1 Uromys caudimaculatus
TCTCGTCTTGCTCCAACACATTCCTTTGTTTCCTGCTTCTTTCCATAATCAATGGCTTCCTTCCACAGCATTTCCACAGCACGGAGTACCCGCTGGCGGGAACTTCGAACCTAGTGACAGTTACATCCACCTGTGGTAGATTGCACTTTTGACTTTGATTCTTTGTTGGGTCTTTCTTTATCTGTTGCAGTTTAGTGATTTCCCTCCTGGAAGAGATGGAAGATAATCCCCATTCATTGATTCTGGGTTGTACCATGTAACTTGCTTCAGCCAACAGAATGTTATGGAATTATCTATAAGACTTTTATAGTCTTTTTGCATTTCAGCCTCAAATATGAAGAGAACATGTTGAGTCTAGCCCACTGATGTTTGGAGGAGGGGGAGGGGAAGGAGGAAGAGGAGGAAAAATGTGATGCAAAACTGTATCCAGCCTAAAAATTCTTAGCTTATCACAGACTCAATACTGAGCCTAGGCTGGCCCAGAGTGGCTAATGCTCAGCAAACTTGTGGACCAAGATATCATAAATGCTTTAAGGATCTCTCTCCCTCCCCCCATCTCTTTCTCCAATATTCTAAGTGTGACTAGAAACTTGATAGCCTGGAACATTGAGGTAACAAGAACTTTAGTCATTTTCTGTTCTTTTGTGTTTCCTTTCATCACTTGGAAATTGGGGGAGCTAAGTCCCAGTCTTCCATCGCAATGACCTCACACCAAGCTACAGTTGCACATGAAGTCTTATCCAGGTACTTCAGAAAGGATAACAAAGTCTTGAGCAAAAAGACATAGATAAAGGATGGCTTAATGAGAAGTCTTTCAGACCTCTTCAGACAGCAGAACGGAATGCCAACAGCTCTTCACTGTGCTTCTTCAAATGCTTGTTCTGCTCATTAAATCAGCTATAAAATCCATCACTGGTAGTGCAGTGCTGTGAGCTGTGGCCTGCAAGCTTGCTGAGCAATAATTCTGTCAGCTCTCTGTTCCAAGCAACTGTCTCTGAGAGCTCCAAAAGCTAAACACAGGAAAACCACAGCAGCCACAGGCCTCATTACCCAATAAACCTACGATGAAAAGCAGGGACTCACACAGTTGTTTCTAGTCCCACGGGAGAGGGACAGTTGTACTCTAAAACAAAATCATTGGGCTGACTAATGATGCTTCTATCCTTTACAATTTACTTCAGAGTTCGGGTCGGGTGGTATTTTTACCAATAAAATAAATAATACAGGATATTTAGAAGACCTTGGCAAGAAAAGTATTAGTAAATGTAAGAGCACAGGCAGGATATTTTGGGAAATGATATTAACTGGATTCAGTCAAATAGAGAGTAAATTATTTATACTCTTAAGGAGGTGGGTAAGACTCAGCCATTTAAGGTAGGGAGAAATAGCCATGTGGAGCTCTAGCTACAAGTGACCAGCTTACATGTCACATGGTACACCTTGAAATACAGCCAGAAATATGAATCAGAACCAGATATAGTCTCAGAAAGTTTCCCTTTGGGGATCTGTAAAGAGGGAAATCTTGGACTCTCTTAATTAGCAGTTGGTATTGTTAATTCTTATTTCATGCAACTGTCTGATATATATTAAAATTCATAAAAGTAGAAAACTTACAATTATGATGTAGCAATGAAATAATTTATGGTTGGGGGTCGCCACAACATGAAACACTGTATTAAAAGGTCACAGCCATAGGAAGGTTGAGAACCACTACTGCAGAAGGTGAGAAGTAAGCAAACTACTTTATTTTCACCATGTTTCCGTCCATTCTTCATGTGCCCACCTTGACAAGGAAGACTTGGCAATAGATTAATTTTCTGTGTCATCCAACAGCAATCAGGTATATACCTAAGAGCACTTGAAATCTAAGCTCTTTGATTCCTAGGTTTTCTGTACCTTTCTTCATATTATATCTTGGATCCTCTGCCTTAGCTACTGCTGTGTAAAATCAGCTTATTTCCCTTCTTTTACAAGAATGAGAGTGATTCTTAGTCTCCTAAGTCATCAATCAGTACATCTGTGTGGTGGCTCAGTTACTGTAACTTAGCTCACTGCATCAACTAACTACAAGCCAGTGTGTAGAGCACTGCTTGTCAACCTAAGGATTTACTCAAACCTTTCTTTTTCTTTCTTTCTTTCTTTCTTTCTTTCTTTCTTTCTTTCTTTCTTTCTTTCTTTCTTTCTTTCTTTCTTTCTTTCTTTCTTTCTTTTCTCTTTCTTTCTTTCTTTCTTTCTTTCTTTCTTTCTTTCTTTCTTTCTTTCTTTCTTTCTTTCTTTCTTTCTTTCTTTGGCTAGAGGTATTCCTGAAACCTCAGCATTCTTTCTAGTAAATGTATGCATAGCTAGCTTGAAGCTTTTGTTTCTTCAAGAAGTTTCTTTAAAAACTACCCACTAGAAGAATAAGAACCTAATTCAACACACCCAAGTCACCAGCCAAAACATCTGTAGTGTTCCCAGTCTAGTTACTATTGGGTTATTGGTGGCTTCTTTAGCAACAGCTTTTTCAGCTAATCTCCTTCCTTTTCTCGTTTAGGAGAACTACCTTGATTTGGAATGACACTGCCTCTATCTCAAGGTCTCAACCTTTGGTATGCAATGGAGTTACTCAGGGGACAAAACACTGATTACCCACATTATCTATGAAAAATTAAGGAAACTCTCTAGGGCTGATGAGCCCTGGGTGTCTGTGTCCTGAAATCTGCTCCAGGTGACTTCCAAGTTAAGAACTATTGATCCTAATTATCCCCAAGCCATCCTGCCATGGTTCTCCACTTCTTGCTTCTCATGTGCCCCAAATTTTACTGCTGTTTCATGTTCAGCTCCCTGTATTTCATTTACTACTCAAAAATTTTCAATGGCATGGTGATATACATCCTATAGTAATTGGGCAAATAGATTAGAAATGACTACAGTTTGCTTAGATAGAATTTTCCATGTGGACAGGTTTTCTGTTGCTGCAAAACAAGTATCTGCACATTTCAAAAATTAATTGACAATGAAATTTTATGAAGTCACAGTGTTCATCAGCACAATTTAGCTGGGCTTCTGCTTAGGGACTCTCACTGTTTTAAATTTGTTTTTTCCCTGAGCCCTACAGATTAAGATGTGACTGCCATTTAAAATATAGCTTCTTATAGTTCCCAAGAGGAGTAAGTTTGCTGTGCCACACAGAGCCACATAGGGAAGTACCAAATACTGTAAGTAGATAAGAGGGAGGAATATTATGAGCAGGGATGTTTCTATGGTTTCTATGGAGAAATGCAAGGCAAGGTAGCAGGTTCTAGTTGACTAGTTTGGATAACCCACTAGGTACTGTGGTATATGAGGTTATTTCTACTTTTCTTGTACCTGGCCCTAAAATGGCTGAAACAGAAGAATATTGTCTCCTAACACATAAAAGATAGGAAGAAGAAGTACCTTAGATACAAGATAATCCAGTTTGCATTGGTATTATGTGGTCTGGGATATGTTATTTGTTATCCTTAAGATTTGGCTTGCCTGGGGAGTCATTCCTTCATCAGGGGCACTTGCCAAAGAATAAAAAATATAGAATATAAGAAAATAGAATTAATATGCTCACCTGGCCGGATTCAAAGAACCAACTAGAATTGTAATTTAAGATCCTTTGTCATTGGCAAAATTAAGTTCTTTGTGGCTTTAGGGGGAAGGTTCTGTTCTCTTGCTGGTTGCCTGCTGGCATTTGGTCTCAGGAAGTCCTCTCAGGTATTAGACACATGGGTCTCTCAAAACAAGGAGATTTTTCTTCAAAGTCAGATAAAATTTTTTACATAATATAACATAATCATGAAAATTACTATACATTTTTTGGCTATACATTTTTGACTACACCTTTACCAGGCAATATAAGTTACTCAAAGGAGAAATACCACATCATACTTGCAGATCAAATATTGAAGAGGAAGGATTGTACAAATCATACAAGCAGTGGTATGAATCTTAGAACTCTGTCTTTCTCAATATGAAATTATTTATATGACTATGTTTTCAAGGGAGAAAATCTGGGAGTGTGTGTGTGTGTATTAATCAGTTCCATTTAGGGAGTTCAAATGGCATTAATTTTAGATCATATTAATTTTATTTTCTGAAATACATACACTATTCAAAAAGGAAGGAAAATGGGAAGGAAGTAAACAAAAATAGAAGGAAGAACATTTCGATTAAGCACAAGTCTAGCTTGTCAAGCAGGTTATCTTTTGTATAATTCCAACTATGTTCAAATAGTTATCCTTGAACAGTGCCTCCTTAAGACAATCTCATACTCAAGTCAAACTAAGTACCTCACCCACATCTACCCTGTGCTTTTCTACCTAAATGACACACTCATATCACTTTATTTCTCCAAAAATCCTATCCATCATTCAATGTTCATCACAGTCTCCACTATGAACTCATTCCTAATTTCAACACCCAGGAGGTTTCTACTTACTTTAGAAATTTCTGACTAATGGGGCAGAGAGGACAAACTCTCAAACTCTAAGGCCACTGAACCTACATTTATACTCTTGGCTCTTGTGAAATTTTAGCTGGGTTAACTAATCTATGGTTAATTGGTTAACTTTTAATAAGCCAGTACTGATGCTCAAAAGAGACAGGGCAATTGAGAGAAAAGAGAGCAAAATTCAAACTCTAAGGACCACTGGAAGAGTAGGCATATTAAAATCTCTAAGACAAAAACCCAGTAGAAGTTCTAGGAAATTGTTTGGAATTGGGATTTGGGAAATCAAAATTTTGGTAAATGTAAACAAACTGGGTTTTGACATTCAAGCCTCAATACATGCATCGCCTTGGAGAATATTCTGGGGAAAGGTGTAGAAACAAATAGGAAATAAATGTACCATGAAACCAGGCAATGCTATCAGTGATGCTTCTATTTTTTCAAAATGGACATTTCTTTCTGTTGAAGTGCCTCTGTAGAAATCTACCATTTTGATCACAAGCAAGGAAAATTTGTTTGTGAATTCTCAAGAAGTAAACATCTCCAAGAAAAATAACCATTCCTTATGATAATTTTTCCTTTTCATTTATGCCAGTTGGATTATGAAAGTCAAAGCTAAGAATAGTATTTTCCAGACTTGAGCTTAAAATAAACCTCATACCCCGTCCTCTACTTTGCACTCTGCTTTTTTTCACAGAGGGGCAAAAAAGGGCAGCCAAATGGCTATCAATTAACATCCTAAAATGACACTCTGGTGGCAAACCAGGTAAACTCACTTTGAACTCATTTATTCAGAGATGTAAATCTGAATTTTCTTTTTAAAAATAAACTAATCAGAAACCATAATGCTGAAAGAAAGCATGTTAAATTTCCAAGAAATAACTATACTATTAAGTCCCATTGTTCATTTACATCCAGTAATGTCTTAACTACTTTGCATATATGATCTAAGTTCTTAGAACAACTTCACTAGTTAGGCAATCTTAGCCAACAATGAAAGAGGACATTTGAGAGCAGTTAAATAGATGTAGGGATTAAACAGTGTCACTCAGCTCTTCTTTATTAGATTTTTTTAGCCAAGGATACCCCAAAGCAACTTTTTTCCTGTTTCCCAGACGAGTGATTATTTTTAACAGAGCAAATCACTCTGACATTCTGGAGTGTTTTCTGTTTGGTTGACAGGTAGCTTGGAAAAATGGATTACTATAACCATAGAAATGAGGCTCCCAGCCTCTAATTTGTTACATGACTTCCTCCCAAACATTCCTCCTTTTGAGGGGCTGCTTCCTCATCTGTATCCTGCAGGAGTTTGACTAGATTAGTGTCTTAGAAGATTTTAAAAGCTAGCAAAGCTCAGTGCAGTGCCAGAGGTTGAAATAGCAGAGGCAGAAAAGAGAGATCGTCTGTGAGCTACCCTGGTGAGTGCGACATACAAGAGTGGCAAGAATGTATTAAACATGGACTTCCAAGGTAAACAAGGACTTGAGATGAAGTCAGAGACTCTTTAAAATAGTATGGAGGAGTGGGAGAAAGATTGTTGAAGACTAATTTTTTAAAAAAGTGTTCTGCTGATAGATCTAAAAAAGGATCACACCTAACTGTGATCATATGCCAGACATGGTGGCACAGGCCTTAGTACCAGCACTTGGGTGACAGTGGCAGGCAGATCTTTGTGAGTTTGAGGCTAGCCTGGTCTACATAGCAAGTTTCAGGACAGTCAATCCGACATAGTGAGACTCTGACTCAGAAAGAAAGAAAGAAAGAAAGAAAGAAAGAAGGAAGGAAGGAAGGAAGGAAGGAAGGAAGGAAGGAAGGAAAGAAAGAAAGAAAGAAAGAAAGAAAGAAAGAAACAAAAAAGAAAGAAAGAAAGAAAGAAAGAAAGAAAGAAAGAAAGAAAGAAAGAAAGAAAGAAAGAAAGGTGAGCAAGACAAAGAAGCCTGAAATACAGAGGCAGAAAAAATGTACTACATTCAATAAGCTTAATGTTACATTTATTGATTTGGTAATCCTACTTCATCGCCCTGACTGACTGCTGAACGACTGACAGCTCTTGTGCTTTAAAAGTAATCTACTGAAAAGAAAGGCACAGAAACTTAAAGCTGAATTGGCCTTTTATATGTCATTAGATGAATTTTTCAACAAGGTGTTTTGCTTTTTTGTTGTTGTTTTCTTGGTTTTTTTTTTCCCCTGAAAGACCACAAAACCTTCCTTGATTTGCTTCCCCTGGGAAGAATGACTACTCAGATTTAGACACTTCGGACTTAGTGCAATCCAGCTCAAAGAATGATACACTTTACAGATCAATAAAAAGAAAGCAGTCAGAAAGTGAGGTACTTAGCTTGCAAGTGTTTTCAATTTATAGTATTAATAGTATTTGACAGTTCAAGCTGTCATGCCAACTTTTGATAGTCATGGTCAAGGAGATAATCCTTAAAATAAATGGAACCAAGTTCTAGTTTTTGAAATCATACAGTATCAAGTTTCAAAAAATCCATATTGAAAAAGAGATTCTTTTCCATTTTCACATGGAAGGCAGCTGAACTTCTTAATATCCATTTTATTATTATGAAAATATCTATCTAGTCTCATAACTTATTTTTGCTTCACATCAGCTCTCTACTCCTATCTTTCCTTTTACCCGATGCCACTGTCTTGCCAAAAAGAAATTGGAATTTTCTTTTGACACAGTGTTTTGTTAAGTCAAAACCAGTGTTTTGTTAAGTCAAAAAAATCCTCCCTTTCCCAAGTGACCCAGGACTGTTGATTCTGGGTACTCAATAAGAAGTCAACTGAGATAGAGCACAACAAGGCAAGTAAGATGTCTACTAGGTAGATTCCATTGTGACCTTTGTGGAAAAGTCTACAGTAGGCTAGCCCTCAGGAGCTAGAGTAGGATAACCAGCAGGGAAACCATCATCCTCTGAGTTCATAATTTGGAATTTAAATCAGCACTGAAAGTTCAATCCTAACTTTTTCCACTAAAGCACTTCTTTAAGATGTTAGTTTTGCTAGTCCAAACCCTTATGCATGTTAAGTTGCAGACTCACTCTGACTTGGCCTAAAGAATAATGATGGTTCAAAGAATAATGATGGTTTGGATGCTAATCACACAGAAGCAATATGCTTACAGGAGGAGAGAGCTTTTATGAGGGTAAGTGAAAATGTCACACTGCAGTATCTGAATGGAAGGTTGTGAAGCAATCAAAGCCATTAGCAACTGGAAAGCACCCAGGCCTGACTTCCAACAGAGCTTTTGGTTTGTGTTCTCAAGATATCACACAGAGCTAGTGAGAAATGCTCTGCAGGAACATTAGTGACATGTGTTTTGTGTAGCATTTTTTTCAGTAACACTTTCTTGCTTGGGGAAGAACACTGACCAGCTATATGGCCATTTATCATCTCAGAAAGAGAATGGCACCTACTTTGACATGATGAGAGCAATAAAGGGCATGTAAATAGTGAGAAAGGCTGTTCAAATGACCAATGAAATGTAGCAACCCGGTAATTCAACTCGGTCAGATCAGTTATTAGGACAACCAGAAGAAGGTCGTAGGTGTAGGTATTCCACAGTTCAGAGAAAAAGTTGTACCTATGGGAATCCAGTGAAGTTCAAGAGCATTCAACATGAAGGGCCTTGTCAAAGGTGGCTTCAGATGGACATGGTGCTGACTTTATTAGGAAAGAAAGTGAGTCTTTTCAGGACTAAGGTATAAACACACCAAATGACCACATGTCTTGGAAATGATAAATAAAGTTAAAAAGTTAAACAAAGTACAAGTTCCACTTCTAACTTGGTGCCACTGACTTGAAAATGAAGCAACTCTGGCAGTTTGTTTGAGATAAACTCCAAAATATGCAAAGGTGTGGGACCTGGAATAAAAAAAATTCTTGAAACCAAATTACATAGATTTAAAATTTCTAGATATCAAAAATACCTTAGGGGAGTCTTATTAAGATTATTTTAAAAACAAGGGTCATAATGTTATTCATCCTCAGACAAGGGTCTCTCCAGAACTGTGACAAGGCTTTCAACGGGAAAAAGGATGGCTTGTTTCCCTGCATTCTTCCTCTTTCATACTTTGCTAACTGATAGAACGCTAGTATTTTAGCTGGGAACAGTAGCTACCCAGAACTAAGACCAATTCTTTAAAAACTGTATGTATGTATGTATGTATGTATGCATGCATGTATTTAGGGGCAGTGCACAACCACCATGGTGGGCATATGAATGTCAGACTACTACAACTTGAGGGAGTCAGTTCTTTCCTGCCATGTGTGCCCAAGAGATTAACAGCTTTACACCATAAGGTGTCTGAATGGTCCCTTTTATGTTTTCCTTGGGTTGATTTGTTTTATTTGCCAACCGGCTTACAGAGATTAAGAATGCATCCCAAAGTAATAGGAGTTTTTTTTTTTATTGCATCATTAAAATACCACAGATTGGTCTAATAATCCCGTGTCTTCTTTATGTAGCTGGATAACTTAGATTTTCATGACCCAGCTGCACGGTTCCCTTTTCAGAAACAGATATTATCCCAAATTATTCCACTATCCTTGTTCTTAACTTTTGTGGCTTGCTGAACCACAGTAGCTGAATTTGAAACAAATTCAATATCATGTTTTTCAAGGGCTCACTCATTTTTTTGGACTTAAGATCTTTAACAAGTGACATCTGTATTCATCCCAACCCTGAAGATGTATTTTTCACCCAAGACATTTGGATTTCAACAAGGAATCCATTCTATTGTAAAAAAAAAAATCGTATTGATGAGGAATTGAGTGTAAAAAGGCCTCATCTTGTAACAGAATCCCATTGTAACACCCCGACCATGTTCTTTCTATAACTACAGAGAGTATGAACAGTCGTCAGCTCCTTTTTATCTTCTTCACTATTTGTCAACTCAGTCGCTTCTTTTTCTAAGGAGACTAAGTTCTACCTTCATCTGACTACAATCCCTACAGAGAGTTCTGGGGCCCTTAATAATAACTGCATGTTGTTCTTGAGTGATGTCAACATTTTCTAGACTATCAACACTCTTGTTGCTGGGAATGGTCTTTGTTCTTGCAGTAAGGGCAATGCAAGGCTGTATTTTTTCCTTCACTTTCAGAATGTGACAGTAGTACTAAAGTTTTGGCTTATATAATACAAGCAAAAGCTGATGCCATGTGAATTAGTACTTTGTTGACTTAACAGAAGGTAGAGCTATTTGAGAAGAAGGAACATCGCTTGAGATAATGCTTCCATAAGATCATGTGAAGGCAAATCTGCGTGGTCATTTTTTAAAAATGGTGATTGATGAGAAAAGGTCCAGTTCATGGTGTGTGGTAGTACTATTTGGCCCATAGTCCTGGATGACTTATGAAGGCAAGTTGAGGAAGTCATGGGTAAGAATCCATTAATTAGCATTCCTATATAGCCTCCAGTTCAATTTCTGCCTTGAGTTCCTGACCAGAATTCCTTCCATTATAGAGCATAACCTGAAAATTGTATAATAAAACACTTTCCTCCCCAAGCTGGCTTTTACTCAATGTTTTATTACTGTCATAGTAAGCAAACTTCTAAACCATGAAATTTGTGAGTGTCTTTAAATGGAGGGGCATTCTTATTTTCCTCTAGTCTCTTACTCTGTTGCAATGAAGTTTTGTTGGTTTAAGCTAGGGCAACAACTTTGGACTCAAATTGAAGATCATAAATGGAGATATAAGACAATAGAAAGAGCCAATGGAGCTGTCATTCAAACATTTAACTGTCTAAGTAGAATTAAAAAAACATCTCAACACTGCGTTCTTCATCTTTTTGAGTTCTATGTGGATCTTTTAAACAGTTAACTTGTTCAGTTTTTCCTCTAGGAGCTTAAATGTATGCAAAAAGTTACGTTAACTGTTAAAAAAAATCTGTCTACTGTTTCTGTCATCTGTTACTCCTAGGACAGTTTTGAATGAATGATTTTCTCATTAGTGATCAGTATTTTCCAGCTTATTCAAATGCCTGATGACTTTCTATTGGATGCCAGATGTGAATTTTATCTTGATTGTTGCTGGACAGTTTATATTTCTATAAATATCCTTGGACTTTGTAAAGGGAGTCACTCCAGGCTTGTTTTATTAGCCAGCTCTAGTGTATCCTTGAATCAAAGGCTATTTTGGCAAGCTCCTTTGAGTACTCTATCTGATGCTCTGTACAAAAGGAGCCTTTCCGCCCTGGTCAGGTATTGATGCACTATTTTCAGCCGTATATTGTATCTGAGAATTGTGATTATTATTACTGTTCCTTTTTGATGATTTTCCCCTTGGTCTAGGTTAGATTCCATACAAACACATGTTGATCAGTACTCAGCCCAGGATTCAACAGAGACTTGCCATTGATCGTAAGTTCTTTCATATAGTCCTGTCTTCTTCAGGACTTTGTTGTGTAAATTCTAGTTGCTGTGATCCTCCTGGACTTTGAGCAAGGATCACCTCACCTGTAAAACTCTGCTTTGGTATTCTTTCTATATATCCTTGCTTGGAAGCCCTCCAGGCATTATGTTTTAAAAACATATAGGGCTTGCCATCAGTGTTGCCTGTCTTGCAGGGGTCACTGGTATTTTGTTGTTGTTGCCTCATTTCCAACGTCTGAGAGCTATTGTTTTCATTTGGTCTGGTTTTCGCGTGTTTCTGGCAGGAGAGTAAATCTGGTTCTTGTTATCTTATCTTGGCCAGAAGTGAGAAATGTTACATCAGAGAGGAATAAACAACTCTATTATTTAACCCATTGTTATTTAGGGTTTTCTGTCACTTCTGGTCACACTGAATCTTAACAAGCACAAGGTTGATCCTTGGTTTACTTAGGACAGCTTCTAATTTCAACATAAAGAAGCTATCCTTTTCAGAACAACCAGAGACATGAATAACACCTGAAGAAGAAGGTCAAAGATCTGGATGAAAACGGAAAGCTCTGTCATTTCCCATGAGAAGCAAGGTCTACAAGCAGCCAAGTTTATTCCAGCTGGTGCCAGCTGACAAAGTCAAGTATACTTTCCACTTAGTATGATTAGATTCTCATTCATGATGACAGTAGTTGTAATCGGGTAAAAATGTGCTCCACAGATTTTGAGATTCTACTGTAGCTTAGGCACTAGGCTCAGATCTAACAACATAGGCACATATACTGATCAAACCACATGTTTAAGGGAACTAACTTAGACGAAGGAAAGAGCCATCCAAAAGGAATGAAACAGAATCACCCATAAACATTTCACAATTTGGATAAGGGACCTTATATAGATAAAGTCTCCTGTCATGTGAATAGTTCATGAATTTGGCTAAGAAGCTTAGTGCCAGCTTATTTGATTAAAATAAATCTGTTCTATTTTTTCTTTTAATTAGGGATAATGCCTTTTAAACTCATGGTTCTGCAGTGAACCAAGTAATTTATACTTTCAGCATAAAGAGGCTGCTCTTGAACAGGATATATTCACACAGATTAAAAGCTTTACTGATATCAGTGCAATAGAGAAATATGTTGGACACAATCCTAATGAATGATTAACATCACCACCAGTAGGAAAAAATGACATTCTATTCCTCCTGATGAGAGCAAAACATTGTGGTAAAGATTTTTTAATCACAATGTATTCATGAGGAATAGTCATACAAATCCAATTGAGACACATCTGCAAAATACTGTCCAGGATTCATAAAAATCTCAATGTTATGAAAGACAAAACGAAAAAATGTAGAATCTGAGAACCTTCTAGATTAATGGAAATCAAAGAAACTAAATGCATTGCCCAGTATTTTATTGGATTTGACCTTATAAAAAACCAACAAACAAATAAAACAAACAGCTACTAGAATATTACTGGAAACACTGGGCAAAATTGAAATTGGAATGCACATTTTCTTTGCTCTCTCTCTCTCTCTCTCTCTCTCTCTCTCTCTCTCTCTCTCTCTCTCTCTTTCTTTTTTTTAGACAGGGTTTCTCTGTGTAGCCCTGGCTGCCCTGGAACTCACTGTGTAGACCAGGCTTGCCTGGAACTCAGAAATCCACCTGCCTCTGCCTCCCAAATGCTGGGATTAAGCGTGTGCCACCACTGCCTGGCTACATTTTCTATGTATTGCATTAATGTTGTATTTCCTTGGTGTTATGATTATAACGTGTGTGTGTGTGTGTGTGTGTGTGTGTGTGTGTGTGTGCGCGCGCGCGCGTGCGTGCGTGTGGGGGGGGGGGAAGGGAGGAAGGAAGAGATAGAAACTCTAAATTTTGGAGGCTTCAATGGGATTCCAAATGTATATCCTAACTCACTACTTTATATTTACTTCTCCCACTCTTATGTTTGCTATTAAAAATAAGCTATGTGTACTTTGTCCACACCTTAGCTCTGTTGTCTAACAGTTTCCTCTGAGATTGAAACATTCCATCCTGCAGGGAAGCTCTTTAAGACAGAAGTAAACAACTCACAATAAGCTTCAGGAAGTACTTGAAACTGACCATATTCATTAGGACCTTCCCTTCCAAGAGTGAACAGAAAAGACTATTGAGAGTCACTCTCACAGAAGCCAGGTTGCAAAGAAGATTCCGAGAACAAACTAGTTGCCTGGAATAAGCAAAAGCCAGCTGAGCCGCCTTCAAGAGGATCAAAATAACTGATACACTTGGGTAGTACTCTCTCCAATCTGTTGAGCTAATTATAGACTAGGTAGTGTGCTCAGCCAATATAAAATCAGTTATAATCCCTTTGAAATATGTCTATTTAGTTCTTTAGTCTATTTATTGATTGGATTTTTTCATTGTATGTTTAATTTTTGCAGTTCTTTGTATATTCTGGATACTAATCCCCAGTTCAGTGTATAACTAAGAATATTTTCTAATTCTGTAGGTGTTCTCTTTAGTAGTTATTATTTCCTTTGCTATACACAAGCTTCTTAAATTAATGTAATCCTGTCAATTCTTGGTGTTATTCTTGTACCATTAGAGTCCTTTTCAGGAAATTTTTGCTCTCTCTCTCTCTCTCTCTCTCTCTCTCTCTCTCTCTCTCTCTCTCTCTCTTGCATCCAGAAGACTACACATGTGTGCAGGTACCTGCAGAGGTCAAAGGAAAGTGTCTGATTTCCTAGAGCTGGAGTAACAAGTAGTTGTGAACAACCCAACATATGTGCTGAATACCAAACTGATTCTCTGTAAGAGTAGCAAGCACTCTGAAATCCCAGCCCTGAATTTTGTATCTAAAACACTGGGTTGTAAATATTTAGAAACTACTAATGATTATAAAAGAGACCTCTGCTGTATTGCCTTTATAATATGCATCTAAGATGCCTGCTACAATGAACAAGGCAATACACATTGAGTAAATATTGCATAAAAATGGCCATCATGCCAAAAGCAACCTACAAAGTCAATGCAATCCCCATCAAAATTCCAACTCAATTCTTTATAGATTTAGAAAGAGCATTTCTCAAATTCATTTGGAACAACAAAAAACCCAGGATAGCAAAAGCTATTCTCAACAACAAAAGAACTTCTGGGGGAAACAGCATTCCTGACCTCAAGCTGTACTACAGAGCAGTAGTGATAAAAACTACATGGTATT
>CM052722.1:76514095-76535777 GCA_028551405.1 Uromys caudimaculatus
TCTTGCATTTGGAGCATAGATGTTTAGAATTGAGAGTTCTTCTTGGCAGATTTTTCCTTTGATGAGTATGAAGTGTCCCTCCTTATCTTTTTTGATGACTCTTGGGTGAAAGTCAATTTTATCCGATATTAGAATGGCTACTCCGGCCTGTTTTTTGGGGCCATTTGCCTGGAAACTTGTTTTCCAGCCCTTTACTCTGTCAGGATGATATTTTCAAGTTCCATCCATTTGCCTGCAAATTTCATTAAGTCTCTTAACTGTGGGCTCCACTAAAATATCTTCTTTCTTCAAGAGGGAAAAATATCAGGCCACAGTCACAATCAAAAGCAAAATCAAACTCCAACTGTCCAATGTCTGGGATCTACTCACGATCTTCTGGATTACTCCAAGGGCTTGAGTCACTTCTCCAGCTCTGCCCTTTGTAGCACACGTGGCTCCAGTTGCCTGTACTCCACTGCTGCTGCTGTTCTTGGTGGTCATCTCATGGTACTGGTATCTCCAAAACACTGCTGTCTTCCACTGCAACTAGGCTTTACCAACAGCCTCTCACAGGCTCTCTTCAAGGTGCCAAGCCTCACCTCCTTTGCATGACCCCTTCAGTCCTGGGCCATCAACTGCAACTGAGGTTGCACCTTCACCAATGGCCTTCCGTGGCCTCTCGCAGTGCCCAGGCCTCAGCTGCTCTTCATGACTCCTTTATGCCTTCAAAATCAGTACCACCTGGGTGACTCTTACTCATTACCAAGTCCAGCCACTGCACAAGGTACAACCCTGGCTACCTCCGAAATGCAGCCTCTGTGCTCTCAGAAAACACTTCTCAGAATATTTCACCTCAGTAATGCTGGTCTCTTCCCAATCACCACTGATTCCCAACTCCAGCTAACCAGCATCAACAGTCCCAGTAACGCAATGGTTTTGCTTTAGTAGTTCTGGTATCTTGTTAATCACAGCTGATCCTTCAGCCCAGCTAACCAAAACCACAGAATCTTCACAGTCAAATAGCATTGGCCCTGATAAGAGTCTTTAATCTTCCCTCTGAAATTTCACAAGCCAGGCCTCCATCTTCTGCACTGTTCTCATCATTATCTTCCAAGATCCTACACAACATCCACAAAGCTGAATGGATCTTCTAGCCGAAAGTTCCAAAGTCCTTCCACAGTCCTCCTCAAAACATGGTCAGGTTGTCACAGGAATACCCCACTATGTTGGTACCAATTTGTCTTAGTCAGGGTTTCTATTCCTGCACAAACATTATGACCAAGATGCAAGTTAGGGAGGAAAGGGTTTATTGAACTTACACTTCCATGCTGCTGTTCATCATGAAAGGAAGTCAGGACTGGAACTCAAGCAGATCAAGGAGCAGGAGCTGATGCAGAAGCCATGGAGGAATGCTGCTTACTGGCTTGCTTGCTTCTCCTGGCTTGCTCAGCCTGCTTTCTTATAGAACCCAAGACTACCAGCCCACAGATGGTACCACTCACAAGGGGCCCTCTCCCCTTGATCACTAATTGAGAAGATGCCTTACCGCTGGATCTCAAGGAGGTATTTCTCAACTGAAACTCCTTTCTCTGTGATAACTTCAGCTTGTGTCAAGTTGGCACACAAAACTAGCCAGTACAAGCCCTGCATCACAGGATCAGCTCCCAGGCCGCAGAAGGAAATCGGAATGCCCAACTCCTTGGTCCCTGTGTCCTGAGGGTTCCGTGTGGGTCTCTCTGTGCAGAGGTGCTGGTCTTACCCCCACTCACAGGCTTGTCCACACTCCTGGGAGCCTAGCCCTCTCCTAGCGCTATTTGGGTATAGAGCCCTGTGGTACAGGATTATCTTACTGGTCACAGATGTAAACCGGAAGGCCAGCCTTAGTGTTGTCTAAGTCTGCTCTCTGCCAGAGCCTCAATCAAGGACTCCAAATGGAGGAAAACTGCCATTCTGACATTACCCACCTTGGAAAAAAGCTAAACATTAATTCTAACTAATATCGGCATCATGAACTTCATCTCTAGGGTGAAATTAGTATCATTCAACTTTTTTGTTTAATAATGGACATTTCCCCCAATGAAAAAGCATATTCATGTGCTGGCCTCACACTTCATCATTCTCCCCTCTCTCTGTGTAATGTGGGCCTTTTCCTAATCATCAGAGAGGACTGAATTTTTCAGACAGTCTCTTATCTCTTAAGACATTCCCACAATACTTTATCACCACAACACTTCCATAATAAGGTAGTGATGGCAGAGCTATGACAAAATATTGCTATTTTAGATTCCAAACACCTTCCCAATATGAGATACTTTATCCCTCTTCTATGCCTTTGACATGCAAAGTGGCACTGTACACTTTCCAGTTTGCCCTCCATTTTATTGTATACACACAGGCATATTTTTCATAAAAGTAAGATCAAGAGATGCTCTGAGAGGAGGCACCTTGAACTAGTAGAGACCAGGAAGAGAATAAAAATAAAACCACTAGAGAAACTCAGTTGTAGTACAAGTTTTTATTCATTTTCTTTGTAAACCTGAGAAGAATGTCATAGGTTTGATATACTGATTTTAAATTTCCACTTTGTCATAATATTTCATATTCTTGGCATTGTGCTTATTTTATATTTGCTTGCCCATACATTCTTGCATTCTAAATCACTCTTCAGAGGATGTTTGTAATTAGTAGGAAGAGAAAAATACATGCTATTAAGTGAGGGAAAAGCTATACCCTTCAACTTAGAGTACTCAAGAGGTTTATTCTGAAGCTATATCCCACTCCCATAAGGCATCTGTTTGGTTTTCTGTCAAAACCATTATAGCAAACCAGGGGCAGGAGTAAACCAAAGTGAAAAAAAGATCTGTAATAAACTGAGAACTTCCATGTTTCTTCTATAGAAGTCAGGGAGCTTTAAAAGATAGTATAATAAACTGCCAGTGACAGAGGCCGAACAAAAATATAAGAGCAGAAACTGAGGTGTCCTAGAAGTTCTCCAGAGTAAACTGTCAGACAGGGAGGCATCACTGATCTCTGTCATTGAGGAAAGTAATCAGAGAAGTCCCGTTAGCCATGAGGCAATTTTCTGTAATGCCAGTACTGGCAGTATCAACAGGAGTCTTCAATTACAGTGAGACGTGGAGAATAAAGGCCCTAGGGAAGCCTATGCACTATCCTGACTTGTATGGGGCCACTCAAGTCTTGGTTTTGTTCAGTAGTCATTTCTACGTTTGAGTACTCTCACCTTCCTCTGAAAATACAACTCTCAGTGTATACATTCAGAAAATGAAAACCACGAAGAACTTGGGAAATAGTCTAAAACTGTACAGGACTAACTTATCATCTGTATTACAAGCATTTATCACACTCCTTTGTTATCCTCAAAAGAAAGTGATTGGAATGAGATAAAATAAGGATGCAAGCAGCCTGGTCCAGTGGTGCAGGACTATAATGTCAACTACTTGGGTGGCTGAGGATGGAAGATTACAAGGTCAAGGATAGTCTGAGCAACTTAGTGAGACCTTGTCTTAAAATTAAAAAGTGAAAAAATGGTCAGAGATATAACTTAATGGTAGAGGGTTTGTCTAGCATATGCGGGGCTCTGGGTTTAATGCATAGTGCAGAAAGTAAAGACATTATCGATAGTCTGAAAACTATATATTATTATGTAATCATATTGTGAAGAAAAATGTCATTTAAAATGAAACAATAGATATTTATTTGGATATTTAAATAGCTATAATGCAAAGTATAATGCATTAGGCAGAGGCTAGCAACTGTATATAGAATCATCACAAACATGGCATCCTGCTGAACTGATGATGCTGGGGCTATGGTATCTCAAATATGAGGGTAGGTCTGCTGAGTCTCTGAAGCAGTAAATAACTCATGAAAACACTCTGGAGAAGATATAATCTTGTCCTTTTTTAGGTTGGTAGCTTTAATAAGGAACACTAATGCCATGGAAAAATCATTTCAATATGGAAACTGTATCTGTGTTCTTGACTCATAATTATAACCAGTTTTCACTTGCATGAATGTAGTATCGGATATAGTATAATCATAGTATACATCTAGCCTTCAAGACCCCAAACTATTAAGTGCCACTTTTGTCAGTGTTAAGACAACCAAATATGGTCAACAATTTCTAAAATATCTTCTAAGAGCAGAATTCTTGTGTAAGAGGGTCTAGTGAAATTGTTTTGGCCTGGGACATAATGATAAGGAGCATACCTTAGCACTTAGGATCTTAATGCTGTTCCCATTTCATTATTCCATATGTCAAGGTCACATTCAAGTTTCATATGTTCCCTAGCCATGCCAGTGTCAGGGAAAAGCTACAGCACTCAATGTTCCAGTCACTGAGTAAGCATCACATATTGCTATGGAACCAACTTTACAATGGATCTTAGGTTGAGGCCCAACATCTTTTTTCCTTAGCCAGATGTAATGTTTGTAAAGAAAACCCAAGATCTTTTCTTCCTGTATATTCTCACAAGTGTTAAAGAGGAAAATCTATGTTCTAGCTACTATTTGAGGTACTATTACTTTAGTTAAAATACACAAAATATGTACCCAGGCCAGCTCCCAGAATCCCAGGACCTCAAAGGCAATATGAGCATGCAAAACTCCAGAGGTCATGCAGGCCACAGAACCCTAGTAAAGACACACTACTAGACTGGAAAACGTACTAGTTACTAGAACTAGAGGCTATTTGGGCCAAAAGACCAGAGAAGAAACAGAAAGCAATGGAAAAATCCAAATCACATCCATCAAACAAAGATAAACTCCAAAGTTGGCACTGAAACCTGTAATAACCCCAAACACAGATGACTAGAAGCCAGTGTAAGAACACAACGACACCCAGAGCAATATGGCACCAGCAGAACCTAGCTATCCTACTACAGCAAGCCATGGATATTTCAACACAACTGAAGCACAAGAAAATGGTGTTATATCCAATATTATGAAGATGATATAGGACCTTAAAGAGGAAATAAGCAAATGCCTTAAAGAAATCCATGAAAACACAAACAAGCAGGTGAAGGAAATGAATAAAACTGTTGAAGACAAGAAGATGGAAATAGAAGCAATAAAGAACACACAAACTGAGATGGAATCCTGGAGATGGAGAAACTTGGCAAGAGAACAGGAACTACAGACATGAGCATTACCAACAGAATACAAGAGATGGAAGAGAATCTCACTTGTAGAGGATACAATAGAAGAAATTGGTACAGCAGTCAAAGAAAATGTTAACTAAAATGTTCATGATGGAAAACAATGAGGAAATCTGTAACACTATGAAAAGACCAAACGTAAGAATAGTAGGAATAAAAGAATAATAGGAATAGAAGAAGATTCTTAGCTCAAATTAGCCCAGAAAATATTTTCAACAAAGTCATAGAAGAAAAATTTCCTAACCTAAAGAAGGTAATGCCTATAAAGGTACAAGAACTTACAGAACATCAAATAGAGTGGGGCAGAAGTAAAAGTCCACTCCACCACATAATAATCAAAATGCTAAACTTACAGAACAAAAAAAAAAATATTAGAAGTTTCAAGGGCAAAAATCCAAGTAACATATAAAGGTAGACTTTTTAGAATTATACCCAACTTCTCAATGGAGATGCTAAAAACCAGAAGGGCCTGGATGAATATCTTACAGACTCTAAGAACAGATGCCAGCTCAGACTACTATACCCTGCAAAAAAATCACAATAGATGAAGAAAATAAGATATTCTATAACAAAGTCAAATTTAAACAGAATCTATCCACTAATCCAGCCCTACAGAAGGTACTAGAAGGAAAACTCCAGCCCAAGGAGATTAACTATGCCCAAGAAAACACAATTTGTTCTACAGAACACCAATAGCGGAGGTACTAAGATCAACAATTAATAAATGGAACCTCATGAAACTGAAAAGCTTCTGTAAGGCAAAAGACACTGTTAGTAGCTAAATGGCAGCCTAAAGAATGGGAAAAAATCTTCGCCAACCCCACATCTTACAGAGGGCTAATTTCCAAAATATATAAAGAACTCAAGAAACTAGACATCAACAAAATAAATAATCCAATTTTAAAGGTACAGATCTAAACAGAGAATTCTTAACAGAGGAATCTGAAATGAAAAACCAAATAGACAAACAACAACAACAACAACAACAACAAAAGAAGAACACTTAAAAAAAGTTCAACATCCTTAGCTGTTAGGGAGATGCAAACCAAAATGGCTATGAGATTCTATCTTATACATATCAGAATGGTTAAGATCAAAAACACAAGTAACGACTCATGCAGGCAAAGATATGGAGCAAGGGGGAACACTCCTCCATTGCTGGTGGGGGTGCAAACTTGTACAGTCACTTTGAAAGTGAATATTATGGTTTCTCAGAAATTGGGAATCAATTTACCTCAAGATCTACTTATACCTCTACTGGGAATACACCCAAAGGATGCTTCGTCAGACCTCAAGGACACTTGCTGAACTATAGTCATTGCAGCTTTTATTCATAATAGACAGAAACTGAAAACAATATAGATGTCCTTCAACCCAAGTATGGATAAAGAAAATGTGATACATTTACACAATGGAGTATTACTTAGCTGTTAAAAACAATGACATTTTTAGGCAAATGGAATTATAAAAATCATTCTGAATGAGGTAACCCAGACCCAGAAAGACAAACATGGGATAGCTTTAAAATAAAGAATAAACGTGCTACATGTAGACCCAGAGAAGCTATGTAATAAGGAGGGCTCAAGGGGGAGCTTGTGTATATCCCTGAGAGGGGAAAATAGAACAGACATCAGGGATATAGGAGATGGGGGTCGGGAACAGGAAGTATCAGGTAGGGGGAAGTTGAATGGAGAGAACTGTGAGTGACAACTGGCATGGGGGAGCATCTCAGGGATGAGCTACAAACCTAATGCAATGGAAACTCCCACGAATCTATTTCTGATGACCGTAGTTAAAACTCCTAGCAATGGGGGACCTGGAACCTGACCTGGACATCTGTAACCAGGTGAGACTTCCAGTGGAGGGATTGGGACACATCCCAGCCACATAATCTTCAGCCACAATTTGTCCTGCCTATGAGTTGTGCTGTGGTAAAGGTAGTACAGAAATTATGGGAGTGGCCAACCCATGACTGGTACAGCCTACGACCCATGCCATGAAAGGGAGCCCATCCATCTCTGACACTGCCTGGAGGGCCAGGACCCACGGCTGAATACCACAAAGATCTAGGATAGAACCAAACACAGCTGACAATAAAATAGTTAATGAAATGATTCCTAATGATATTATGCTTTATTCATAAATTGTTGCCTAGCCCAATTGTCATCAGAGAGGCTTCACCCAGCAATTGATGGAAACAGATGCAGATACCCACAGCCAAACATTAGTTGGAGTTCAGAGAATCCTGTGGAAGAGAGGAGGAAGGATGGAAGGAGTCAGAACGGTCAATGACACCACAAGAAAACCCACAGAATCAACTAACCTAGGCTCATAGGGGCTCACAGAGTCTGAAATCATGACCAGGGATCCTATATGGGTCTGACCAAGGTCCTCTGCATGTATCTTATAGTTGTATAGTTTGATCTTCTCGTGGGACTCCTAACTGTGAGCAGGGGCTGTCTCTGACTATTTGGGGGGGGTTGTGGTGGTGATTGTAATGTCTAGTTTTACTGCTATGATATGCGATGATAGGCATGTTTGGCTGATATTCATCGGAGGCCTGTCTTTTTCTAAATAGAAATTGAGTAGGAGTGGATTGGGAGGGGTCAGAGGGAAGGTGGGGGGATTCAGAGGAGAGAAAGGAGGGGAAACTGTGCGATGTAAGAAAATAAAACACTTTTAATTACAAAAGAAGGGCTCACTCAATGATCAATTCTCTTTAAAGGTGAAGAAATGCAGGTTCAGCTATTATATGACTTCTTCAACATAGGAAGTCAAATACCAGCGTTGGGACAAGAAATCAGGTATTTCTATAAATAGTCTCTCTTTTTCCTCTTGGATTTATTGACACTAGCTCTAAGATTAATTTGAAAATAAACAGCCAGAGAAACAAATCATCAATAGCATTACATTAGTTTCTTTATACTATTACACAATTAGTGCATTTTCTAGGAAACCTTCATATATGAGTCGTGTAAGTACTTTTGGAAAGAAAACATTTCTATTTGACCATTTAATAGATTAAAACCAACACTAACACTTAAGAGTTTCAGAGATGGTGTCATTTGCCATTAAGGTGACAAAGTGAAGAGGTGAGGCTAGGTCTTCTTTTTCCAGTGCAAAGTGTATAAAAGAAGAAGATATTACAAGACAGTAAGATACTCTTATAGTGTTCATTCTGTGATGATGAGCCAAGGGCCCAGGAATCAAGAGATGCTTCTTTGAGTGCATTAGATGTATTCCTGGAGCCACATTCATCAGCATTTCTAGCACGAGCATGTGCAATGCACTAAACTAAATAGTGCATGTTTTTTGGTATTTTTTTTTATCTCATAGAACTTTGGGACAGGCACTGTTATTATCATATTTCACAGAAGAGAAACTTGAGGTTTAAGGAGTTAAACTGACATCTGTCCAAGGTCATAAGTTTTCAATCCCAAGTTTGGTTTCAAATCTCGGAGCTCTTCCTCTAAATCAGATCTCCTTTGACAGCCTCCTACAGCTTCTCAGCATTGTACTAAAACCACAAGGAATCCAATATGACTTTGAACACTTCTAAAGCAAAATCTGCTCAATGAAACAGAAACAAACACACATGTTAAAGCACACTGAGTTCTGTCCCAGGTTTAATGTGTATTTTCCTTTGAAGAAAAGCTCCCCATGATTTTATGAATGAAAGGCTGAGAAGAGAAGGAAGCTAACTATGGGAGCTGGCTCCTCACCAGAGGGACTTGTCAGCCACATTTTATCTTAAAGAAAGAGCTGACACCAGACACTGCTGAGCAGTTCTGAAAGGCACTTCTTTCTAACATCTGCTCAAGGGTCTTCATATCACATCATACACAAACATAACAGACAGTGACAGGGAGTTGTAGAGAAAGGAGCTTTCTGGACAGCATAGTAGAAGCTCTACATAGCAAGAATGAAGAAGGACCTGGAGAGAAGTAGTATTGCTCGGAGAGAACTTAAATTTGCCTAGCAAATGCTTAACACACAATCTAAATGCTGCCCAGGCTTTTCTTTAAATAGATGGTGTTTTTTTCACTGAGAATCTAAGCCCAATTACTGGGCACAACTGAGGGGTAGTCAGGTGGCTAGGGTTGGAATCTACTGAAAGTGGCAGAAATTTCACAGTTTGCAGACACAGTAGATAGATTAGTAAATAAAAATATAGAATGCCAGGAATATTTTAGTAACATGTATGTCCCCAAATTCTATGTATGTTCAATGTAATATCAAGGATGTACTTACACTAAAAGTCTTCTCATTATTTATTTATAATTCAAATGTAACTAACTTTCCATATTTTATCTGGAAGCCTTACAGGTAGTATCATGATATTTGTGTGTCAAGTTCAGTTGTGGAATGTGTCAAAAGTAACATCCAGTAAGAAAGTTAAAGGATAACCCTGCAACATTCATTTGGTAAAATTTAGAGAGGGCTCAAGTTTTTTTCTGCAATGGAGTCACCCTTTACTTACTTATGTTCTTATGTAACAGATCTCAACCTGTGCGTTGGGACCCTTTCACAGGGGTTACCTAAGACCATCTGCATATTAGATATTTACATTATGATTCATAATAGTAGCAAAATTACAGTTATGTAGTAGCAATGAAAATAATTTTATGGTTGGGTATTATGACAACATAAGGAACTGCATTAAAGGGTCTCAGCATTAGGGAGGTTGAGAGCCACTGGTCTAATGTATTATGACTACTAGGAAGGAAAAAGTAACGTTATGCCTATTATTGCAATAGTGGCTACTCCTGGAGATGGAGGATGGAGTCAATTGGTAGCATAAGGATACTTTCTAGAACGCAAGATTGTGTTCTATGTTTTATTTGGAGTAATGTTTTTAATGACACACCTCTGACTAAATTTGTATAAATTTATTTGTTGTACATTTATAATATCTGTGCTTTATTATTTGTAGACTACATAATACAAACAAAAATATAGTCCCTGCCATCATGAAATTTATATTCTCTGATGGAATAAACTTATATAAATGCTTAAAGTATAAGAACTGTGCTAAGAGTAATGGGAAGAAAATTAAGATGCTATGAATGTTTAAAAATTTAAAACAAAAGGACATCAGAATTATTCCCTCATTAGAAAAAAATTCTGGTGAGATAGGGAGATAGCTCAGTCAGTAACGTGTTTACTGTACAAGCATGAGGACCTACATTTGAATCCCTAGTACCAGCATGCAAAACCATGCAGGGCAGCACATGCCTGTAATCCTAAGGAAGGTGGAGAGGCATATACCCAGAAGATGCTCCAACATGTAACAAAGACACATGCTCCACTATGTTCATAGCAGCCATATTTATAATAGCCAGAAGCTGGAAACAACCCAGATGTCCCTCATCAGAGGAATGGATACAGAAAATGTGGTACATCTACACAATGGAGTACTACTCAGCTATTAAAAACAATGGCTTCATGAAATTCGCAGACAAATGGATGGAACTTGAAAATATCATCCTGAGTGAGGTAACTTAGTCACAAAAGAAGGAACATGGTATGTACTCACTGATAAGTGGATAGTAGCCCAAAAGTTTGGAATACCCAAGTTTCACTTCATAGTAAGCGTTGAACTGAGTGTGAGGTCCCAGATGGAGGAGTTGGAGAAGGGACTGAAGGAGCTGAGGGAGTTTGCAGCCCCATGGAGGGAGCAACAGTGTCAACTGGCCTGACCCCCTGGTGCTCCTGGAGACTGGACCACCAGCCAAAGAATATACATGGAGGGACCCATGGTGCTTGCCACATATGTGGCAGAGGAGGGTCTTGTTGGCCATCAGGGGGAGGAGAGGCCCTTGGGCCTGAGGGTGTTAGAGGCCCCAGTGTAGGGGAATGCCAGGGATGGAAGATGGGAGTGAGTGGGTGGGTGGGGGAGCACCCTCGTAGAGGCAGGGGGAGGGGAGGGGATAAGGGGCTCCAAAGGGGAGACCTGGAAAGGGGGAAAGGGGGAAATATTTGAAATGTAAATAAAGTATCAAAAAAATTTAAAAATTTTTGATGAATACTCATTTCCTCCAAAGTTTGAAGACTTCTAAATCAGGTTTGACTTACTATTGCAGGCCCATCTCTAATCAACTATGTTCTGGTCATAGGGGTCTCTGGTGGTCTGATTGAGGAATGTCCCCATAGGCTTATGGATTTTGAATACTTAATTCCAAGTTGGCAGTGCTGTTTAGGAAGGTGTAGGAGGGGTGTCCTTGGTGGAGAAAGTACATCACTGGGGATGGGATTTGAGAGAGTATATTCTTGCCCCACTTCTACTTTGCTATTGCTTTGCCTTTGTGATTAAAGATGTGATCTCTTAGCTTCCCGTTCCACCTGCCTGGACCATGCATGCCTCATACATCATTATGGATTTGTCCTCTGAGCTGTAGGCTAAAAGAAACCCTTCTTTCTATATATTACCTAGGTTATGGTGTTTTATCATTGCAACAGAAAAATAGCAAACAAAATGCCTATTGACCAGCAACTAATTTTCCTAGAATACTTTTTATATCCCATTCTCTGTTTGGGAAATCTTAGTCAGGGTCTCCTCTTTACAGTGTTTGGTAAAAGTTATGTTATAACAACTTTACTAAGATATAACTCATATATTACACTTCATATACTCTTAAATGTTACCTTCTTTCCCAACTTTCAGTAATTAATTAAAACATCCATCACCTTCATTAATAGCCTACCTTTTTCACTACTTCAGAGAAACCGTGTTGAGTATTTTCCAACTAAAACATAGAAAATGATTTCAGGTGGTTGGACTGAGTTGTTTCCTCAGCTGTGCAATGTGTGGAATGGCTGTGCGCGCTCTTCTACACTCTGCAAGCTTATCTTGCTACTGATAGACTTTATTTACATGGTAAATTTCATTTGCTTTAGTGGCTTGGCACAGAGCATTACTGCACGTTTATTATATGATGCCCTTAGGAAAACTTGTGGCATGTTGAAAACAAAATCCTTTAGTGTTTCTAGGTGGGAACCTATGTTAGGACAGAAGACTTCACTATCTCTCCAGGAGCTGAAAAATATCCTATAGGAAGGGAATAGTGGAATTCTAGAACAGACTGCTTCCTCTGTTATTAAGTGTAAGTGGCCAAAGACACTGCCGTTTCTGTCTTTTGTATCAGAAGGAAGGAATCTAATGAATGTCTAGTTGAGACAGACAGGGTGTCCAAGTGTAGTAGCAGGAGACTGACTGGGAAACAAGCTAGGTTATTTCCGTGAAGATCCTGAGCTCATGATGAGATAATTTGTAAGTCCTGTAAGTGTTGAGAAAGCTAAACGAGTTTCAGCGTGCTCAGAAATGGGGAAAGATGACATTGAAAAGGGACTCTGATACAGAAAAACAGAATGCCTCATAGGAAATCCACCCCTGACCCTTATAAACTGTTGGTAGCGATATAAATTATTTCACTCATTACAGAAATCAGTATGGGACTTCCAAAAAAGTACAATAGGACTACTATATAGTGGCCTTGAGTGTATGTACCTAAAGGAAAGTAAGTCACAACAGAGACAGCTGTACGCAGAAGGGTGATATGGCATTATTCACAATAACAAGGTATGGAAGCAGTCTAAATGCTCTCAACAGGCAAATGGGTAAAGGAAATGTGGCATATATACAGGATGGAGAATTACTCATCCATACAAGAATGAAATTGTATCAGTTACAAGGAAATGAAACTTGAGATCATCATATGAGACAAAAGAAGCCAGACTAGGAAATAAAATAAGACATGATTTTTTCTCATACATAGAATCTAGATTTATTTTTAAGACATAATGGTCAAAGTGAAGATATTATGGTAAAGTTGAGGTAAGACAAAAAGAATATTCTGTATGTAATAAACTTGTATAATTGATATACCAAGACAATGATTATGATAGTGATGGAAACCAAATCAATCTCTTATGAATTGGAGGGGATAAAGAAAGTTAAAATCACAGAAGGCCCAGAGAGATGGCTCAGTGGTTAAAAACATTGGCTACTCTTCCAGAGGTCCTGAGTTCAATTCGTAGCACCCACATGGTGGCTCATGACCATCTATAAAGGGATCTGATGCCCTCTTCTGGCCTTCAGGTTTACATGCAGTGGAGCACTCATGCAATCAATCAATCAATCAATCAATAGACCAACAAATAAACAAATAAGTAAATGAATCAGTAAACAAACAAACAAATAAATAAACTTAAAAATCACACAAATCAGATAGCTAAAACAATCCTGAAAATGAAGGTGTCACCATTCTTAATTTCAAGATGCACTACAGAGCAATAGTAATAAAACCCACATAATATTGACATAAAAACAGACAGACAGATCAGTGGAATTTAATTGAAGCCCCAAATATAAATACAAACCCACTGGGTACCTGCTTTAAAAAAAAAAAAAAGCAAAAAAATACACACTGGGGAAAAATTCAACAAGTGGTGCTGGTCAAACTAGTTGTCTGCATTTATAAGAATGCAAATAGATCCATATATATCACCCTGCATAAAACTCAAGTCCAAGTTGACCAAAGACCTCAATATAAAACCAAATAGACAAAATCTAATAGAACAGAAAGTAGGGAATAGTCTCAAACACACTTGCTCAGGAGATGACTTTCTGAACAGAATACTGATACCACAGGCACGAAGATCAACAATTAATTAGTGGGATCTCTTGAAACTGAAAAGGTTCTGTAAGGCAAAGGAAACTGTCAATCAGAAAAAGCAACAAACTATAGAATGGAAAGGCTTTTCACAAACCTCACATCCAATAGAGGACTAATATCCAAAATATATAAAGAACTCAAGAAACTAGATATCAAAAACAAACAAAACACAAAACAAGTCAAACAATTCAATCAAAACTGTGAACAGATTTAAACAGAGAATTCTCAATAGAGGAGACTCAAAGCAATATCCTTAGTCAGCAGGGAAATGCAAATTAAAATGACTCTGAGATTCTACCTTAGACCCATCAAAGTGGCTAAGATCAAACACTCAAGTGACAGCATATGCTAGCGAGGATGTGGAGCAATGGGAACACTCTTTGCTGGTGGGAATATAAACTTGTACAGCCACTTTGGAAATCAATATGATGACTCTTTAGAAAATCGGGAATTAATTTACCTTAAAATCCAGCTAGACCACTACTAGGCATATAACCAAACAACACTCCATCCTACTACAAGGACACTTGCTCGATTATGTTCAATGAAGCTTTATTTATAAGAAAGAAACTGGAAACTGGAAACAACCTAGATGTCCCTCAACAGAAGGATGGATAAAAGTTGGTGCATTTATACAACAAAGTATTAGTCAGTTGTTCAAAAAAACAAATGACATCATGAAATTTGCAGGCAAATAGAACTAGGGAAAAAAAAAACCTCCCCGAGTGACATAACTCAGATTCAGAAAGATAAATATGATGTATATTTACTTATAAGTGGATATTAGCCAATAAATAAATGATAACCAAGCAATAATCCACAGATCCAGAGAGGTTAGGTCAAGAGGAGGGGTTTAAGGGGGAAACAGGAATCTCCCTGGAAAGGGGAAATAGAATAGATTTTACAGGTGAACTAGGGGTATTTCGGGACTGGCATGGGGAAATCAGGTGCTGGGGGGAGATGAGATGGAGGGAGATGGTGTGGGGAGAGATGACTGGAATTGTGGGACATTTGGGAGGTGGTGTGGAAACCTAGTGTAGTGGAAACATCCTGAAATGTATGACGGTGGCCCTAGTGAAGACTTCTAGGAATGGGAGATATAGTCTCAACTAGCCATCACTTGTTCCTAGAAGAGGCTCTGAGTGGAGGCAAGCTTACATTCCATTGAGTTCTAGGCCAAGGGGATCTCATGGAAATCCTCAAACTACCTAGGCTGTTGCTAAGACAAAAAGCTGCTCTCTGCGAAATGACAGCAGGGTGCATACCCATAGGACACATTGAACATGGAGAAGTTGACCTTCTGGTGCCTACATATATCACCCTTTACCACTATGTCCTAGTTTCTTTAGTACAGGAAGGTACTATGCAGGCTACCAAAAGAGAAATGTAGACAACCAGCCATTAAACCCTTGTCCTACAATCTGTCTTCCCTGAAAAATATGCTAGGGCAATAGTGGCACAGAACTTTTGGAAGTAGCCAACCAATTTCTGATTTGAATTAATGCCCACTTCACTAGAAGGAACCCATACACAATACTGCTTAGGTAACCAGGAACCAGAAACTAGATAGTCAAGATTATCCAGTCATCATCAGAGATCTGGCAGCAGATGGGAACAAATACAGAGACCCACACCCACAGCCAGACAGTATATAGACAGGATGTGGAGAGAGAGAGAGAGAGAGAGAGAGAGAGAGAGAGAGAGAGAGAGAGAGAGAGAGAGAGAGAGAGAGAGAGGAGAGACAGAAACAGACACACAGAGAGTCAGAGACACAGAGACAAAGTGATAGATTCTAAATGAGAGGTCACCATAAAACCCAGTCCTTGGAGCTAAGGAAAACCCCTGGAAGAGGACGCAAAAAGACTGTTAGAATCAGAAGGACACCAGGAGAACAAGGCCCTCTGAATCAACTAAAAATGGCACATATGAACTCACAGAGACCTCTGTGTATATACTATAGCTATTAGCTTAGTATTTTATGGGACTCCTGACCATAAAAATGAGTGGGTCTCAAACTCGTGTTTCTGTTCTTGGGACTATTTTCTCTTGTTTGGCTGCCATGTCCAACTTTAATGTGATAGCTTTTGTTTCAGCTTTTTTTTTTTTTTTAAAAAAAACATTTTATTTCATTATATTTGGTTGTTACCTGTTAGAAGCCTATTTTTCCTAATATGAGACAGGAAGGGAGTGAATTCAGAGGGGAGGGGATGGGGGAAGAACTGGGAGGAGCAGAGGGAGGGAAAACTATAATCAGGATATGTTGTATGAGAAAAGAAGCTATTTTCAATAAAAGGGGAAAATCACACGAAGTACAAAACCAAGTCCATAGCTGAACAAGACCTCAATCTTTATTTGCCAAGAACATGAAGTTATTTCTACTTCATTTTATGGCTGTAATTTTAAGACAAAAATTCTTTAAGAAATGAAGTTTCATTTTGCTTGCACCATGAGCAAAGCCAACCAACTTGTCACGTATGCCTGGATTTCTAAATTAGGAGAAACAGCCGAATCCCTTCTCATCTGCAGAAAATAGAAACTAGACAAGTAGTCTGCTTTATTAGTGGGAACTGACTTTAAAAGTCTCTCTCTCTTTCTCTCTGTCTGTCTCTCTGTCTCTGTCTCTGTCTCTGTCTGTCTGCCTCTCTTTCTCTCTCTCTCTCTCTCTCTCTCTCTCTCTGTCATACACACACACACACACACACACACACACACACGCACACACACACACACACCTCACACACACACACACACCTCACACATATATCTTCACATATCAAAAATGAAATTTGAACTTCAGGTCAAATATTTTGGAATTAGCCAACCCCACACAAAGAAGTGGTCCAGTATTTATGTTCTCATTCTGTGTCCTGACTTTAAAATTCATCTACTTTTCTTTCTATTTCTAGGCAAAGTGATACAAAAATCTGATTTTAGAAAGCATGTTACTTTTTCACAAAACACAAAACATCAAATCTCGCTCAGGAAAAAGAGTAGATAATGTGGAAAGTTCATTACCTATTAAGGAAATTGAACTGAGAGTTAAAAATATCCCCACAATGGAAACTTCTGGGCAATATGGCCTCAGTGTTTATTTCTATCAAGTTTCTAGGAAAAAAATTACCAGTCATACACAAATTCTGCCACAACCCTGACTGAAGTACTGTTTCCTACCTTACTGATTTAAGTATCACTAATGCAGAGCAGTAGTTTTTTTTAGAATTAATTTATGTTTTATCCTAAATGTGGTAGCAAATGGTTTCAGGTTGGTGGGGAGAATGAGTCTCTTTCCAGTCTTAAAAGCTCATCTTCCCCATGCCTAACTGTGTGGAAACTAGCTACTGCTGTGATTTGTCTCACTTGGTTTCCATGCCCACTCTGAGCATTTGCATCCTGTGATTCTTGGGTGGGCATGTGACATATGTGTGGTTGTGCCTACATTATTTTTTAAGATATATAGATAAAAAGATCACACAAAATTAGGTTTTAAATTCAATAACATATAAAAGTGATGGACCTTATGGACAAATGTAATTTATTTCACACATTGTAGATTGGTCTAGCAATTTAAAAAACCCAATCAATGTAATTAATCATTCTTATGATTAGAGAAAGAAAGACAGACAGAAAGAACTACATGGGACTGGCTAAAATCTATGTAGGTGCAAAAAAGTAAATTTGAAGAAAGAAGGTTATTGTCTGGTTTTGGTAAAAACCAAAGCAAAGCAAGAAGTAGAAGGGATTACCTTCACGTTGTTAAAAACCATGTACTGAAATTAATTATAGTTCAACTGTTCATGGAATATTTCAGATTCAAACCATAATAACAGTATCAATATGAAGACTGACATATTTATCAGTGGAACAGAACAGAGAGAGCCTAGAAACATATCTACATATACATTGGCAATTGGTTTTTATTGAGATACAAAGGAAATTCAGAAATGAAAAGAGTCAACAAGTGCTATTAGAATAGCTGGACAACCACATACAGAATAAACAAGTAATGACTTTTGACCTTCACTGTATGCTATGCATGAAATCAATTCAAATTAGATTGTGAGCATAAAAATATAACCATTAAGCTTTAAAGCTTCTAGTAGAAAAATTAGGAAAACCATCTTTGTTTTCTTATATTAGGCAATGTTGTTTTATATAACACTTAAAATGATATATGAGACAATCTGAGAAATTGTACAACATTCTTTTTTTTTAAAAAAAGTTAGCTGTGCAAGATCTGATCATTAATCTTTGTTATCAACATGATTGAGCTTAGACTTATCATGGAAACAGACCCCTGGGCACATTTACAAGGGTATTTCTAGAAAGGCTTTAATTGAGGAGGGAAAAACACACCCCAAGTGTGGATGCCACCATCCCATAGGCTGTCCTGGTTAGCTTTTTTTCACTTTAAGCACATAAATTCAGATGTGAAGAGGAAACCTAATTTGAGGGATTCTATCAGCTGGTCTATGGGCATGTCTATGGGGCATTTTCTTCATCCCTGAGCATGAGCTCGTGGTCCTGGGTTGCATAAGAAAGCAGGCTGAGCAAGCCATGGGGAGCAAGCCAGTAAGCAGCATCCTTCCATGGCCTCTGCATCAACTCCTGCCTCCAGGATCCTGCTCTGCTTGAGTTCCTGTCCTGACTTCCCTCAGTGACAGGATGCTAAAATAAATCCCTTTTTCTCAAAGTTGCTTTTGGCAATGGTATTTATCATAGCAACAGAGAAACAAACTAATATAGCTCGGTCTTGAAGTGAATGGAAAGGAGAAAGCAAGCTAGGAAACAGTGCTCACGTCTTTTATTTCTGACTGTAGCCACAGTGTGACCAGGTAGCTCGTGCCTCACTATGATACTATGACCTCCCTGTCATAGTAGACTATATCCTTAAAATGTGAGCCAAAAGTAACCCTACCTCCTTCTTAAGTTGCTTCCTTTCAGGCATTTGGTCACAACAACAAGAAGAAACTATTAAGGAAGCATTGGAATGTAAAACTCAGGATAATATCAACCATAAACAGAGTACAGGCAACATCATGAATAAGGGTCAAAATCATTTTATTCACCAGAAGAAGTTGGAAAAGAAAGCATGTGCATTTTGAATTTCCACACATTTGACTCTAGAACACTAAAAAGAAGAATTTTTTATTATCACAGGATTGAGGGAAGTGTAGAGTTTTGAGGGGAGGATCAACAAGAAATGTTGGAAGTGTGAAAGATAAGTCTGTTTCCCTGACTGTGGCGATTCATTCATGGTTGTGGGCATGTGTTTAAACTTGTGAAATATATTTTCTGAAGAGTATACTGTAATTCAGTAGCACTGTACAAATATAACGAAGTATGTGGGTCATTCAAAGGGAAGCAAAAGCTAAGCTGGCCAAACAATGATAATGTAAGCACTAATAATGATATTTGTGGTAAATGAAATGATTACAATGTTAAGGACTTCATAAGTTTATGACTGTGCGCGCGCACACACACACACACACACACACACACACACACACACACACACATGTATGTATACATGCATACCAGCACACAGGGTGACTCACATCCCAGTTATTTTTAGTAAATGGTCTAAAATATTTTTAAATGATCTTTTAAAAGGTAATGGAATCAAGCATTTCTCCTGATTTTGCTCACTGAACTATATAACTCAAGGTAAATCATAAAAATTAATGGAAAGAGATTTCTCTAAAATGAAGTTTTCAACTATGCATAAGAGGAGACAGAATTATAGAAGCAACATGAATGAAGTAATGGAGTAAGGTAATATATATCAATAGTTGCTAATATTACTGAAAGGGGAAAATTAGGTATCACAAATATTTTGTTCATTTATAATGATGGAAGTATACAGAACTAATTCGGGCAATCATCTCCTGGAGAGAGTGGAGTCTGATTACATCAATTTTTGAAATGCAGAGTCTTGTGCATTAAAGGCAACCCCAAACTTTCCATTTCTTTTTCATGTTTTCTTTCAACTTATTCCATGCATTCATTTTATGTGTCTGAGTATACACATGAAGGTACCTATGGAGGACAGAGGCCATTCTGCCAACGTTGGCTCTCTCTTTCCACCATGTGGGTGGGTATTGGGGAATTCAACTCAGATCCTCAAAGTTGCCTTTAAGAGTCAAATCATCTTACTGGCACCTATTTTTATTTTCCATAGTTAGCTTACAAAGTAACAAGTTTTCATATAGCATTTTGATAAATATTTCATTTTGGTTGATTCTCTCCCCTCATCTTGCTTCTGCTCTATCTCTGTATCTCCATTTTTTCACTGTGACCTTTTACGCCCCAGTATCCACTTCCTACTTAATTAGGATGGCTTTGACACGCCACTGCCTTACAACACCCTTTGTGTCTGAGCTGCCTCACTTAATTCTTTGCAGGTCCATTCCTTTCCTGCACATTTCACAATTTCATTTTTCCTCATAATTGAAAATAATTCAATTGTATATTTATATTATGTTTCATTATTCATGCATTGTGCTAGTGGACATCTATGGTGGTCTCATTTCTTAGCTACTATATATGGATAAAGCAGCCATAAACATCCATGTAAAAGTATCTCTGTAGGGTAAGGTAGAGTCAGTCACAGATTTGTGTACAGAACTGACATAGTTGTGGTTTTGACCTTTTGAGAAGCTTCCACACATATGGTGTCTGTACTAGTTTACACCACTACAATGGTATATAAAGATTCTTCTTATCCTAAGTCTACTCTAGCAAACTATTTTTTTTTATATAAAAACTGATGTACAGAGAGTGGATTGTAACACAGTTTGAATTTACATTTCTCTGAAGCTATTGATAGTGAGTTTTTGACTCTTCAAAGATGCAGCCTGTTGCTATTGCCCTTCCTGCCTCGCAAAGGTGAGTTAAGTCCCTATTGCTGTAGACACCATGTACTTCACAAAGTCCAGAGTTTCCTGGCATGGTATCAACCTGAATGGCTTCTTCCTAAAGACTAGCTTCCATGGTACCAGGAGGCATCATGCAAGCTTACAAAAGAGAGAGGCAACCAGCAGTCTAATTCAACTATAATGCTTGTGAATCACAACAATGACCAGCATGGCATGATAACCCTAAGGGTACAGTAGTGTCACTCATACCTTGGTGGTAATCAACAGCTCTCTAAATTGGATTGAAGACCCTCTCAAGTTAGATAACTACTAGAAACCTAGATAATTACTCAGTGCCGGTAAAGTCATGGTTATTGGAGGAGACTCTAAACCAACATAAGCTCTAACTGAAACCTATAAACTAATCTGTCTTCACACCTACAGATTAAGTGGAGTCCTCACCTCTCATCAAGGAACTTCTCTTTGCAATAGATAGGGGTCAGGACAAAAAAACATAATTAAAATACAGAGATGTGGAACCCTGAGCCAGTGGATAGATCTACAAAACAACTCTTGTACCCTGGGCTCAGGGATCATTGTGCAAGAGTGGGCAGAAAAGACTGTTAGAGCCAAAGGGTTGGGGAAGTTGCTTGGAGCTTGTCTCCTAGTAACGTCAGAAACTACACCCATAAATTCTCATCAACATGACTGCCCAAACATGAGCTAAACAAGGAGAACACCAATGAATTTGCCAAACTGCATGGGGAAAAGGCCCATAATTTTTCAATCCTACACAAAGAAGTACAGGTTACAGAGTAAAGCTGGAAGCAGGAGAAGTGACCCTCCCCAGGGAAGAGTATATTGATTGATTGTCTAGAGCCAGCTGGTCACCCTTAAAAACACACATACGAGTAACATTGTGCTCACAGGAACTTGGAAGGACCGTGAGTGGGGTTGAGGGGAGCAGCACCTCTTGCCCAGACCCGCCCGGATCTGC
>CM052722.1:76536277-76594841 GCA_028551405.1 Uromys caudimaculatus
GGGGGGTATACAAAGAGGAGACTCAGAAAAGGGGAAACATTGGAAATGTATATAAAGTATCAAAAATAAAAAAGGAGGAAAAAAAAAAGAGTAACATTGTATAGACAGAACAAGTTATATTTAGGAATATATGTATATACATATATGCATGTAATAACAATTTTTAAAAAGCAATTTAAAAAAGAACAAAAATAGGTATATGGAGGGGCTTAAGAGGAGGAAAGCGAAGGGAGAAATGATATGTTATATTCTTAAAGTTAAGAAAAAATAGTTATTGAGTTTTTGTATTTCATCTTTTGAGAATTGTTTAAGTTTGTTGACCCAACTATTGTCCGGCAATTTGGGACCTTGATATTTAATTTTATGGCAGTTCTGTATATATTTTAGATGTTAACTCCTTGTCTGAACTATATTTGGCAAGGGTTTTCTTTTATCCTGTGGGCTCTCTGTTGATTCTACTGATAGTTTCTTTTGCTGTGCAGAAGCTTTTTAATTTAGGTTCAACTAATTTGGAGATTAAGAAACAATAAACTCAAATGAGCAAAGTCTCATGGGTAAAAGAACCCACCTTGTTCAACAAAAGGCGGTGGAGAGACAAGATTGAGAAACATCTCTAGATCAAAATAATTCAAGGGCTATCCTTGAATTCATGAACAGATGATTGCAGTTGCTAGCAAGTTTGAAATCTGCAGGATAATATGGAGGCCTGGGGAAGAGTTGAGGCTGAAGTTCAAAGGCATTTTGTCTTATTTCCTGCTTAAAAAAAATATCAGGTCTGTGCAGGTTGTGTGTATATGTATGACAGGTGCATATGTGTTTTGGCATACATGTTAGAGGTCAGAGAGCAATTTTGGGAGTCAGTTCTCTCCTTCCACTTTCTTGAGGCAGGATCACTCTTGTTTCTACGGATGGGCTGTAAACTCTAGGCTAAACAGCCCATGATCTTCTAGACTATTCTCCTGTTTGTCTCCTGTCTTGCCTTAGGAGTACTAGATTATAGCTGCCTGCCACTGAGCTCTGCTTGTTAAACATGGGTTCAGGTCATCGGGCTTGCACACAAGTATTTTTACTCATTGAGTATTCTCACGGGTCCCCCAATCATATTTTGGAAGCAACTTTTCTTTTTCAGGAAATTCTTCAAGCATTCAAATATTGAATGTGATCTACCCACACTACAGAGAGTAGTCGGCTTTAGTTAGAGTCTACAAGTTTGAATGTTTATTCTTCTAAAGAATTTCTTGACAGTAACATCTAGACTGCTATTTGACTAATAAGCATCTGTGAACCAAAGCCTACTCAAGTGAACACATAAAACTACCCACCACTGTGGTTAATATCCATTAATGTACTAGAACTAAAACCACCTGTACTGCTTGTTTATGTATCTTCTTATGAGTAAGCTCAAGGGGGATGGTGAGATATAAAGGAAGGTCAAATGGAAGAAATTGAGGCATGGGAGGAACTTATTTTCAGATTTTCCTGATCATCTTTAAAATTAATGAACCACTGTGTTAGTTGTCTGTTCAGAGGAAATAAAGTAAGATGAGCTGGCATTCCTTGAACTAGTCCCTGCTTTATTATTAACTGAGTAACTACAGGCAACTGGCTTTGCATTTATTGATTTCTGCATTAGCAACTACAAAAGGAAGTTTCTGGAATTCTTTAAGACAAGTGTGGTCTAAAAGATTGAAATGATCTCAGTTCAAATTCTGCTTCTGACATAGACTAGTGCTGAGAAAGTTCCTACAGCTCCAAAGTATGAATAATACCTCACGATGGGGCCGTTCCAAAAACCACATAAGACAAATTGTGTGCACAGAGTCCCACAGATGTTAACACGAGGGAAACATCTGTACAGACAGAAAGTTAATCTTTCTTAGAAAAACATAACTTCCAACAGAGACTAATCATAAGCAGGAAACTGAAAATATCTATTTGAGAGTCTTGCCCTGCTTTTATTATGGTGGAATTTCATTTCATTTGGAGAGAATATTTATGATCATTTGATATTCTTTCAGGTCTAGATGAATTCCCTTGGCTCTTTAATTCCCTTGAGGCACTGATGGCTTGTGGTATGTGGGAAACAAGTTCAGTTCAAGTCATGGGAATTTCTGCAGCATCAGAGAGGGGCAACATTTTTGCTATGTGACTACCAGGAAGATGTGGTTATCTTATTAAAGCTAATTGTCATGAGACAATTAGCACAGATAGGTATTGAAAGTCAGGATTTATATTTGCAAGTAAGGAAATTGAGACTCAAAGGGTGGGTGAGCTAAACTGTCTACGAATATGTAGCTACTAAACTCCGAGGTAGATTTTACTTCTATATCTGTTCAGAACACATGCTGTTCACCAGCAATCTGCATAGCCTCTTCTTGAATAGTGAGTGTATTCCTTCCTCTTCAACAACAGCCACATAGGTGTTTGTTTGAGCTGTTTAAGGATTTTGTCATTAGAAAACTATTGTGTATGTGATATATGTGTGCATACGTATAAGTACACACACACACACACACACACACACACACACACACACACACAAAGTCCAATAATTTAAAAAAATTAAGGGGTTGGGATGACTATTGTTTGGCCATCCCCTCAGTCTCTGCTTCATCCTCTGTACTTACATTCCTTGTAGACAGGATAAATTTTGAGTAGAAAATGTTGTGGATGGGTTGCTGTCCCTATCACTCCACTGGGACTCTTGCCTGGCTACAGGAGGTGGCCTCTTCAGGTTCCATATCCCAATGCTGTGAGTCACAGCTAAGGTCATCTTCATTGATTCTTGAGTGCCTCCCTTATCCCAGGTCTCTGTCATGTTCTGGAGATGCCACCCACCTGCCGATCCTGGTCAGTTGCAGATTTCTTTTTTGTACCTCCCCATACCTGATGCTGATCTCCCCCCACTCCCCTCCCAGTCCCCTCTCCCACCCAGCTCCCTCCCTTCATCTGTGTCCTATGACTATTTTATTGCCCCTTCTAAGTGAGATTCAAATGTCCTCACTTGTACTTTTCTTCTTGTTTAACTTCTTTGGGTCTGTGGAGTGTGGCATATATTTTATGGAATATCCACTTATAAGTGAGTTTATACCATGCATTTCCTTCCCTATGGGCAAACACCAATCTCTGACACTATTAATGATGTTGTGTTATGCTTACAGACAGGAGTCTAGCGTGGCTGTCCTCTGAGAGACTTCACCCAGAAGCTGACACACAGATGCAGACACCCACAGCCAAACAGTGGATTGAGTTTGGAGACTCTTATGGATGAATAGGAGAAAGGATTGTGCCCTGAAGGGAACTCCACAGGAAGACCAACAGAGTTAACTAACCTGAACCCTTGGGGCTTCAGAGACTGAACTGTCAACCAAAGAACATACAGGGCTGGATCTAGGCCTCCCTGCACATATGTAGCAGATGTGCAGCTTGGTCTTCATGTGGGTCCTGAACAACTGGAATGGGGGCTATGTCAAAAGCTGCAGCCCATATGTGGGCTATGTTCTTCTAGCTGGGCTGCCTTCTCGGACCTCAGAGGGACAGGAAGCACCTAATTTCTAAGAGACTTGAAGTGCGAGGGTGGAGGGATACCAGGGGGTCCCTACCTGCTCAGTGGAGAAGGGGATGGGGAATAGGCAGAGGATTGTGGGAAGGGTGACTGGAAGGGGGGCAGTGAGAGGGGTGTACAGAGAATAAGTTAAATAAATAAATAAATAAATAAATAAATAAATAAATAAATGCATGTCTGAAAAAAATAAGAGGTTAAAGAACCAGAATAGATAATTTTTTCTTGAAATTCAAATCACTTCCTGAGTTCTGGGATGGTTTGGGGCAAGGAGAAGAAGAAAAATCACTAAGATAGCTGTGGCTCTACTTAACTGGACTCTTAACTACATATAGTATTTTAGATGAGACTTTGCCATGTATTTATTGCTTACATTATGTCAGGCAATTAATTGTGTGTCCCTCTAGGCATGGAACCATAAAATACCGCAAATACCCTATTCAACAAATGAGAAGGCTGAGAGGTCATATCCTTCCTTCCTTCCCTCCCTCCATCTTTCTTTATTTTTAAAAACAGCAATTTACTTTCTCTCCATTTCCTATCCCCTGGTTTGAACATACAGTTCTCCAAAAGAGAGTGATATAGGAAGTATCAAAGCCAGGACTCAACTCAAAGCTCCGAGCTCTTGTTTCCAAGCAACTGAGAGGATGTTCTGAGAAGCATGGCAGTTCTACAGCAAAGCACTCATAGAATGACTATGCAATCCAGCAATTCCACTGCTAAGTGCATGCGCCCAAAAAACTGGAAACAAGTGTCCAGGCAAAATGCTATAAAGACAAAACTCATAGAAGTTTTATTCATGAGATCTTCAAGGTGGAAACAGCCCAACTGTCTTTCAATTGCTAGATGAAATCTTTAAAAATGTGGAATACCTTCAATGAAATAATACTCATCCATAAGAAGAATGGTATATGTTATAACATGGAAGAACTGTGAAGCCATTATACTAAATGAAAGGAGCCAGAAACAAAAGCCGGGGATTCTACTGTGCAAATTTTTTTTTTTTTGTCAACCTGACACAAACTAGGCTCATGATAGAGGAAGGACCCTCAATTGAGAAAATGCTTCCATAAGATTGGCCTGTAGGCAAGTCTGTGAAGCATTTATTTGATTAATGATTAATGGGGAGGTCTAAGCCCCAGCCCATTGATGGTGGTGGTGCTGTCTCTGGGCGGCAGTCCTGCGAGGTATAAGACAAGCAGCTGAATATGAGCCTTAGGAGCTCCTCTGTGGTTGTGTTTTAGTTCCTGCCTCCAGGATTCTGCCTTGTGCTCCTACCCTGGGACATGTAAGCCAAACTATTCATCCCTATGTTACTTTGGTCATGGCCTTTACCACAGCAGTAGAAAGCAGCCTAGGATATATAGCTGAGTGAAATATTCATTACTGATGAATTCATAAAGACATTTGATCATTAGTTGATGGGTCAAGGAGGAGAGGTAATGGGGAGTGGCTTCTTAATGGCTTCCTATTTTGGAAGATAAAACGTTCTAGAATTATATAATGGAAATATATGGAAACAGTGTAGCTATTCTTAAATACTCTTTCAAATTGTTCGAATGTTTGAACACTTGGTCCCCAGGTGGCTGTGGGAAGATTCAGAGGTGTGGCCTTAATAGAGGAGTTATGCTACTGAGGGGCAGTCTTTGAAATTACAAAAGACTCATGCCATTTCGGGTTAGTTCTTTCTGCCTCCTGCTTATAGTACGAAATGTAAGCTTGTAGCTCTTCCTGTCATCATGCCTTCATTCTACCACTATGAACTCTAACTCTCTGAAACTTTAATCCCAATTAAAACAGTTTTTGTTTATAAAAAATAATGAAATAAAATTGCTCAAATGGTATTTTTTTTATCACAATAGGACTAAATCAGGAAAACAATTAATTAAGTCATTGGTCTCTGATTTTCCCTATGCCTAATTTTACATATGTCTCTTCTTGGCTGGTCCATAAAAACTTGGAGTTCCTTTTGCTCTTTCTATCTTGCTCTATGGTTCCTTCCCTATTCTTCCTTAGACCAAGAGTTTCTGATTCCTGAATATCACTGTCCTTCACAGTCCACCTTGCCCATCCAGACTTCACTGATTGTTTGTTTCTTGAATCAAGAGACCCAAGGCTAGATGTGCTGATGCAGGTCTGTTATCTCATCTCTCAGGAAGCTAAGAGGATCATGAGTTTGAGGCAAAAACATCTCAGTGTCTCCTATAGCACTTAGGAGATGTTTAATGAGATCACACACACACACACACACACACACACACACACAAAGAGAGAGAGAGAGAGAGAGAGAGAGAGAGAGAGAGAGAGAGAGAGAGAGAGAGAGAGTTTTATTTACTCTGTTAAAATTTGTTTCAAACGTGGGCACTAATCTGATAATCTGATGATTCTGTCTGAAAAGAGCTGGGTCACATAATAATTCTGTTTATATTATTGAGGAACTATTATGTTGCTTCTTTTGTTATGGGAAGGGCACACTACTCCACCAGGAAAGAAATATTCTACTATGTTTTCAGTTTCCAATCAATTAAAATCAGATGATTTCCAGCTAGTGCAGCAGAATAGATAGGCCTCTTAGAGGAGGCAAAAACATATTCTGAATCAAAACAGATATGAGAGTAAAGGTCAGGGTTTACAAGCTGTGTAATCTTGGGCAAGTTACCCCCACTCTCTGGAATTTAATTTCTTCACTTTGGGGTATCCGGCTATGAGTGATAGTCCTAACCTCATTGCTTTCGCCTGAATAACTACAGTAGAGAATTTTTTCTCTTGAGTTATGAATAATGCTACAAGGACCCAACGATGTATATTGTAACACTCAAATAATGAATTATAAGAAAACACACGCTGTTGCTGTAACACTGTAATTATGACCTTATATCGCCAATTAGATGTGCCAACCAGATTCCTTTTAGAATGGCTCTGGCATTCCTAACCCGAAGAACAAAAGTGGGACTTGAAAGAAGGGTTAGTTTGCATCCTGGCAGACAAACAAGGGATCTGCTGGTGGCTTTCCAGCTGATAATAGAAAAATCAGTGGACAGGAATGAGATGGCATTCCCGGTGTTTAACCATAAGAGTAAGCCTTTTAATTCCCTAAGCCCTGTGGATCTCTTGGACACATGGTTAGTCATCAGTTTACTTTGGACATTTGATTGCTCATGCATGCCAAGAGAGCTGTCCACATTTCAGTAGACTGACTCATGCCTGGAATTGGGCACTGGAATTGGAGACTGAAGAGTGAAGTTACGTGAGGTGGAAAGAATAAGTGGAGTCAGAACAAGAAACAGCCTTGGGAATCAAGATCTGTAATTTTGTAAAGAATTAACAATGCACATGTGTAGTAGGAATCTAAGCTTCTTGTCACTGTATTTGGAGAGGTTAAAGTAGTATTGGGAGAGAGTCCTAGATGATGTCCAAATGCACTGTTGGCACACAATTGACTGCTCTAGTAATGCCCAAACTCTACTTGTACGATTATTTTCTTAAGGTTTGATAGAATAGTTTGTCTACTCTGTTGGGCAGACTATCTCTAGCCCTAGCTACTATACATTGTGATCTCAAAATCCATGTTTCAAAATGAGATGGCACTATAGTAAAGAGTCGTTGCTCTAGTTCTTGAAATTTGTTTCAGAGATGGACACTAATATGAACACTGAGTGTGAAAACAGACGAAAGTGTAAATGAAGAGAGTTAATAGCAACCAGTCTGCTTCATTCATGGGTTTGAAAATGATGACCTCTAATATTCTGCTTACATTCAATTTCCCCTGTGGCCAAACACCTGACCCCTCCCCACCAAAAATGCTGGGAACCAGATTTTGAAATTGCCATTTCTGACTGAGAGTGAGTATGTTTGTAGATAAGAGCTAAAGAGGCTTTCAAGGAAACAATAGAATATCTCAGAAAATGGCAGGAAGCTGGAACTTCAGCTCTCTATAGTATGTGACTAAATTAGTCCCAGTGGTTTCAGAATTCTATACACATTCTTGCTAAAAAACAATTATATATAACAACCAACATTAAGACCTCTTAATATCTTCCCTTTGTGAGTGACCTTTGCCCTTTTTATCTTTTTATTTCTTTGGCCTTTGATAGGTTCTTCTTTTAGAACACTTGCTCTCTCTCTGGTATTTTACTCTCCCCAGAGTCATTACTCTCAGCAATTCAGTTCTTAGGTTAGTTAAAGCCCCCAGAGTTCCAAAATTTGAAAACAACCTGTAGTAGAAGCCAAATCCTCCTCCTCCTCCCTCTCCTCCTCCTCTACCTCCTCCTCCTCTTCCTCTTCTTCTTTTTTTGTATTTTACTTACTTTTTATATTTATGTTTTTTTATTTTTGATACTTTATTTACATTTCAAATGTTTTCTCCTTTCCAGGTCTCCCCTTTGGAAACACCCTATGCCATCCCTTCTCCCCCTGCCTCTATGAGGGTGCTCTCCCAACCCAGAAACCCACTCCCATCTTCCCTCCCTGGCATTCCCCTATACTGGGGCATCTAAGACTCTCAGACCCAAGGGCCTCTCCTCCTCTTGATGGCCAACAAGGCCCTCTTCTGCCACATATATGGCCAGCACCATGGGTCTCTCCATATGCATTCTTTGGTTGGTGGTCCAGTCTCTGGGAGCACCAGGGGGCCTGACCAGTTGACACTGTTGCTCCCTCCATGGGGCTGCAAGCTCCCTCAGCTCCTTCAGTCCCTTCTCCCACTCCTCCATCTGGGACCTCACACTCAGTCCAAAGGTTACTGTGAAGTGAAACTTGGATATTCCGAACTTTTGGGCTAATATCCACTTATCAGTGAGTACATACCATGTGTGTTCTTTTGTAACTGAGTTACCTCACTCAGGATGATATTTTCAAGTTCTATCCATTTGCCTGCAGATTTCAAGAAGTCATTGTTTTTAATAGCTGAGTAGAATTCCATTGTGTAAATATATCACATTTTCTGTATCCATTCCTCTGATGAGGGACATCTGGGTTGTTTCCAGCTTCTGGCTATTATAAATATGGCTGCTGTGAACATAGTGGAGCATGTGTCTTTATTACATGTTGGAGCATCTTCTGGGTATATGCTCAGAAGTGGTATAGCTGTGTCCTCAGGTAGTATTATGTCCATTTTTCTGAGAGTCCGCCAAACTGATTTCCAGAGTGGTTGTACCAGCTTGCCCACCAGCAATGGAGGAGTGTTCCTCTTTCTCCACATCCTCGCTAGCATTTGCTGTCTTCTGACCTTTTGATCTTAGCTATTCTGACTGGTGTGAGGTGGAATCTCAGGGTTGTTTTGATTTGCATTTCCTGCAAATCCTGTTCTTTCACATACTCACTGATAACTTTCTAACCAGAGTGTCCAGTATAAATGTACAAGCTTTCCTTCTTTGGAGAGTCAGTGATATAATTAGGAAATGAATATATTTTGATCTCAGGAATGAAAGATTGTCCAGCCCTTAAATTCTGGAGCCTGGGATTCAGATACCATCAGGTACTTCAATGCCTCTGTCCTCAACTACTCTTTCTGACCTGCTTTCTACCCTCTTGTCTTCTTTTAATCATTTTGGGTTCTGACCTCATTACTTAACTGTCCCTGCTCAGTGTTGCTGTGGATTTGATTATTGCTACTGCTTCTCTGTTTCCAAGCTATCTGATTTCCAACTTTTTCTCTTGCTATGATACAGTTGATGGCCCTGTATCAAAACCCTACTCAGCTTTCAAAATAGGCAAGTTTCACTTTACAGTAACCTCTGGATTGAGAGTGAGGTCCCAGATGGAGGAGTTGGAGAAGGGACTGAAGGAGCTGAGGGAGTTTGCAGCCCCATGGAGGGAGCAACAGTGTCAACTGGCCTGACCCCCCCCTCCGGTGCTGGACCACCAACCAAAGAATACACATCGAGAGACCCATGGCTTGGACCACATATGTGGCAGAGGAGGGCCTTGTTGGCCATCAGGGGGAGGAGAGGCCCTTGGGCCTGAGGGTGTTAGAGGCCCCAGTAAAGGGGAATGTCAAGGTGAGAATACGGGAGTGGGTGGGCCGGTGGGTGGGAGGGGGAATACCCTCATAGAGGCGGGGGAGGGGGGAGGGGATAGGGGGTTTCCAAAGAGGAGACCTAGAAAAGGGGAAACATTGAAAATGTAAATAAAGTATCAAAAAAAAAAAAAGACTCTGGCCTCTGATTAAATTGCTTCTCTAAACAGTATAGTGATCTTTTTATATTTTTCAAATAGCCTTGTAATGCTGTACTTCTATACTAATTTATCCATCCATCCATCCATCCATCCATCCATCCATCCATCCATCCATCTATCCATTCATGAATGATTTTATGGTTGTTCATATACAAAGATTATACAAACAAAGCTATTATCTAGAGTAGCCTTGGAGAGTTTAACAGAACCTTCTGTGCTAATATAAATACTCTGTAAGTATGCTGTTCAATTAGCTAGCTAATCACTACCACTTCTGGCCATTAAACACCTGAAATGTGACTGTGGCAACTGGGGGACTATATTTACAGTTTAAATATTTTGGTGGTACTAAGAATTAAAACCAGGTCTTGGTGAGTGTCAGGCAAGGGTTCTATCACTGAAGTACATCTCCAACTCTCTCTAATTTTTATCTTGAATTGAATTTTGTGCAGGGCAAGGATTTTCTACATGCATGCATCCAGTTTCCCTAGAAGCACATGTTGAAGAGTCTGTCTTCATTTTTTCTGTCTTTTTGTTATCATTGTCTAAAGTCAGATGGCTGTGGTTATGTGGCTTTATTTACAAGTCCTCCATTTTATTATATTTGTCCATATTTCTGTTTTTGTGTCAAACCATTGTGGTTTTGTCACTATAGGTATGTAGTGTAATATCAGGTATAATGATTCCTCTAGCAGTGTTCTTTTTGATCAAGATTGTTTTGAATATTCAATACTTGTGACTTCACAAGAATTTTAGGACCATCTTGTGCATTTATTCCTTTTTCAGTTGATATGTATTCATTGCACATGGTACCTAGCTCTATAAGGATATTGAAATCACATATATAATGTATTTTGAGAACATTCTTATTCATTTACCAACCCCTTCTTTTGCTAATCACCATTAGTCTCCTTTAAATTCCTATTATGTAACCTCATCCCTTTCTATAACTTGAATCTCCTAAGTTTCCCCTTATCCATATATATAATATTATATTTAATATTATATTATTTATATTATTATTATATATGGAAAACTATAATATATGCAAAGCATTTGATGCAACAACCTTCAAATCCTTTGCTCCCCTGTAACTTTGTTTCTTGATAAGTTAGCTATTGATAATAGTGCTGCAGTAAACATTGATGTTCACCTATGTCTGTGGTATGGTGAATTGGAATCTTTTGAGTATACACCCAGGAGTCATGTAGCTAGGTAAAATTGTAGATAAATGTTTAGTTTTTTTGAGGAAACACTCCATGGTGGTTCAACTAGTCTACATTCTAACTAGCAGTGTTTAACACTATGCAAACATTTGTTATTTAATGACTGTCACTCTAACTGGGACAAGATGGAATGTCAATGCAATTTTAAATTACTTTTCTCTGGTGGTTACTGAAGTTGAACATTTTCTCATATATACATTGGTCATTTGTAATTTATCTTTTGAGAAATCTTCATCCCATTCACCCATTTATTGACTCAGTTATTTTACTTCTTGTTATAAACGTATTTGTGTTCTTTGAATATCCTATATATTAAGCTGGTGTCAGACATGTGGAGTTAGAAAACACTGTCCTTCCTATGGATTGCCTTTTCACCTGGTAAGTAAGTGTTTCCTTTGTTGTGCAGTTTTTATAATTTCATGAAATTCTACTTGTCTATCATTGGTATTATTTCCTGAGATAATGGAGTCATTACAAAGTGCTTACCTATGCCTGGATCTTGCCTTTTTCTACTTTATCTTTTAACAATATCAGAGTATCTGGCCTTATATGAAGGTCTTTGATACAACTAGAGTTAAGTTTTCCACAGGGAAATGATTGGGGTCTGGATTCATTCTTTTACACATAGATAGCAACGTTTGCTAGCACCACTTGCTAAAGGTTTTGCTTTTTCAAAAATGTGTATTTTTGACATCTTCATAAAAAAGATCATGTACCTATAGCTTCATGGGTTTATATCTTGGTCCTTCATTCTATTCCATTGATTTATCTGTCTGCTTTTGTGTAGATATCAGGCTGTTTTTGTTACTATGCTTCTAAAGTATAACTTGAAACCAGGTGTGGTAGTACCTCTTGAATTGTGCTTTGAGTGTCTGGAGTCTTTTGTGCTTTCACAAACTTATTAAGATGTCCTTCTGTTTCTGTGAAGAATAGGATTGGGATTTTGATGGGGAGTACATAAAAGCTGTAGATGTAATTCTTCTAATCCATAAGATGGATTAGAATTAGAATAATTAGAATCCCATCTCCAAGCTTCAACTCCAGTTATTTCAGAGTTCTTAAGCTTTAATTGTAGAAACATTTTACTCTCTTGGTTAGGTTTATTCCAAGATGGTTTTGCTATTGTTGAAACTATTGCAAATTGTAGCGAATTCTTGATTGCTTTCTCAACATGGCCATTATTGATATATAGGAAAGTTACCAATTTTGCATTGTTTCTATATCCTATTTTGATGAAAAGATGTGTGAAGCCTAAGAGTTTTCTGGTAGAGCATTAGGCTCTTTTAAATATAGGGCAATGCTATTTGCAATTATGGATGATTTGACTTCTTTCTTTTGTATTCATAGCTTCTTGCCCTTGGCTCACTGCTGTGGCTAAGAATTATTACACTGTATTGAATCAGCAGAGGGACTGGGAAGTCTTGTCTTATTCCAAATTTTATAAGATTCTTTTAATTAATTAGTGTGTATGTTTATGAAAGGTATGTGTGACAAGTGCAGGTACATGTATCCCACTGCATATCTGTAGAGGTCAGAGGACAATTTTGTGGAGTTAGCTCCCTCATTTCACAGTGGGATCTGGAGACTGAACTCAGGTTGTGAGTGTGACTTGGCAAGTGCTCTTATCCACTGAGCCACCTTGACAGCGGTTAGTACAGATTTTACACAAAATGCCCTCAGTTTCCCTCCAGTTAGTACAACTTTGGCTACATAGCTATCATATATAGCTATTATTATGTTATGGTATGCTCCTTTGATTACTAGTTCCTTTAGTGCTATTATCACAAAGGGATATTGGACTTTGTCAAAAGTGTCTTCTCTATCTACTGAAATGATCGTGTGATTATGTCCTTGAGTTTATGTAGTGAATTACATTTATTGATTTTCACATGTTGAACTATGTTTGTGTTTCTGAATGAACCAAGTCTGTTGAGGATAAACTGTTTGAATAGGGTCTTGCTCTGTAGTTCCGGCTGGTAGTCTAGCCTGGACTTCACCTTGTGATTCTTTTGGCTCAACTCCTGGCATTACATATGTGTGTCAGCATGCCAAGGCTGAAATTTACATCATATTTAAATTCCATACAAGAAAGGAAACAGTTAGTCATCAGCCTATGAAATGGGAGGACATGATGCGTTGGGAGTGGGAGATACCTTGGGGGAGGTGCTCTCCCTTCTCAGAGGAGAAGAGGAGGGGAGCAGGGAGGGGCTGTGAAAGGGGGGACTAGGAGGAGGGGGGCTAATATTGGGATGTAAAGTAAATAAATTAATTAACTGAAAAAAGAAATGCTAACCACACACATCTCACACCATATTAATACATAGGATATTTAAAGAATGCAAGAACCTTTATAAGAAGAAATCAAATAAACGTGCTACAATATTGTACAGTACATATCTGTTGTTTAAATCTAGTAGAAGACTTGCTTTATTTGAAGAAAACATCAAAATTATCAACTTTAGATTTTGTAAGATGTCTTCCAAAATGCTTGTCTCCATAACACCCAATACGGAAAATAACTTATTCAATAAAGGCCAACAGTGACTATTGAGATACAGTAAAACACTTTATGAGATTATAAAGGAATGACTATCCTATTTATGTGCATACTTAGAAGAGATTTTGACAATTTGTGGATCAAGGATTGGCTTATATACAGTGATTCATACCGAATAACAAACACTTTCAGTGTCCTTGTATGTTTAAGGCTGACTGACTCAGACAATAGATGACGCATCTCGACCCTCTGACTTAGGACTTTTCTAAACTTCCCTTGTGCTAAGCTTTATTAGTCCTGGCACAAGACAATGCCTTCTAGACCATCAGTAAGATTGATACAAGTTGTTCTTACTATTTGGGAATTACCATAGTCTCTGACCTACAGCTAGCTCACTGTTTTCATTTGCGAGAGAACTCTAATGCCATCCCCTTTGGAAAATTTTGCTGAGTTCCACAAGTCAAAATTAATTGTTCCTGCCATGGAATAATTTCCACTTGAAAACACTGCAATGACTCTTGCTCAGAAATGTATTGTTTTGTTCTTCCTTTGAGAATTGCACTTGATTATATAAAAGATCCTAGAGGACCTAACAATACAGCCACCAAAGTCTTGATAATTTGATGAATGAAATTACAACTTATGAAATAGATAAGATTCAGAGATGCAAAGTTACCTTTGAGGAGACAGCAGAGGTTCTAGGCTTACAGCCATTCTGACAGTAACCGAATGAATGCTCTTATCACAGGCTTAGAAAGAGATGATAACTCCTGGCTATTCCTCAACCCCAGCACATCATGTCCTCCCATTTCCTAGGCTGATGATTAACTATTTCCTTTCTAGTATGGAATTTAGATATGATATATATTTCAGTGTTCCTTCCACAGGAAAGAAGAGGATGACTTGGAAATACTGAAAGACAGGATATTCAAAAGGAGCTCATTGGCAATACAGCTTTGCCAAGGCTAGGAAGAACCACTGGCTCAAGAAAACTACCTTCTGTTCTCTGAGGTCAGTGCATCCTAAGGGTGAGTAGATCACCCCATTTGGCTAGGTTGCCAGAGACTTTTAGCATTATACAACCAGCTGTCCTTGCAGTGCTGCCAGGTACGCCAAGAGTCCTCTTTGTTATGCTCTGGCTTTCCCCCTGGATTTTCCTACAGGTAGAAGACTTGTTCATGTAACCATCTGTTTCTCAGCTGTTCTGATGTTATGCTAAATCTGAAATCAACCAGTTAGTATTCTAGTGCCAGTGTCTGCCTCTTGGGTAGTGTGAGATCTATTCTAAAATATTATTGTTTTAAATTTGAAGTTTTAATTTTTTGAGAATTTTATATATAAGTACTAAATTTAAATTGTTCCTCTTCGTTCCTCTTTAGCTCCTCCTGTGTTGCTCTCCACTCCCTCTCAAATTTATAACTTCTTCTTATTGTTTCATACACAAACTATATATAAATACATATATTTGCACACATAACCACTTATTATTGCATCTCTCTCTCTCTCTCTCTCTCTCTCTCTCTCTCTCTCTCTCTCTCTCTCTCTCTCTCTGTGTGTGTGTGTGTGTGTGTGTGTGTATGCTTGGCATTGACCAGCTGGGATTAGGTAACACAATAATCAGGGAGCTTTTTCCCAGAGAAAACTGATTTACCCTCTCTCAGTAGCCATTCATTGCCTGTAGCTCTTTACCTGGGTGTGGGACCTTGTGAAATTCATCCCATTCAACTTTGTTATGTTGACTTGTGTTGCCATCATGCAGATCTTGTTTAGGCAACCTTACTGTGATTTCATGTGTGCTGCATCTCTCTGTCATGTCTAGAACACACTATTTCAGGGTCCTGCCTCTTAGAATCTTTCCACCCTCTCCCTTCTTTTAATTTTCCTTGAGCCTTGGATGTAGGGATTGTGCTAAATGTACCAGCTGGGACTGGATACACTATGATCATTCTCTGCATCTTGGTTTATCATTTTAATATTGATTTATTTATGTGTATTGGTGTTTTGGCTGCATGCATGTATTTGTACCACATGAATGTCTGGTGGATTATTTGATCTCCTGAAATTGGTGTTAAGGACTGTTGTGAACCATCATGTGGGTCCTGGGAATTGAACCTGGGTCCTCTGGAGGAGCAGCCCATGTTCTTAATCACCGAGCCATCTCTCCAGCCTCCTATTCTCTGGATTTTAACTATTCATGATTCTCTGTAATACTGTCTCTCTGTTTCAAAACAACAACAACAACATAACAACAATAATAGCAACAACAACAGACTTCTTTCATGAGGGGTAAACTATAATACACCCACTCCTGCCCTTGGACTGACAAAATTGTTTTCCAGTATACTAGTGTCAGACATAGAAATGTAGAGAATTTGATAAGGTAACATTCTAGGGCTACAAAACTGTTTCCTAGAAAGATTTCTGAGCCATCACTTCCTTTGAACGCAAACCATATGGTATTCAGAACTACACGGTATTTAGTGACTGGGAATGGTCATAGCACAATTTTATGAATAATTTTAGCAGGAATCTTGCTGTACAGATGTATCATTCATCCATATTTAGGAAAGTTTTCAAAGACAGGTATATTTTGCTAAATTCATTTTGCCTGCAAAAGAGCCAAGTATAATACTTGGCTATGTAGACTCTCCGTAGACCCTGAATGAAAATGAGTCTACCTACTTTTAAAATGGTTGAACATGATAGCTGTATGGGACTGGCTTAAGATGAAGAGACTTCACTCAAATTTTCAAGCGTTTATTTTGGAGATCCTTACATTAGAGATACTCTCTCTCTCTCTCTCTCTCTCTCTCTCTCTCTCTCAGTATTCCTCTCTCTCTCTCTCTCTCTCTCTCTCTCTCTCTCTCTCTCTCTCAGTATTCAAGGTGGATTAGAAAACAAGAATGGTACTGTACATGACTAAAAGACCTATTCAAAGAAACAGATATAAAGAAGACCAGTAAGTAGTATTTTTGCATATGTATAGATAGGCACTATTTTTTCCATAAAGTGTTAGGCACTGATTTAATTACTGTGAGAGAATGAGAAAGGAGTGCAAGGGGAAAGCTTAAGTTAAAGGTATATTCAGGGATGGTCAGTCTCACTCACTAAGTTATTTAAGCTGAGATTCGAAGCATTAATTCCTCTTAGAAACTAATGAGGAGAAAAACATTATAGGAGAAGGCAGTAATCAATATGTAGGTCCTGCATTGAGAAGGAGTTTGGTGTAGTTGAGGACATAAAACCATAATTCGAACATAGTGAGCAAGGAAAAGGAGAGATTGTGTAAGTTAAGGCTTAGGATGCAAAGCCAAACATTGTAGGATATCCTGAAAATTGTGGGGGCCAGGGAACACGCAAGGGTTTTGAGTTGTGGCAAACACTTGGGCATATCTAAGTTTTGTAAAGGTCATTTTAAGTACTTCATGTGTGAAGCAGTAGGGCATACAGAGCTACCAAGTCACAGTAGCTTAATTGTAATAAGCTCTTTCTTGTTTTCTCAACATTTTTGGCCCTCCTCTATCATACTATGACTGTGCCTTTCCTTTGTCTCTGATCCACCAAAGGCTACCAATTTTATTCAGAGGAAGGGCTAAAATATTTACAATGAACTTTAAAACCCTTTGCCCACTCATGCCTTTAAGTCTCTAATCTGCAACTCTGCCTCTCATTTATTTCAGTGTTGCCACACGGCCTCGTTAATAAAATATATCAAATTCTTCAAAAGTAGAACAATGGCAGTAGTTGTTGCTTGAAGCAGTCTTCCTCTTGGTAGCCTGTTCTCATATTCCATTTCAATCTTGGCTCAAGTGTTATGTTATAGAGACAAGGTCTTGTATATTTGGGGCTATCCTCAAAATTGCTATGAAGGTAGGTATGAACCTAAACTTTTTTTCTTCCTGCCTCCACCTCATGGGTGATGACATTACAGGATGTATACTACCATGTCTGGTTTTTTTTTTTTTTTTTTTTGATGTTCTGAGGAGCAAATCCAGTCTTTTAAGCATGTGAAGCAAGAGCTTTCTCAACTGAACTACAACAGTAACTCCAAGAAGCATACTTTGAATATAATACTCAATATTTCAAATCACATCTCATGACACTTTACTTCTAAATATTAAGTTATGATTAGTATTTCATGAAAACTTCTAAGACCTTCTTGAACACTGTACAGTTAACATATATTTCATCTGCTTCTTTCTACAATACCAGTGAAATAAAAGTTGTTCCTCTATTTTGATTAAGGATGGAATCTAAGTACTTAGAAAAAAAGTCAGGTACACACTAGGCACTTGATAAATAGTTGTTGAATGCCCATTCAGCCATAATTGCAAAACAAAGATCTGGACTAGGAATAGAAATTTGCTTTCAATGCATACTACTTCAGTGAAGCACTACTTACATTTTATTATATAAACAAATACTTGTATTTGACTAGGGAAACAAAGAATGAACATGGAGAGATATAGAGCCAAGCCCTTGGGGAACTGGATTATTTGGAGGTCAGAGGAAACTAAATCATGATGATAACTTTTATGAAGCATTCAGGAATGCAGGAAGAGAGTGGGCTGATGAAAGTTCTTATAATAAAGTGCAGAACAATGGGCTCAGTACAGTGTAGGCTCCTCATCTTTTGCTTCAATCTATTGTAGTTGATTTAAAATAATATTCTACTTCCTTCTGTCCCATATCCTTCATAGCCTGTATATCAAAAGCAGATGAATATTTCTACAAATGAACATTTTCAGTATTTACTGCGAGGTGGTATGTCAAGAAAAAAAAAGAATGATAACAAAAGAAGACTTGCCAACCAAACGTAATGTATTCTCAGACAAGCCCCAAACAAACAAGCCCTAGCCTCATTGCATTTCATCCATTTTAAAAATGGGTATAAAAATCACTGTTGTGGACTAACAATATGGCTTAGTGCGATAAAGACACTTGCCAGTAAGCCCAAGGACCTGAGTTTGATTCTCAGGACCCACAAGCTAGGAGAGAATGAACTCCTGTGAGTTGCTCTTTAACCTCTACATGCACGTCTGTGTGCATGTGCAAACACACAGATACACATTCAACAAATAAATGTAATAATAAACAAGTTTTGAAAAAGAGAATCACTGTGATCTCATAGGATTATCATGAAGAGCCAGTGAAACTGAATGTGTAACAGGCATATGAGTATGGGTTACCCGAGCAGCAACTCTCAGTTTAAGAGGCAGCCATGAAAAAAAAAATATATATATATCCATCCAGAACCACTGTACACCAAGTTACTAGGGCAGAAGTGGGGATTTGGAAGGGATGACGGTATGGGAAGTAGGGAGGAGAGCAGAGGCGCTCTGCCTCCACAGTGATTTGTGGCTGCTCTTGGCCTTTTACAGGCACTCTACCACATTCTCAAACTTAGAATTATGGTTTGCTAATCCTTCCTGATCTCTCCAGAGAGAAATCTAGAGTGCCACAGCCTCCTCTGGGGACTATTTGCCTTTTTTCCACTCTGATACTTTCTGTAACCTTGACTTTGGGGTATATACATCTATATCAACATTGAAGTTAACATACATATATTAGAAACCATTGCATAACTGTGACCCAAAAGCCCGAGAGAATAGGGTAGGAAGGATTTATTTTCAGAGGGCTTAGTCTATAATCTTTGATTTCATGTTTCTCAGCCTGTGGTGAGACAGCAGCATGTCATGGTGTTGGAGGTATATGACAAAATTGTACCTCTTGTTATGGCAAGGAAGCAGAAAGAGAGAGATTGGGGAGCAGTATATATAACACTCAGGGGAAATCTCCCAGTATCTTACCTTTGCCAGCTAGACCACACCATCTGCAGTTTCCATCACCTTGCAAAATGGTGCCCCACTTGGGGCCCCATGAGCCTGTTTGAAGCATTTTATATGTAAACAATTATGATACATGCCATTGCCTTGGAAAAGTTATTATAGGCCTGGCACTGTGCTAGCCACTGGCTGTCTTAGATGGTCAAAATTCACTTGCATACAAAGGCCACACCTCTAAGAAGGGTAAACCTTACACATCTTCACACAGCAAATATTTATTGTGCACCTACTGTGTACTCAGCACCATTCTGCTTGTTGAAAATATAATAGTGAAGAAAACAAAGGCTCCTGTCTGCACATCATTTGTATTAGTCAGGGAAAGACTACTGCCACACACTTTAGAAAACAGAATGACATCTCAATTACCATGAACAAGGTGCAATGAAAATTCTGGGCATTCAATTAGTGGCAACAGGAGAAACAGAAGCCTGATGAAGTGGGATGACCATGTTTTGAAGCTGAGCTATGTCCAAGCTATGATCTTATGATGTTATTCAGTGTACTGTTCTCAACCTTCCTTATGCTGCAAACCCTTTAATACAGTTCCTCATCTTGTGATGACCCCTCCAAACAAAATTATTTTCATTGCTACTTCATAATTGGAATTTTGCTTCTGTTATGAATTATAGTGGAAATATCTGATAGGCAACTGCTTTAGTGGAATATGCCTTAGAGAAGTGACTTAACTTTGCTGAGCTCAATCTTTGTAATGAGGACAAAGGATATGGACTTTTTAGGGCTTTGGTGAGAAGATATGTTGACTCATGTACAACTCTTTACACACTCCATATCGCTCTCCACCACTATCTTACTCCCTTAGAATTTTCTCATATTTGAACTAAGGGTTTGAAAAATAGGGAAAATGCTTAACATTTTTGAATTTCAATTCGTTTATCTGTACACTGGTGATCATAGAAATTATCAATAAATTGCACTTTTGTTTATTTATTCTTTTTATTTTGCCCAGGTCATCAAAATACTCATATTCAGTGTTCAAAAGTCTCTTAGGGGCTGGAGAGATACCTCTTCCATAAGACTTAGGTTAGGTTCAGCCCCTATATCCAGTCATGAATAATTCCAATTCATATTGTCCTTTGCTATCTTCTGATTCACTTTAGGTGTCTGAAAACATGTGGTGCCCATAAAAATATGTAGGCATGCAAATACTCATACATTTAAAAAAATACAAGGGCACTTTGAAAACTCTATTACTAGGAATTGTTTATAAAAATCTAGTTGGCTTGGATATTTGGAGAGTTAAAGGAAATGGGGCACTTATGTTCCTGCTCTGCTGCCCACATATAAATAAAAAGTTCATTCTCCCTGTCCCTAAGTGTTCATCTCTATAGGGGTGGTAGGACCTGGGAGAATGGAGCTGATAAATGAGGCAGACTCAAGTCTCATTCAATAGCCAACTTCATTCAGTTTGTACTCTGGGTGTTAAGAGTAGTCACTTGAGTAAAGTGTCCAATCGCAAGGGCAAGCTGCAAGTGGCAAAAAGATGTTTTTCTTTAGAGGCATTAAAAAAAAAAAAGCGCAATACCCTGTTAATGGGAATAATCTGAAGTAAAATCACTCCTATCCGATACACCTGGGAGGAGCACAAAAACACATTCCAAGAACAATTACTTGTTTTGAGCAAACTGAAGTCACAAGACTCTTGTTTTCCTGGAGTTTCCTCACAATCAGACTTCTCCTTGCATGATTCCATTCTTGGACCATGTTCGAAGACTGAAAAAAATCTAATTCATTTTTTTTCTAAGGCCACTGCTTAGAAAATCTTGTCCAGCTTAAGTATGGGAACCCTGACTAGGATCAGCAAAGCAAATAAAGAAAGGACAGGTACACAAACCCATGTAAAGAAAGTCTGGGATGGGGAAACTGGATTCTATGATGGAGAAGCTGAAACCCCTCCCCGCCAGAAGTTCAGTGTGTTTATTATAGTCAGTTGAGCAGGGAGGCAAGGTGACTACATACAGCAGAACAAGGGGGCGGGGCTAATGGTATACACCTGGATCAAGAGGACAGGTTCAGCTAATCTTGGTAAGAGCACTGTCTGTAGGGGAGCAGTCTTCAGGTGCTAAACATGAGCGAAAAAAATCTATTGTGTACATGTCCTGAATGCACTGTCAGTAATTGAACTCATATCCTAGGAAGGGTTTGCCACTCCCCTGGGTTTGAGGCCTTGTTCCTCAGACCATGGTCATGCTCATATCAAACAATGCACATTCTCACAGGGCTTACCTACAACCCTACAACGAGTGATTCAGAAGGCCTGGCTATATTAAACTAATACAGGAAGCTCATGTTTATGAAGGGCTAGAGAAGAAAAAAAGAGTAACAATGGACAAGGAGATAGGAGCAAAATACCTAAAAGGCAGAGGCTGGAAACATTGGGTCACAGTTAAAAAGTCTCTAATATTTATACTTCTGTTTAATGACATTGGAGATTGGACACAAGTCCTGGCGGATGTTAGGTAAACATTCTACCACCAAGCTGCATCATTGGCTTAGGCACAGTTAACTTTTAAACTAAATACACGTGTTTTAGGTTCTAAAGCCGGGATACTAGCAGGGAGACTAGAGCAAAACCAAAGGTTCCCTATCATGTGGAGATAAAGTATTTCTGACTGAAATGCTAAAGAATTATAAGAAAATTTGATTTAAAGTTTTAATGTTTTTATTGTTTGACAATTTCATATGCTTAGATAATGGCTTTTAGTCATTTTGTCTTCACTCTTAATCCCCCCAACTCTTCTTCCTGATTTTGCTTTTTATTAGTTTTAAAGTTGGGAATGCTTTGATAGGATTCCAGTTTTTAGCAAAACATGCCAGGCCCAATCATTGTATCACAGAACCCACAAATTTATTTACAAGGTTATGCTTTAGCCAAGTTCCTTGTGCAAGCCTCCCTTTATTCCACTGGACACTCGCTATTGCTATAGTCCATGAGGGGCTGAGTAGCAGACTTTATACACGTGCAATAATTTGGTTTTGATATTGTATTTAGAAGCTACAAGTAGACTCAATTCAATTTAAACAATCTACTATTTATAACTACTTATAACACAGTGAAATAAGACTCGTTCCTTTCTGTCATGTAAATTGAAAAACAATACTGTGAGGAAATCCAAGTTGTAGGTGACGATGACAATGATCCATGGCACTCTGCTTTTGTTTGGAGTCAAATTCGACAACAAAACTTAGTACTTATAAAATCGCTCCGCGTTTAAGAAGAAATATAACTAAACAAAGGTTAACAAAAGTGAAGAGCTGTGTGGACCGGAAGGCCCCATGCAAGATTCCAAAGAAAGGCAGCAGCAACCAACAGTCCCACCCAGCTCTGATGCCCATGAACCATAACGATGACCACCAGACTGGCACGATAATGGTCTGGGTGCAATAGGAGCATGCATTCCTTGACAATAATCAACAGTCTCTAATTGGACTTAGTGGCCTCTCAGGAAGAGGGAAACCATGCCTAGTTTTGAAAACCTAGCCAACTACCCAGAGCTAGGGAAGTTGTGGATCTTGGAGGAGAATGTACAGTCGCCAGCACCATCCCGAATTACATTCTAAATATTTTTTACTATACACACAGATGAGTGTAGTCCTCCCTCCTCAGCAAGGAAACTTCTCTTTGCAACAGACAGAGACAATCAGAGAAAACCACAAGAGAATGAATGCGAAGAACGAGGGATCCTGTGGTGCTAAGTCTCAGATGATGCATCTGCCATACAGTTCCTACATGTGGGGCTCAAGGATCATTGCAGAAGCATGGGTGGGAAGACTATAAGAGCCAGAGAATTTGGAAGTTTGCTGTGAGATTGTGTCTATTTCTTGAAATGTTAGAGAAGTTACACCCACAGTCTCATCAATATGGCTGCCTGAGCAGGGCCGGAACAATGAAGACACCAATGAACATATTAACATGAGACAGGAAACCTTGAGGGACCTCAACACTAGACAGAGAACTATGGGTAACTTGGGAATGCTGAGATTGGGAAAAATGGTTTCCTCAGAGACGCTCCCCCCAGTTGGTTATCCAATACCAAGTGGTCAGCTCTAAGATCATAGACATACTAGTAACAGTATAAGGATTACGCAGGTTGTAGTTACGTATTATGTATATTATATTATTTATATAAGAATAACTAAAGGAAAAGAGGCCGAGAATCTGAGAGAAAGCAATGGCAAGGGGGTGCATGGGAGGAATTGGAGGGAGGAAAAAGATGGGAGGAAGTGATTATAATTTCAAAAACTAAAAAGAATTATAAAACTATAGTAGAAATAACACATTCTTCATAGAAATGCTACAAGGATAAAATAAGAGGAGACACAGAAAGCATTTTCCACATTGCCTGATATATAGTAAATATAATCCTCACTAAATATTGCCTTTTAATTCCAAGAGACACCTGGCACTTGGGTGTATAGTTATATGTAAAAGAGTCAGCTGATCTTCCAGTTAAATGTGTCCTCAGGCCTCCTGGTTTTCTTTATTGTAGTAATCGCATTTTGGATCTGAGTTTCTTAATCTTGACTACACATTGAAATTAGAGGCAGTGGATTTACCACCCCACTTCCAGAGAATTTGACTTAACTCGTCTACTGTAGGACCTGGGCTGGGCAATGGGACTTTTCAAACCCTCTCCATGTGATTCTAATGTGCAGCCACGGTTGATGATCCTTTGATTTCAGACAGATGCTGCACATCTGTGCAAAGATGATGAATATCCAAACTATACTATTGAAGTAGGCAGAATACCACTGCAGCATCCTTGATCCTGGACTCCTCCCAAATCTCTCGACACAGGGTAATGATTACAAATCCATGAAATTTATGTCAGTCCCCTACCTGTAGTTAACAAATATCACCCATCCATACTATGCTCTTCTCCACGAAATATATTCAGCTGGTGCTAAAGGGGGATTTAAAAGCTTATAACTGGTCTTATAATGAGGTTGAGTAATGTACCAAGGTAGTCTAAGAGTTAATCTCATTAATGCTGATCTCCTATGCTTGGGCTGTTAGCTGTTGCTCAGCCTTTATTAATTTAGGCTTCAACATGTATCTGCCTTGTCCATGATTCCAGATGGTGCTATAACTCATGCCCTTCTGTCAGTTCCAGAAGATGACTACATGTGTTTTATTTAGATAAACTGTAATTATGCAGACTTTCAGCTGTTTGGGTAATTTTCGTCCATTTGTGGGTGATAAGTGGTAAAATCCACTCTTCATTATTACATACTGAAAATCATCTGAAAACAGATTGGTTTTCATTAATGAAGTCTCATGGGATGGGGGTTGGGTAGAGAAGGGAATCCAGTACTTTAGAGTTTAATAAGCATAAATTAAAAAAAAAAACACAACTTTTTTTTCTTTTTGAGTCAGGGATTCTTTGTGTAGTCCTGGTTGTCCTGGAACTCGCTCTGTAGGTCATACTGGCCTTGAAGTTATAAAGATCTACCTGCCTCTGCTGGGACTAAAGGCATGTTCTAACCACTGCCTGGTTAAGTAGCACAACTTTTACTTGTATGGCAGGCCCAAAGCCAGGGAAGAAAACCCTACCTGGAGAGGGCAACAATTACGAATATATCTACAACCTGTATGCCTATGGGGTATTCAGAATTAGTTGAGACACCTAATCCAGGCAAGGGTCTGTTAGTAATGCAGGGACATTCACTGGAAGTTGTATTTGTCTAGGGAATAACCCTAACTTGTAGTTGATTTCAATACAAAATGGAGTTATAAATCATATCCACTCAAATACTTGCATTTCTCCCTACATTATTTCCTTAGAAGGTCTCATAGCATTGCTCTGTCAATATTTATTACTTAAAAAAAAACACTGATATACAACCTGGACATACTGGTATACATCTTTAATTCCAGCACCTGGGAGGCAGAGACATAGGTGGATCTCTGTGAGTTTGAAACCAGCCTGATCTACAAAGCGAGGACAGCCAGAGCTAGATAGTGAGGCCCATCTCAAACAATAGCAACAAAGAAAATAAATAAAATTAATATACGAAATAATAAGTTGCTCTGCTCTTGACAGAGGAAAATAAATATGACTTTTAAATTAGGATTTGGACAGGTGGCTGAATACCCAAAAGTCTAGTTGCAAATAAATTCATCAATTTGGAATCAAAGGAACTAGAATCAGAAATAAATGATGGTTGTTCATAAAATATTATATGAATTTGAAACATTCTTTTCTGTTGAGAGCAGAGAGAGGTATGTATCTATGAGTTCTAGGCTAGCCTGTTTTAAACAGGGAGCTCTAGGCTAGCCAAGACTACATAGTGAAATCCTATGTTAAACAACAACAACAACAACAACAACAACAACAATAACAACAGAAATAACGAATTTTTTAACTGTTCATTAGAAATAAATTATTGGTAATGTTGTTTTTAATGTGGGACCTCAGTTGCTCAAAAAAAGGGTGTCCTTTTGAAATGTCAAAAAAATAAAAAGCCTCCTGGAAGGGCCCTAAATACTGAGCCTCTGCAAAATTGAAGTTTTATCTCACTCACAAATCTTCTATGTTCCAAAATCTTCCCCCAAACTCTGAGACTCTGCCAAGTAGGATGAAGAAAGCAGAAGGGGAGAATAGTTGAGGTTTAATTTGTTTGTAAAGCTGTTCTTCCTTTCTTGTTTATTCCTGGTGGCCAGGAGAGATGTCCTGGGTTGTTTTGTTCTTTGGCTGGGATCACTACCTTACCATCTGAAGGGATTTTTGAAAGGTTTATTCAGCTTTCTTGAAGCAAAAGGCAAAAGCAAATTCTGCCTTTAAGCACATTCTCAGAGGAAACTAATGTTCTGGAGGATCTTAGGGTCTGGCTTTAGGCACTAGAATCTTGTCTTGGTATTTTGAATGCACATCTGAGTCCTCAAGAATCATTTCTTTTGGTAGTGAAGTTGCTTTTATTCTTGGGATTTGAGAAAATGGATATAGTACTTATGAACTACAATCACCAAAGAGTAGATCTTTATGAAGAGAACACCATAAAAAGAAAATATCAAAAACAACAACAAAACCCTCTGCCATTGTACTTCCCCCTGTCATTTAATGATAGATGGCAGAGGGTTTCCAATCACTTTGAGTCTTGTTGCTCTTCTGTGTTGCTTTATTGGGACACTTCTGGTTGTTGAGTACATGTCTTTAAATTGAAAGCAACATACTTTTCCCCAGTTCTTTTTCCCCTCTTTCTTTCTTGTCTATATTTTTACAGGAAAATGTTTGCCTTTGAAGCCAGAATGAACTGGCAAATTATATTCATGTTCATCCTAATTTGGGAGAGCAAGACACAGAAGGGTGCCATTCTTTCTGGAATGTCCATCTCTAGGAGCATCCACTGAGTGTCTGAATAGTAAATACTATTTACATTCCAACCAAGAGTTAATTCATCAACAAAGTCAAATTAAAAATTTTTAAGGTTCCTTCCAATTCCTTAGTCCTGTTTATTTCTTATCCTGAACCTAAATTTAGGGACACTTACTATTTTTAAACAGTACATAATAAATTTTTAATTATTTTATATAGTGTCTATTTTTGAAAAAATAATATATTCATATCATTTCCCCTTCCCTCTCCTCCCTTTAACTGTCTTGTTCTCTCTCAAATTCATAGCCAGCTTTCTTTAATTGTTCATTTCAACTGTTGATATCTATAAATCTATTGATTGATCGATAGATAAATAGATTCGTAATCTCATAAATACAACCTTCTCAGTCCATATAATGCTACTTGTATGTATATGATCTCAGGTCTGACCACTTGGGATTGGATGAAAATTTAGAATGTAGTTATGGATTAAGTTCATTTAGTAAAGTGGCACCTGTAGGTTTATCTCCAAGATCCATGGCTTCAGCAGCCTCAGAGTGTTGGCTAGATTTCCATTACCAGACATCATTTCTCTGGGTTGAATGGGTCTTAAGTCCAATTAGAGTGTTGTTGGTTACCACCAAGGTATGTGGGCCACTACTGAACACTGAGGGATATCAGGCCATGTTGGCCATTGTTATGGTGCCTAGGCATCTGTGCTAGTTGGAACGAGAATGTGTATCCCTCATGCTCATATGTTGCAATACTTGGGTCACAATTGGTAGAACTCTTTACAAAGGATTCGGAAGCATGGCCCTGTTGGATGAGGTATATTACTGGAGTTGGGCTTTGAGGTTCCAAAAATCCTATGCCATTTCAAATTAGCACCCTCTACCTTTGCATATGTCTCGAGGTAAAAGTTCTCAGCTACTATTCTAGGGCCATGCTGCCTAGTTTCTGCCATACTCCCGTATAAGCTGCCAATAAACTCTTCTATAAGTTACCTTGGTCATAGTGTTTTGTCACAGTAAGAGAAGATTAACTAAAGCAGCATTATAACTGCGTAAAACTGATGGCTGCTTCCTTTCTTTAGAAGCTTGCATGGGCCTTCTGGTATCATGAAAGCTAGTCCTCAGGGTGGAGGCTTTCAGGTCAAATTCAGTTCAGATTCTCTGGGTATTGTGTCTGAAGTGTATGATGTCTTCAGCAATAAGGACTTACTTCCCACCTCTGCAGGGCTTCCAAGGGCAATAACAAGAACTTATTATGTTCTTGGTCTCTTAGACATTTCTGAACAACAATTTAGAAGGGATTGGGATTTTTGTTAGATTGTCTGTGACTCTAGTGGAAGTGGAATACTGTCAGCTCAAGTGGGAAACTTTCATTTAAGCTAATTTTCAAATATTTAATTTAATTGTATATGCTCATGCCTGTGCATGCACGTGCCATGACATGTTTGCGGAGGTCAGAGGACCACTTGTAAGAGTCAGTCCATTGTGTGTGCTTCAGTGATGAAACTCGGAACCAGGCTTACAAGTAAGCTGCCTTCACACGCCTGGCTGCCTCGCTGGCCTCACGTTGTTGGTATGATTTTACTGAGGAGGAAACTGAAACAAGGGCAGGCAAGATGACTGGCGAGATGACTTGTGAGGACTGAGTCCTTCTGAAAAGGAACAAAACCAACAGCACAAACACAAACAAGCAAACAAACCCTGTCTCTTATGCACTGTCCAGAGGCCCATGTTCTCTTTTGTTACAGTTTTTTCTCAATCAAGAAGGTTTCTGCTTTTAGAGGGAATCTGATGATCTACTATTACCAAAACAAAAACAACACTCTAGCAAAAAATATCAGTGTCAATAGACCAAATACTACTGGTGTATGGATATGTAATTTACTATAATTTTAAGAAACTCTTTATCAAGAATTACACTTCTTCACACATGTGATTATCTTTCAGATTTGGCCTCCAAGGAAGAAATAGAACTCTGGAAACATGTTCAGTGCAGAGTTGTCAAGGAAATGCACTCTAGAGAGTAAATCAAAAATTCCAGAGGGGTCTGTCTGCTTACCATAGCTTTGGCCACTATTCTCAGGTTCAGAAAGCATGTCTCATTCAAAAAGTAACATTAATTTTCCCGAGTCAGCCATCATGCATTGTACTATGACTGCCACATTTTTTTGCTGGTATTGTTCCACTAAAATCCAGAGTGAGTAGAGGGAATGAAGAAATTCCATTTCTCCCAGTTTCCCACTGGGCTGGACATGTATGAAGGATGGATGGCCCCAGGATGCCAGATCAGGCCTTGTATGGTGAGGTAACCCCAAGCAGGGAGGGCAGAAGAAAATCCATTAAAGCAGCTCTGAAGCCCCACTGCAAACAATAGGGCCAGGCTGCAGGCAGCGGGGAAACAGACAGCAGGCAGGCCTGCCCAGAGCAATAAGGGAGTGCGGGAGGTGGTTGTTTGCTGAGCTCTGGGGTGACCTCCGGGCTTCAAAGCAGAGTCTCAATCAGCCACCCTATCAGCACAGCAGCAATTTTAACTCGAAATCAGTCTCTATGTATAGTGGTCTATGGAGTGGAAAGGGCTGAGACTGCCTCCCTGGTCGTTTTTCACCCCATCTGTACTCAGAGATAACAATCCCCATTAGTAGTATTATCTTCAAATGCGTGTAGAACATCAGCATAAATATAGCTAACATACCATTTCCGTGAATACAAATACAGTGGCAGGACCTGTACAGAGAGGATAATAATCTATGATAGCTTTTCATTTTGAAACTGTATTTCCTTCACGGACAGCTATTTTTCCAAAGAAGATATCTGCATAGAGGAAAAAAAAATATGAGAGGGCCATATAGTCAAATGTCAGCCATGTTTGTCTCTAGAGCTTAAAAGAATAAGTGTCCTTAAAATCTATTTCTTTTCTTTTTTCTGTTTTGCGTGTGTTTCCTAATTTTCTATTTTTTTTTTTTTTTTTGAAATAAATACATTTTCCTTGGGCAAGTTTAGAGGTTTTTTTTGTTTTCTATTTTATGTTGCCAAAACAAAAACACACTTTAGGAGTGATTTTATTTGTGACTAAAGAAATCATTTCAGACAAGAGATTAGCATTTCTAAAGATAGAGCATGACACAACCTATTCATCTACCCATTGAGGGGCAAAGATTCTATAAATAAGGATCTAAGAGGCTCTTGGCAGGGCTGAATATCATTAATAGAGCCAGTGCTAAACTCTAAAAGAAGAGTTGTCCATTGTACCGATTGTACTGACAGTCATAATCTTGGTGTCTAACACATTCATTTTTCCTTCACTGTCAGAATGTTACTTTGGAGCAATACTCAGGGCTTTGGTCAGCCATTCTCAGCAAGGACTAGAGCAGTAGCATACTAGAGACTCTCATGCCAGCTCCAAGTCAGCATCCCTTGTAGTCACATGGAGAGCTCACAGTCAACCAAGGCTGGAGTATTTAAACCGTGCTAATCAGGGAATGCTATAAAGCTTTCAGTTCTCCTACAGAGAGCTGCTAGTTAAATATACAAGGATTGACCACCCCCACTTCTTCTAGTGAGCAGAACCATTGTCTGATGCCTGAAAGAGGGAGTGAAAAGTTCTATTTGTACCAAAGCAAAGTTGCATTGCTGTAAAAACTGAAGAGGTTGGATCTAACCCAAGTTTAGCTTTTGGTTTTGCCATTTTTCAGCCAGGGAATCTCACTCCCAGGCTTTCATCTCTACTTATGAGAGAACAGGGACAAATTATTCTGAACTGGAGAGGGAAGTGTTGTTAGGAGCTTAGATTGTGGAGAAAAGACAGCCTTTGCTTTAAATCTTGGCTCGGTATTTATGAGCATCTGTGTGACCTCAGGCTAGTTACCTAACCTCTCTGAGCCTCCATTCACTCATCTGTAAAATAATAGTAATAATACCTTCATTATAGGGCTGTCATTAGGATTAGATGAGCTCATTCTTGGTAATCATGGTGCCAGACATCAATAAATGTTTGTTATAATTATTAAACCTGTTTCTGCTTGTTCTTGACACATAATGTCATAGAACCATGAGGTGAAACTTAGTTTGCTATGGTGTCTATCTGTAAGACACTGCCTAGGATCTGTTAGGGAGACATTTAAAGCTAACACAGGTAAACCAGCACTGGACACAGTGACCAGCATCTCATGCACCATAAATACAGAATATAGGGGCCTAAGAAATCCAGTCTGCTATGTCAGGCCTTTTATTCACTTCTTATTTTGTCTAATGCTCATGCTCCTTGGGTGAACTACGTGTTTCTCTCTTTGGATGTATTTTGTTTGCTTTGTTTTCTTTTCTTTCACATCGGAGTTCTGACATATTACATAACTTGTTCAAAGACCTGCAGCTGTTAATTTGCAGAGCCAACCAGACACCACTGAGGGGATTGGGAGATGATATTTTTTTAGAAGACAAACATAGTGAAAAATTCAAATTCACTTGATTAAACAAAAGTTGGGAAGCTGGTTTGGTGGACACACACACACACACACACACACACACACACACACACACACTGGAATCCTGAGACGGGTGGACTGCTGAAAGTTTGAGCACTGACTGACCTACAGAGGGAGTAGTACTACAGACAGAGCTATATAAAAAGACTAAGACTGTTATAAAAACAAACAAACAAAAACAACAATAACAACAAAAACCCCAAAACTAAAACCAAACCCATCCTACCATCTAATCAAACATACAAACCACTCACCTGTTGAGTATCTCAGCGGTAGAGTATTTGTTTTTCATGCCCTGGGTGTGCTGTTGACCATAGTAAAACAGAAACTAACAAACCAACCAACCAGCCAGATGTGAAGGCCCGCAGCTGCAATCCCAGCACTCTACAGGCTAAGAAAAGGGTATCATGAATTCAGGACCAGCCTGGCTACCTGTTGAAAGCCTTCTAAGAAACAAAAATTTAAAAAGCAAGCAGAAAATCAATAGGTGTAAACGAACCCTGGATCAAAAATAGTATTGTGGATGCAAAATAAAACCTACAATAGCCATAAAGAAGTGGTTGCTCTTGATAAATCTGGTACTTCGATATAAAAGTTAATATAAATCAGTTTTTAAACATTTTACAAAATTCAGTTTCATCTTTCCCTAAATCTTTTAGGACTGGACCTTACCTTTTCTAGATAATCTTGTAAAAATCTGATCCAGAAGCCAGCATCATCACCATGATTTAGGGTCTTGTGAGAAATTCAAATTCACAAAGCCCTATACCCCAGACCTACTGCACCAGAAAGCTGGTTAGCAGAACTGCACTCTGGCAGGGGCTACTGAGGCCCATTCCCATGTGAGAAGCTGAGTTGTCGAGGGCAGATGGAACAAATGAAAGTCAAATTCTTTTCAGATGGCTACACAAAATGCTGTATGTAAATGCTTTGCAAACATGCATTGACATGCTCATGGGTGGCAACAATATAAGTGAATATTTCAAATGTTTCTACTTCAAGGAAGACTTAACTCGGCATCCTTTCATAACTAACAACTACATTTTACAGAAGATCAGCCTTCATGTTTCCTCACCAGACAGGCCCCTATAATTGGAAAGCAAAAATTGTTTCCAAAAATGGTAAGTGATCTTTGAAGGACCTTAGTATGGACAATGGACTCCCTTTCCTCAGAGCCAGAACTCAGATTTAGCCAGCAATAACCAGGGCATGTTTTCCTTGTGCTACTGAGCCTGGGCAAAGACAGGTAATCCTTATAAAATGGCTTCTGTCCCGGCATTTAATTCTGTGTTCTTTCCACGGTGAATTCTGCCTGAGCCAAGCTGAACCTCAGAGATTCTCAGTCAGATCTCAGGTATGTAGGCAGGAATCTTGAATGCTTTGCTTCATTTCAAGTCACATCACTGCCATCCCCCAAAGAACTGTGCCCTACCAACAATTTCCTTTTCATTACCGAAGGGAAATTAAATGAATTTCTGCCCTGCAAAGATAGACATGTTGACGGTGGCTATTTCCACCGAGTGAGATGCTCTTTGTTCCTCTTCATAATTACTTGCGTCTTCTGATTTTAAAATGAATTATTTTAGCAATAGGTATGTTTTCATGTTTAATTTGGAAGATTTGGCTTATAAGCAGAAAGCACGGCCAGGGGCATTTGTCTGTTAAAGGGATAGATTGGAGAGAACCTCACAGGCATACATTCAGCAAATAAAACCCCTTTGCTGTGACCCTACTGGCTGGCTGGCCTCCGTGAAAACTCAGAGGTGGTAACAGCCTCAAAAGCTTGGACCTTGACATTAAAGTCACATTCAACAGGAAACTTTGCTCATAGGAGAGAAGAACAAAGGAGAGAAAACCAAGAATTACAGAATAAGAAGTAATTTGCATGTAGGGATGGTGATGTTACATGCAAAGCAAGACCATGGAAGCTGTATCTTCAGGCAGCAAGAAACGAGCACACCATTGTGCCTGGATAGAAAGGGAGGGACATCTCTAATGCACAAGATGAAATTCAAGAACTATGTTTAATGTGACTACAATCTAGCAGCACCCTCTGTGTGAACAGCAAAGTGCTTGCCTCAAAAATAGGCATACACCTTGCCAGGAAGTAAGGAGTCAATGTGCTTGGTGAAGAATGTCCTCCGAGGAGGAAATAAGCACAAAGGAGTGAGTCCTATCAATGCTACACGTACTACTTCCTTCCAGCTCTACCACCTGTTGAAGGTACAACTTGGACACACAGTGATGGGCCTAAGTTGTCCTTAAAAACCATAGAATAAGCTTTAGAAGCATCAACTGGAGAAAAAGTATGACTTTAAATACTCCAACAAATACAATTATATTTGGAAGAGGATTGTGAAATAAGTCTGGATTTTCAGATAAAGCAGAAGCATGAAAACTAAATTGATGGTGAGCGCTTTCGGCTACTCTCCTGAGTTTCTTCAATGGTTACGTGCTTACTGCATTGTTATGCAATGCAGTTTTTGAGCAAGTTAGCAATTTTGCTTGTTACCATACAAGAGACTTGCTAGAACTTTAGGATCTCTCTCTCTCTCTCTCTCTCTCTCTCTCTCTCTATATATATATATATATATATATATATACACACACATATATATATACATATATATACATACATATACATATATGTGTGTGTGTGTGTGTGTGTGTGTGTATATATATATATATATATATATATATATATATATATATATATATATACTCCTGAGTACAACACAAATCCAGGCATCGCTTTCCCACATGTTGGGAGTTCAGGTGTGTGTCACCACCATAACAGTTATTGGTTAGGAGTTCATGGCATAGATAAGCTTTTGGAAATAGTTGTTGAGCTACATGGGGCAGTGGTGGAAAGAGGAATGATGAGGCAAGGTCACTGTCCTAGGTGTTTACAGCTTGTCATGCTCTTCGTTCTAAGGCCTAGACATGATGCCTTAATGTAATATCCTAATTTGCACTCAAATAACTCTTCTTCATTTTGCCTAACAATAATACAACAGGCTTCGTCATACAGATTACTTCTTGGCCAGCCTTAAAAGACGGCCAGAAGTCTTGTGTTTGTAGTTTAGACATAAATGTGAATCAAGCTATAGTTTAGCTATGTTTTTTCCATTTTCAGTATCTGTCCAGAAGCTTTGTGTTCATCCTCGAGAGGATGAAAGAGTAGGTGGAAAGGCTCAAGCATTTACCAACACCAAGAGATCATTTCCCATTGGGGTAGCATTTGAATGAGCCTTAAAAGAGGGTAAGCATTTCAATAGCAAAAGATTATAGACTGACAAAGAGGCATCAAGGAAGAAGGAAGCAAATATTCAGTGAAAAAGGAGGTGGTGGGAAAGAGCTAAGGGAAACAGCTCTGGGTATATACATGAAACACAGGATAAGCCCTCTAGGATGTATAAGATTACACTACAATTTGGAAGTGGTGAGAAAGCAAGCTAGAAAGATAGGTCTTGAAAGGTGTTTCGATTAAGCTTAAGGATTTGATATTTTATTCAATTGGTAAGAAAGCATCACGAATTTTTTGGCTAGGAATTGATGCTATCAAAGAACTACATCAGCAAGACTAATAAAGGGATCAAGGAATTGGGAGAGACCTTGCAGATGAGACAGATGAAGGGACCTCATAGGCAAGATGTCGTCACCATCTTCACAGACCTCATACTAGGTAAACTAAGCTCAGTCAGCACCATGAAGCATCTCCATGGTCTTCAGTCTGGTTCTGCAAATATTCTACTATGTGACTCACACTATACAACTATACAATCCATGTTGGCCACAGCCATTACAGGCAAATTGTGGTCCTAAATTTTGAAACTCATGACTAGAAATCTTTCCTAGTTTTCTTGGATTAATAACTCCTCACTCACGAGAGGACAAAAGAAAGAACCCACAAAATAGCCTTTCTTATAGAATGGTCTTTAAGGTCTCTTTCCTCACTTAATTTGGCAGCCCAGGCCTTTATGGCGTAGCAAATCTTGAAGCTGACAGAGCCAACTCTTCTACTCTCAAATCACCTGTGCTAATTTGCCGAACAGACTCCTGAGAGTACAAGTAAATATCATTTAGAAAGAAAAACATGCTATCTCCATGGCAACGTGAATGTCTGAGAAGGAGCCCACCTTGAAATCACCAAACAATAGTCTCTTTGAGAAATCTCTAGGGCTGGGGTTAAACAATCTCTTATTAAGAGAGTTGGCTGCTTTTAAATGTATCCACTTTTCAAACCTACAAATATAGGCCCTGCCTCTTAACATTCCTATGCAGGTGGTCATTTTCCTCTTCAGTGTGCACTGGAAAATGATGTTGGGATGCTAAAAGATTCAGGCTTATCCACAGAGTGGGCAATTATTGAGTAGCCACTTTATGCACATTGCTGTGCTAAGTACTCTACACATAGCATAATAAAAATGGCAAAAATATCAAATGCTTTAGGATACCAAAATCTACTCACAAAGATTCTTGATAACAGGGGGAGGAGTGGCCAACATTATCAGGTACTCATATTGCAACCACCATTGATTGGCATTACAGAGATGGTATAAATTGGATTTCCTAAACCAGTTCTGGTGTATTCTTTGCCTATACCTACTTACCTATCAAAAAGTGTCCAAGGATCTTCAGTATTTTAGGATTTAAGATATATGTTCCAGTTGTTTCTATACTTAAAAGGCTATAAAGCCTTCTTTACTTATTTCCTAGTACATACGTCCACGTGGGTTTTTTGAGATTATAATGTGATTATATTATTTCCCTCTTCCCTTTTCTCCCTCAAAACCCTTAGAATCCTCTCATGTTTCTCCTTTACTTGTTTTCAAATTCAAGGTCTTTTACTTTAATTGTTGATACACACACACACACACACACACACACACACACACACATATACCATTCACTTAGTACGTATAATGTTAATTTTATGAATATATATATTTTTTCAGGACTGACCATTTGGTATTGGATAACCAGTTGGTGTGTTTTTTTTCCTGGAGAAGACTATCTTTGGACAGAGGGCCCAGAGACCCCAAGGTAGATATGACTTGAAAACGGCCTTCCCGAGAACTAGCTTTCAGGTACCAGAAGGTGCTATAAAGATTTATAGAAGAAGAAATGCTGTGGGTTTTAAATTCAGAAAATCGAATTCATTTATTTGTTATTCACTCAAGCCAATAACAATACTTACACATGCTATCCATGTAGTGAGTAAGGCAGAGGAGGTCTTATGGAGCTTATAATTTGATGACTTAAACGTGCGCGCACACACACACACACACACACACACACACACACACACACACTTACTTTCATCTTCAGCCAGAAGGAGGAGGAGAATGAGGAGGAGGAGGAGGAGGAGGAGGAGGAGGAGGAGGAGGAGGAGGAGGAGGAGCCGCAAAAGCAGAAGCCTTAGCTGCCATTGTCACCAGATGTGGAGCTACACACCTGTTTAATCTCAGCACATGAGAAGCAGAAGCAGGCAGATATCTTGTGAGATTGAGAACAGCCAGATCTCCATGGTGAGATCATGTCTCAACACTCTCCTCTTAAATAGTTGGAAATTATCTAATGCAGTTTAGAATCTTTATAAAGTAGTCCAGAATCCAGTCTGAGGTTTCAAACTTGATAGTCTAGTAACTTGGGAGGCTGAAGCAGGAGGATCATAAGTTCAAGAACTTCCTGGGCTACAAAGTGAGATCAAGGCTCGCTTTGTCAACTTAGTGAGAACATGTCTCTGTACAAAAATAAAAGAAAGGATTTAGAAGGCTAATATGGCAAAGGCAGGCTGCGGGAAAACATGTGAAGACATATAAGTATATATGAAAATGGCATAAAAAAAACCCTCTTATTCTTTATACTAATGTGTTTATAAAGGGCTCAGGATATAGTTTAGTAATAGACTTCTTCCCTATGTAAGAACAAACAACAGAACAACACAGAGGCAGACACACAGACACACACATATGGAGAAAGAGACACACACAGAGAGAGGCAGAGACAGAGAGAGACAGAGAGTCAGAGAAAGACTGAGATAGTGAGAGACAGAGAGAGACAGAGAGTCAGAGAGAGACTGAGACAGAGAGAGACAGAGAAAGAGAGAAAGAAGAGCTATCTAGGAAGTTGTGGACCTAGCTAATCCCTTCGCTGTGTTCACTGTAAGGAGATTTAAGCAGAGAAATTACTCATTTCATATTGAATCTAATTTGAAACAGAAATTTGATCATCTGGAGTCATCTCTGAGTTCCTAGATGTAAGCTTTCCTATAACACTTAAAAGTGTTTTAATGAATCAGGAAATGCCAGAGTGTAGGAATATTAGCTCTTCATAAACAATAACCACAATCCCAAGTTTCTATCACCTATTAAAACACTCTGCAAGAAAAGCAGTCAGATTAAACAAGGTAAGTGTGAAGATGCTGGCAACGTGTCACCAATCCAGACAGTCAGTTCAGTGATGTAATCAGCATTCACTTCCCTGGAATTATTCACCTACAAAACTTATTCATTAAAATAATAGGACCTCAAAGCCTGCTTCATCTGAAAATACAAAAGCTCAAAATACCGGCAAATGTTAACTCATTATTCTTACAATATAACAACAGAGTAGCAAGACCTTTTCAAAGTGAAAAAGAAGTGTTTAGAATTCCAAACACGTGATCTTAACAGCACTCATATCTGGACTATCTTTCATTCCTTTAGCTATTTGGCCTCTTAGTATTATCTCCCTAACACATACACACACAAGCGCACACATGAATATAGATAATCCATGGAGTGCATACTTACAATGATGGTTGGAATATTATCATTGTGAACATTAGGAATGGCTCCACACAAGATCCCCACCCCAGCGCCTGAGAGGATCAGCCTCTCTCATAGCTGCATCACAGTCCCAAGCCCAGAACTGTGTGGCTTACCAATACAAATATGATGAAGTGACTTGACTTTATCTCAGGCCTAGCCTTCAAATGCTATTCCTAAAATTTCATTTGCATGCCCGACATCAGTTTCCGTACCTGATCGCCACTGAGATAGAATAAGGACAAAAAAAATTATAAATGATCACTCTGATAACGTTTCTTGTCTGGTTTCTTGTTTCCTTAGGAGTCCACCATCTCTTGTTACTGTGACAAATTATACACTAAACTTCATTTTCTCTCTTTCATCTTCCTACAGTGACTTCAGTTGTGTCCCCCCCCCTCCCTCCAGTCTCCATTCTCTTTCAGCTTTTCCTTGACGCATTGGGGAAATAATTACTGCAGGTAAGTACACGATAGTTCAGGCTAGTATTTAATAGCGACCAGGTGACCAGTAAACAAAGTCTTTTTATCATCTCGTAACTCAAACATTACACAGACCTGTTGAAGTCATATAAGGCTATATACAACTAATTTATCACAAATATTTGTTAATATACTAAAGTTTGCAAATGGATGAAAACAGACTTAAGGTTATCCCTATATATTAATAACACTCAGGTCTCTTAAGAAGTCTTGCCTGCTAGATCTGTCAGTATTTGATGATGCCTTGGATACTCACACTGTACCTGTTGTAGCTCTCAGAACTCTGCATTAAAGTCATCAGCTTTCTTAGACTCCCTTTGTAAGATATGAGCTTCTCCAGGGAAAGGTGAAACAGTATTTATTTCTGTACTTCCATGCTAAGCACACCTCCTGATGGACATTTGTTTAAAAGGAACATGAACACTGACAGCTAAAAGTATCAAGAAAAGAGAATGAATTCTTTAAGGGCTATATGGCTTCACCTGGTTTTACCTATAATATCTAAGCACACCTAAATTCAATTGATAATGACTTTTAATAACTTTTTCTCACCTGACTCTGTTGGCTGTGGTATTAATCAATATTTTTTTTGACTTGGAGTGCAGATATAGAAAAGTGAATGGACTTGATTCAAATTTTCCTCATGAACTGGCGGTTTAGAAGTAGCAAGATATGGTAGAATAAGGAAGGTGAAATGGAAAACGGAGTTCTGATAGTTTCTAGAGGTGGAGTTTTTAGATGAAGCATGGGGAGAAGGCATACACTAAAAACACTTTCAGAATTCTAGGGATGGATCACCACTAGAAATGACTGGCTTCATCACGGTTCAAAATGGAGAAAACCACAAACTATGGAAGCAAGCCTATTTACAGTATTAAAAAAGTTACTTCCCCTAAGCCAGTGCTAATAAGTTCTCTCCTTTTTCTTAATTGTCACCTTTTTGTTCTTCAGTGGCACCTTATACAACCCCTAAAATGTTCAAGTCCCCAGCATTATTTCCTCTGACCTTCAAATCAAAGCTACAAAGTAGGCAATTTCATTACACTAATTTTAAAAATGTGAAGGTGAGGGCCAGGGACTGAAATATATTATGCTAACGCACACAGGGACTCATTGACCAGAGGTGTGACTCTAATCCACGTCTGTTTGATGCCAAATTCCTTGCTTTTAACCACTCTGCTAAAGCTACCTCCTTATCTAGCTCAAGCAAGCTGCAATTTCTTATTATCTTGTCTTATCACGGTAACCGAGGGGAACTGTCACACCATCCATGAAACTCCTTTCTTCGTACCAGGAGATTCGTGATGATGCCCAGCACTCCTCATTTCTTCTTAAAATTGAACACAGATGGCTTAGCATTTAGACTCTATTTAGTAGATCTTTAATTAAATCAGCGCTACTTAGAAAAACTTATTAAGCTCCTACTAGGTGCCCCTTCTGTTTTTCTAGGCCTAATTCAAGTTCCTAACTTGAAGTGGGAACAGTATATAATTGGAGAAGGCGAGGGTGGGAGCAGATGGACAAATCAATTCTATTCATTTTAAGTGGTCAGGTGGTTTGGAAAGCTAAAAGATAAAAGTGGTCATCGTTTGCCTTTTGGACGTACAGATCAGGGCAATACAACAGGCACAACATATTTGGAGTTGAGGAAATAAAGAAGTCCCATGTATGTATCTTACTTGTATAGAATCAACAGATGTGATCCAGAAAGACTATATTCAGAGCAGCTGCTGGAAGACTGGACACAGCTGTGCAGAGGTCATTACCTTCAGAAGAGAAGTATCTTTACTCATACTAACAGCTGTGTCAACCATATTTGGATGTAGCCCGATGTTTTGTGTCTGGGTGATAGCTAGGATTGACTGCCCTTGCACAACTGCTAAATAAATCTCAAGCCCTAGAGATCTATTTCGTTTTCTTTCATTTCAATTTCTGTGAACTACTCATCTTTTAATTTATATCAGTATCCAACTGCATGCCTGATGTTTCCATTTTTATTCAACTATGATTCTTTTCAAACATACAGCTGTCGGTGAACCAATTAATCCAACACCTACTATGAAATGGTATATTTAGGAACACTAGCACATGTCATTTCAGGCTGTAGTGGGCTTTGTCTCTTATGAGCTCTCAAACTGATAATGTTCGGGAGACAAGAATAACTCACATTAGAAGCTTACTGGAATTCCCTGCCCTACCTGTGACATAGCAAGTGAAATGGGCCAAAAATCAGGATTCTGAAGTGAAGCAGTCTTGAAGTTAGCATAGTCGGAGCAGTATTCTGAAGAGATTGCCTCATGCCCTCTTGAAGGAGAGGTCTTTGAAAGTAAGGAGGATTAAGACTGCTTTATTAGCAAGGGAAGGATGGATCTGGAAAATGAGTCTGGGGATAGATTGGAGAGGACTTACGTTCTCAGTGAAGAAACAGTCTGTCATCTTATAGAAGCCCGAAATCAAGAACTATCCTGATGATAGTCTACAGTATATTGCAAACATTGATTTACCTTTTTTAATTTTGTGAAAATCAGTTCCCATGACCCTTCCATACAATATTTAATTATTCTGCTGCTATCACTTTTAATTCTGTTTCCAAGGATTTTTCCCCTTGGTTGATTAAAATAATATATTTATGGTATGAACCCCCAGCTCTCAGGCCTTTTTCCCTTAGCAGTCACAACCTAAAAAGTCACTAAGCCCTATCACACTGTACTCAGCTTAATTAACTGCACAAATAGATTGTTTCTTTAACACAAAAATTATCTGGAGAGAGAAATAAAAGCTAGGAAGAGAAGCCACAAGAAGCAGAAGCGAGAAGACAAATTTATCTCACTCAGGAAGCCATACTGGTTATCATAACAATAACAAATATTTATACAGGGCTTTCATCCTGAAGAATCCCAGAGCCCCAGAGCAATGAACACTTGTGGTAAATAGATTAAAGGAGCTACTCAGCCCTCCAAGAGAGGAAACTCTTTCCCTCAGGCCCAGTGCACTAAGTCATTCCTAGGACAGCATTCGATTATAGCCAAGGGATTTTAAAGGGATCTGGATGCAACTTCCAAGTTATAAAACATAGACAGCATGCATAAAGAATCCTTACACAGGAGAGAGCCTGGCAATGTCAGCTATAGCCACATTCATTTAACTCTCTCTCATTAAGATCACAGCAGCATCTGAGGCCAATAAAATGTCATTGACTTGAGATCAAAGAAGTCATGCTATGAGATATCGTTTTATAACATAGCAACACACTTCTAAATAAAGTAATTGAGTAATTAGTGAATATATAGAGAATGATTTACATTCTCTTCAGAAAGTCAAGGCATATTCAGAATAATGAAACTTAGGTTGCTCTAGGGGAATGTGTTTAACATCTTTGGGTCTAAATTTCTTCAATTCAGTTGTGTGTTGTGTTGTGTTGTGTTGTGTGTGTGCAAGCAGTGTGCAAACATATATGGATGTGTGGAAAGAGAGAGAGAGAGGGAGAGGGAGAGAGAGAGAGAGAGAGAGAGAGAGAGAGAGAGAGAGAGAGAGAGAGAAAAATAAGTACAATAACTCTTCTTTTTGGTAGGATTGGTCAAAGGTCATTTGACTGGAGAACCAATTGGAAACCTACATTACATGGATCTTCCCACCAATAATAAAACATCAGCAAGAAGAACTGGTTGCAAGATGGCAGGACTTGGACATATGGGATAAACTGGTTTATAAAGATCACTTAGTCTAGTGGTTTTTACATGATTCTGTGCAGTCTCACAGTTCCTTGGGAGCAAAGGAACAAAGAAACAAAGAGGTACTGGGCTTTGATGAAATTCTGAAACCCATCCACTCTATGTTAGAATGACTATACTTACAGTAGACACTGTGTCTTTTCAAAGCAGCTCATTGGAGAACTCAGATGGTTTGACAGCTTTTTCTCATACTGAGCTGAAATCATATTTCCTATAGGCTTAATCTATTGATCCAACTTCTGGTCCTGTAGCACAATAGAACTGCCATGACAGCCTTCAAATATGTAAAGACAAGTATTTAACCAGAAGTCTCCTCTATAGTACCAACAGCCTCATTTCCTTCACTTGTACCCTACATATTCTAAGCCATTGTCTTTAGAACACAACTCAGTTGCTTTCCTTATGTGCTAAAACCCCATGGTTTTGAGCTCTAATGGGATTTCAAGTGTAGAAGAATGCACAGCAATCAAGTTATCTGGAATAGAAATTATGCTATATTCACCTATATTTATGTGATCTAAGGTTACTGTGGCTCACAACAATGAATCACCTGAGACATTCTTAGAATGGCTGTCAAGAACTGAGTAAGCTCCATACAAAATGGACTGTGTATATGTGGCTAGAGTGCAATGTCCTCTTAAAAAGGCACAAACAAAGAGCAGGATTATTATTTGTAGAGAACTCATAGAGGGAGTTGTTAAGGTAAGAGTTGCCTTTTTGAGCCTTATAAATCAATGACCCCACTAACAAAAGACATCCAATAGTCACTCACACATCTCTGTATCTGGATGATTAGAAACTCTTTAAAAGATCTTTTGTCTTATTTATGGTTACAACCTCTGTGATAAGCACCAAGACCAAAAGCAATTTGAGGCAGTTAGGGTTAATTTTGCTTGAATTTCCATGTCAGTGTTCATCATTGAAGGAAGTCAGGGAAAGAACTCAATCAAACAGGACAGGAACCTGGAGGCAGGAGCTGATGCAGAAGCAATGAAGAAGTGGTACTTACTGGTTCCCCCTAATAGATTGCTTAGTCAGTCTACTTTCATATAGAATGAGCGGGCCCCTCCCACATAATCATTAATTAAGAATGCCATACAGACTTGTCTGCAGCATTTAAAAAAAATTTTTTTGACATTATAATTTGATTGCAACATTTCTCCCTTTCCTTTCAGCCCTCCAAAATCTTCTAATATACCCTTTTCCACTCTCCTTCAAATTCATGGCCTCTTTCTTTGTTAGTAATTGTAATTGCACACATATATGTATATACCTATACATTCCTGAATATGACCTGTTCAGTTCCAATAATGCTACCTGTATTTATGTTTTCAGTGCTGATCCTTTGACACTAGACAACCGATGGTTGGGCTCTTCCCTAGGTAGGACGACCTCTCCTGTTCCCAGCTTTCCTCGATCGCCTATAGTTTTTGTGTAGGGTTGAGGCCTCATTGTGTAGGGTTGAGGCCTCATGGGATTTTCTTCACACAGATTGACATGTTCATTGGTCTCATCCTTATTCATCTCACATTGGACAGTCCTGTTTGTGAGACTTTATAGGTGTAGATTCTGATATGACTAGGAGACATGGTCTTACAGCAAACTCCCCGATCCTCTGGCTCTTGCAATCTTTTTATACCCCCAGACTTTGGTTCTAGACTGTTCTGTAGATGTATCCATTAGGACTGGGCTCCACAACTCTGCATTTTGATTGATTGTGGCTTTCTGTCATGGTCCTTGTCTGTTGCAAAGAGAAGATTCCTTGATGAGAAGCGAAGACTAAGCTTATTTGTGGCCAAAAGGTCAGATGCTTATAAGCTGTTGTTAGGGATCACGCTGGTTTAGTAAATTAGTGGTTGTATATCTCTAATAATAATGACTTCACTAGCACTGAGTAGTTAGCTCAGCCAGTACTAGGCATGGTCTACCTCTTATTGAGTGGGTTTTAAGTTCACCAAGGCTGGTATGTAACTACTGCATTTTTAGGGTTATCACGTCACATCCTGGTCTTTGATGTGGTTCATAGGCACCAGAACTAGATAGGACTGTTGGTTGCCTTTCTCTTTTTGAAACATACATGGCACCTTCTCATTCCAAGAAAGCTAGTAATCAGGGAGATAGCATTCAGGTGATTTCCAGCTCAGCGTCTCTAGACTCTGTTTCTAAAGCACATGATATCTTCAGCACTAGGGACTTACCTTCCACTTCTGGGTAGTAAACATGGGCAACAGCAATAGGCTGTATGTTTTGAGAGTCTCTTGGACAGCCCTGGCTTAAAAAATCAAAAGAGGATTTCAAGTTTGCATGGCAGTTTGAGTTTTGTTAGGTGGTATTTGGCTCTTGGAGGGAGCACTGTCAGTCCAGAATAAAACAGTTCATTAAAACTATATTTGTATATTTATACATAGTTATGTGCATTAAAGTTTTTTTAAGTAGTCAATAGTAGGATTCCTTGTGGCTTATTGTTATTACCTACCTATGACAGGATCATATGGATACAGTTTCTCATTTGTGGTTCCCTTCTCTCAGATGACTCTAGCTTGTATCCGGTTGGCATAAAAACTAACTAGCACAATCCTCAAAAGCTGATTAGTGAAATACATTCACTGAAGTTATCTAGTGGGAATTTAAAACCACAGCCACTATAGTGTTTTCATCCAAGTAGGGAATCATGATAGAAATCAAAAGATGTATTGCTGTGAGCTTCCAAGCACAGGAATCCCTAAAGCACACCGCTGGTAGTAGAAGAGGCTTAGAAACACAGTGTCCCGACCCTAAAGCACAAGCATTTATCTTCTCAGCTGAAAGCTTATCTCCAAGCCAAACACATGTACGTGAACCTCACATTTCCAAACACCTGCGCACCTGCTATCTGTGTAGGGACCTTCAATGATTATCCATTCACAGCAGACTCTCTGTCTACGTTTGTGAAGCACAATAAATAGCTTGTGTTGCAGTTTGGTAAATTTGTTGCCAGCCCTTTAAAGTTGTGCTTTGATTGGCAGTCAGATAGGGTTGTATCTTCAATCAGGTATATTTCACTCCTGGATCACAGTAGGCATTCTCACTGAGATTTTGGAACCCAGAGTAAATTAAAGGATACTTTGCTTCCATTCTTTTTTTTTTTTTTTTCATTTTTTAATTGGATATTTTCTTTACTTACATTTCAAATGTTATCTCCTTTTCTGTGTTTTCCCCTCCCAGAAACCCCCTATGCCATCTTTCCTCCTCCTGCTTCTATGAGGGTGTTCCTCCACCCACCTACCCTCTCGTGCCTCCCCACCCTCGTATTCCCCTACACTGGGGCATCTATCAAGCCTTCATAGGACCTCTCCTCCCACTGATGCCTGACAAGGTCATCCTCTGCTACATATGTGGCTGGAGCCATGGGTCCCTCCATGTGTCCATACTCCTTGGTTGGTGGCTCTGGGAGCTCTGGAGGGTCTGGTTTGATATTGTTGTTTTTACTATGGGGTTGCAAACCCCTTCAGCTCCCTTCAGTCTTTTCTCTAACTTCTCCATTGGGGATCCTGCGCTCAGTCCAATGGTTGCTGTGAGCATTCTCCTCTGTATTTGTAAGGCTCTGGAAGAGCCTCTCAGGAGACAGCTATATCAGCTCCTGTCAGCATGCACTTCTTGGCATCCACAATAGTGTCTGGGTTTGGTGACTGTATAGGGGATGGATTCCCAGGTGGGGCAGTCTCTGGATGGCCTTTCCTTCAGTCTCTGCTCTACACTTTGTCTCCATATTTGCTTCAGTGAGTATTTTGTTCCCCTTTCTAAGAAGGACCAAAGCACCCACACTTTGGTCTTCCATCATCTTGAGCTTCATGTGGTCTGTGAATTGTATATTGGGTATTCCTAACTTTTGGGCTAATATCCACTTATCAGTGAGTGCATACCATGTGTTCTTTTGTGACTGAGTTACCTCACTCTGGATGATATTTTCAAGTTTCATCCATTTGCCTGCGAATTTCATGAAGTCATTGTTTTTAATAGCTGAGTAGTACTCCATTGTGTAAATGTACCACACTTTCTGTATCCATTCCTCTGATGAGGGACATCTGGGTTGTTTCCAGCTTCTGGCTATTATAAATATGGCTGCTGTGAACATAGTGGAGCATGTGTCCTTGTTATATGTTGGAACATCTTTTGCGTATGTGCCCAGCAGTGGTATAGCTGGGTCCTCAGGTAATACTATTTCCAATTTTCCAAGGAACCACCAGACTGATTTCCAGAGTGGTTGTACCAGCTTGCAATCCCACCAACAATGGAAGAATGTTCCTCTTTCTCCATATCCTAGCCAGCATCTGCTGTCACCTGAATTTTTGATCTTAGTCATTCTGACTGGTGTGAGGTGGAATCTCAGGGTTGTTTTGATTTGCATTTTCCTGATGACTAAGGATGTTGAACATTTCTTTAGGTGCTTCTCGGCCATTTGATATTCCTCAGTTGAAAAGCAAAGGACACTGTCAATAGGACAAAACGGCAACCAACAGATTGGGAAAAGATCTTTACCAATCTTAGACCTGATAGAGGGCTGATATCCAATATATACAAAGAACTCAAGAATTTAGACTCCAGAGAATCAAATAACCTTATTTTTAAAAATGGGATCCAGAGCTAAACAAAGAATTTTCAACTGAGGAATATCGAATGGTTTCCATTCTTAAGAGGGCTTTATTTTATTCCAAATCATTTTAAGAAGGTTTTACTAGATATGTTCTGAGATAATATATCAGATAATCACTGAGAACTCCCAGTTGTCTAGTGAAAGTAAGGAAAAATTTTCACATGATACATGTTATATATGTTAAGATGGATTCCGAGAGTAATTTTGAGCCCCATAGCATGCACTCATATATATCTTTATGACATACCTACAACTTAAGACTTGGTGTCTCTTAAACAAAACCATGCCCTTAGCTAGTCATTCTGTGGGAGATCTCTGTCTACTTGTGAGTCTATATTCAACTTGCAAATTCAAGCCTAACTACTTTCTGTAGCCTTTTCTGCCCCCCACCCTTACCAATTAGACAATCTCTGAATACACACCCAGTGTAATGGTAGTACAACATCACCAAGTTGTTTATTAAGGCTACTTTTCAAATGCTCAAATATATTTCCATTAGGTTCAAAAGTGACATATTATTTCAGGTGGAGTTTCATCTTCTCAACAACTTCTCATTCCTCATTCAAGTGTTTGGGGCAAAATAATGTTTTGGAAGTAATGAACAGTAGATGAAAGGAAGTAAGCAAGTAATTTCTCTCTACTAGTCCTTGAGTCCCTTTGGGGGTAAGTATTATATATTACTCATTTTTTGTACACACAGTGACTTGTAGTCTGCATACCCATGATAAACCCATGTGGAATTAAAAGACAGTTAAAAAGGCCTTATAAAATTCAAAAAAAATCATCAAATGTTCAGTTGCTATCTAAATATCTACGGTTTCAAGGTTGCAAATAACAAACTGGAAAGAAATTCAATGATAAGGTTTACAAATTCTCAAGGTGTTCACGGGTAGGAGGATGCAGTGTGGGCTGGAACTGCCCAGGCAAGTCTCTCCAACTGTACTATGCAGATGACTCATCAGGGTAATTTGTTAACATACAAAGCTGATTCAGTAGGTCTGGCAAAGGTCTTGTTTCTTACTTTATAGAGACAATAAATGACAAGAGTTTGCCATTTTTACTTTACAGCCGCGGTCCATAGAACTGAAGATTCTTTCTCCAAACCTGGATCAGAATTAGTACCATCAAAGTAAGTTTTCATCACACTGCCCTGCAGACTGCCACTTTAAATCATAGGGTCTGAAGAAGGCCACTTTTGAAATTATCTTCATGTTATCCCAATCACCTCTTTAACTATAGCTCATTATATGGCTAAGTACAATCTGCCTTTGGAGTTTTAATTCTGTGACCCCCAAAGACTATGAATTTCCTACTCTTTAGTCATTGAGAGTTTCTCCCTGGCCTCCATCTGCTCCCGTTGTTTGCTGAGGAAGAATGAAGTAATTGGAGTATGAATGTACAGAGGCACCTGCTAACCTATTTCATTTTGGGGGGAATTTAAGAGGCCAGTTTGACTCTCTTTCTGACAGCATTGGTGTCTCCTCCCTGAGGCCTTGCTCTTGTTTTACTTGCAGAGCACCATGCCTCCCAACGTAGAGATGTATCGCTCTGCTCTTGGCTAATAGTGTCAAGGAGTTTATTGATCTTCAAATTCCCTTCTTTGGTGGTTTCTTTTTTATATACCTGCATGGCTAGGGTACTGATTTTATATATATACCAATTCCTCCAATGGGATGATGAATTGTTTCTACATCATGAGGTAACTGGGACAATGAAAAGTATTCTGTTTACAAGGCACTTTGTACACTGTCACATTCCAATGTAGGCACTCAGTCAGTGGTGGGAGGCCCTTTGTTACTTCCATGATTACTGAAAAGAACATGAAGGGAACTAGAGAACACAGATGTTCTCTTATTGTTTATTTATGTATGTTTCGTATATGGATACTTTGCATGTACATGTGCATATGAGAAGAGAACATAACCAAGTGTGAGCTGCCATGTGGGTGCTGGGAACTGAACTCAGGACCGTTGGAAGAGCAGGAAGTGCTCTTAACCACTGAGCTATCTCTCCAGCTCCAAGATATGTGTTTTACATATGTTTTACAAAATAGTGATTCTCAGTAATGATACTGGAAAAGTTCACTCCATTCTAGTTCAACCTTATCCAGTTGGTTATATTGCATTAGTAAACTAATGGTGGCCAAAAGCTATTCCAGTGAGTTTTAAACAGGAAATTTTAAACTGTGGTTTATAGAACACTGATCTGCATGTCCCCAGACTCCATTTCTATGAATCAAGAGCAGAGCTACATAGATTATGGGTACTACTCACCCTTTCAATTTTCAGCTGAATGCTTACTTAGAAAGCACTTCCTGACTTCCCCAGAAGAGATCATATTAATTTGTGTCATCTAATCATCTGATTGTGTTCCTTTCCCTTGGCTCCCTTACTGAAACTGATAATTTTGGTCTGTGTACTTTCTTATTAGTTTGTATATTCCCCTGCAGAATATAAGATACAAAAGACAAAGGTTTTGTCCATCCTTTTCAACAGTAGATTTAAGCTTATAGCTCAGTGTAGCCTAGGACATAATAGGAATTCATATGTATATGCGGAATGGAGGAACAAACTAATAAATGCATGCATGCATAACGGTGATTCTAGACTCACATATAAACCCAGTTAATCACACAATATTTCAGGCCATGATTTATTCTATGTGATGAATTATCTGCTGTAGCCCTGTTAAAACAAAGACAAAACCAAAACTTCCTTATACATCCTATTAGAATTTAATAGCTTCTGGGAGAGGGAGAGTCAGTTTTCTTGTTTTTAAAAAATTACTTTACTTGTAATCATGTGTATACCTGTATCATATATGTGTGACTGTGTGTTGTGTGTAGGTGACCATGGGGCCAGAGGCATTGGATCCCTTGGAGCTGGATTTAGAGGCAGTCATGTATAACCTGACATGGGTTCTGAGAATCAATCTTGGGTCCTGTACTGGCTGGTTTTGTGTGTCAACTTGACACAAGCTGGAGTTATCACAGAGAAAGAAGTCTCAGTTGAGAAAATGCCTCCATGAGATCTAGCTGTAAGGCATTTTCTCAATTAGTGATCAAGGGGGAGGGCCCCTTGTAGGTGGTACCATCTGTGGTCTGGTAGTCTTGGGCTCTATAAGAAAGCCAGCTGAGCAAGCCAGGACAAGCAAGCAAGCCAGTAAGAAATATCCTCCATGGCCTCTGCATCAACTCCTGCTTCCTGACCTGCTTGAGTTCCAGTCCTGACTTCCTTTCCTGATGAACAGCTGCATGGAAGTGTGAGCTCAATAAACCCTTTCCTCCCCAACTTGCTTCTTGGTCATGATGTTTGTGCAGGAATAGAAACCCTGACCAAGACAGGTCCCCTGTAAGAGGAAAGTGGGCTCTTAACCACTGACCCATGTTTCCAACCCTCAAAGAATATTAATTGTCTTCAATGGTGTGACTTTCTGTTAGGTCAACCATACTCCAGGGAAAGACCAACTCTCAGGAGTAGTTGGGCAACACAAATTGGACTTGGTGGGTTTTTTTCTTTTAATGAAAAAAACTCAAAAGTGGATGGTTATGAGAATGAGAGCGGGGAAGGTAGATTTGGGAGGAGTTGGGGGAAGAGAGTGAATATGGTCAACCTGGAGGGACCCATGGCTTCAGTTGCATATGTAGCAGAGGATGGCCTTGTCTGGCATCAATGTGAGGAGAGGCCCTTGGTCCTGGGAACGCTTGATGCCCCAGTGTAGGGGAATGCCAGGGTGATGAGGTGGGAGTGGGATGGGGGGAGATAGGGAGAGGGGGGATGAGATAGCGAATTTCTGGAGGGGAAATTGGGAAAGGGAATAACATTTGAAATGTAAATAAATAAAATATCCAATTTTTTTAAAAAAACAAAAAATACGCTGTATGCAATTCTCAAAGAATTCATAAAAATATTCAACAACAGCAAAATTCTTTCTCATTCTGTACATTGGCTAAGGCCCAGGAGTGTTAGGATTGTGTTCGGAAACTTCATAGCACTTAGTAAATAGTAAATGCTTCATAAAGTTTTGTTTTATTAATAATAAGCATAGGTAGGATATTATAAACAATTTTAAATTTTTGTTAGTGTATGTGGGTATATATGCATGAGCACATTATGGTGTGTGTGTGTGTGTGTGTGTGTGTGTGTGTGTGTGTGTGTGTGTGTGTGTGCAGCTTCTGGGAGTCAGTTCTCTCCTTCACTGTGGGTTGCAGGGATTGAACTTAAGTCATCAGTTGCAGGGGACAGCAAACTTTCTCTGCATCTAGCTATAGTTTGCTGACTCTATGTCTAATCCAGCAGCTTTCATATTCCACAGAAAATACCATTTTGTTAGGTCACACAGATAATGAAATTGGGCACTCGACATTCCAATTTTCCTGGCAGCATGCACCACATGTTTTGAGGTCTACCTATTTTAGTTCTGGTGCTAATATTACCTGACTTGTTTATTGAAGCTAAGAAGTTTCATTTTAGATTTGATATGTATTGGTAGTTTTTCTTTTTATTCTGTCATATGTGTACTTTGAAAGCCTTGGACACGATCAGCTTCAAGATAGAACACATAACAGTTTTTGTTTGTTTATTTCGAGACAAGATTTCTTTGTGCAGCTCTTGCTGTCCTAGAAATTGCTCTGTAAACAAGGCTGGTCTTGAACTCACAGAGATACATCTGCCTATGCTCCTGAGTGCTGGAATTAAAGGCATGGGTCACCATCACCTGACTCTTGGAATTTTAAACATTCTAGATCCCATGGTATAACAGACTGGGTGGAGAATTAGGACGTATGATCTCTATCATAGCGTATCTCTTCATACATCTTAGCAAATCTTTCACAAATGATTCTGTAGCAGAGATTTTCTGAGTTGCCACTATATTGGCAGAGTCCAGAAGCAGGAATGCTAAAGATAAGACTATTAACGGTTGCCAGAGTGTTTGAGTTCTAGTTGCATGTAAATGCATCCTGTATGGATTCTCTAGAATTCCACCTTACCACTTTAGGAAAGAGTCAGGCAGAACCTTCAAACTCTGGGACATCTCCAGTCTCTATTATTACTGCTTCTCTTAGAGCCAGGGATTCCTTAACTCTGCTCTTAGGGTTAGAGGTGAAGATCTGGAAGCTCCAAGATCAGAGAACATACTATGAATACTTCGTTCACATGCTCACTTAGGGCCTCACGGGAATGTGTCTCTGTCCCTGCTGTGGCCCTCCACATTCCCTGACCCAGTTAGGCCTCCAGACTGCTGTGTCTGATAGGCTATCTGTGCTCTCTGGGCTGCTTTCCACCAATGTCCTCTGCTCAACCAAGCCTCAACTCAAATGTGACATCTTCTCTGACACTTTATTTGTGACTCTAAGGAGATGTAGTAAGTTTCTCTTCCATGCATCTCCCACCTCCCACCTCAAGCACTTTGTTCAAACCTTTATGCTTGGATCTAGGAAACCATCTGTTCTCTGGGTTATCATACTCATTATGAACTCTACCAGGACAAGGCCTGTCTTATTGATTTCCTTTTTAAAATAACATCTATTGTGTGTTTTTAATACAGAAAAGCATAGAAAGAGGAAAAGAATAGTAATTTATCTCCAAGAAACCTCTTGTGGCCTTTAAAGAAAAATTCAATATGTGAGCATGGCAGGAAAATTCAAATTGTCCAAAAACATAAAAAATGAAAATTAAATGTCTTTCACTAGCTAACCCTCACCCCAGAAGAAATCTTGGACAATAGTTTACCTGTTACAATAGAAAATTGTATTCGCACATATTATAAACTATGTATCTATTGTGTCTTATTGGATTTTTTCTATTTTAAAGGCTTAATGTTATATGTCTTAATGTTTCCCTTTAATTATATATCTCTGAAACTTTTTTGTCAAATCACCACACATAGTATAATCTCATCCTTTTTCATAGCTGCATGGGATATTATTTGGGACAAATATAAATTAGTCATTTGGCCTTTTATCTATATATATTAGGGTTTTCTAAATCTTACCACAACAAATCTATAGAAGTTTCTCCTAGTGAATGTGAGAAATAACATATATCATTGAACCAAAGATGTATCCCAATTTCTGAGATATTCAAATAAATACGCATACAATGCTAATCTATATAATAAATATGCATCATAAATTCAATTAAATATTATGTTTGTTAGCTCATCATTAAGAAATAATAATGATAGATCAAAGAGAAGTGAATTTTTGACACGTGTTGTTAAATTTTCTTTAAAATTTTCTTTTAAAATGGCTATATCAGTTTCTATTCTCATCAGTAGTGTGTGTGTGTGTGTGTGTGTGTGTGTGTGTGTGTGTGTGTGTGAGAGAGAGAGTGAATGTGTGTGTGTACAACCATTTTTCCACATTCTTGACAATATTTGGCAATTACCATGGCAATAGCTAACTCTTTAATTGTTAAGGAAAGCAGTGGTACTTAGCTTCCATTAATGAAGAACAGTTGGAGGCACAATGCATTCAATGCTTTCCTACTCTTTCAGATTGGAGAACTCTGATTTATTGCAGAATTCAAACAACCAACTTGATTCAGCAAAGCAGAAGTTTTCAAATACAAGTTCATTCAAAAATCAAGTTTTCTATTTAGAGCCATAAATCTAAAGAACAGCAAGGCAGGTGGGAGGTGTAGACATGCGCAGTGTTGGATACTGAATACAAGAAAAACATTGCACTCCTCCCACAAAAGCAGCTGAGATCACTCAGAATTGAGGCAAAAAAAAAAAAAAAAATCAGCTAATTCTGCCCTGTTTCCTGACCTTGCTTAGATGATAGTCTTCTCATGTTTCTGGACTGTTGTTTTTCAGTTATCCATCAAATCATGTATCTTCTACAAAAGGATCTGCCTGATCTCAGAAAGTGTTCTTTCATTGTATCCATTGCTATTGGCATCTAAGTAACGCAAGCCTGCTTTAGAGAACACTGTTGCACATTCAGTTGGCCTAATCCCTTGGATGACTTTTTGTTGCTTTGTGTTGGGATGGTGACTTTTTAACCTTCATATGGGTTATACTGTGACTAAGAGTAAAATGGCTGTCTGAAACTGCTTCTGCCTTGGGAGAAATGAGCTCATGGATGTCTTTGACACAGTAACCACTTAGTCACATGCCCCAGTGAACTGCAGATACATATTTAAGAAACACGATTATGAGTAAGAGCTGTGAAAGGAGATGGGATTGAAACAATGTGAAGCACACAGATGTGTTACTTGCACAGGAGAGACAGGCAAGGAAAACAAGGAAGAAAAATGATGGACTGAGTCAGCTCAGCTGCTGCTGAGATTAGAGAAAACAAGGAAAAACAAAATCACTTTGCTTCTCCCACACAGAATTATACCCCTTACCTGAAATAGGAGTTCACAAAACTAAGGAGATGGTTGAAACACTTTTTAAGTACATGGCAGCATCAAAGAAATGAATAATTGTTTCTCTCATTGGGAAATTCTATGCTTCATAACATCAAAAGAATGGGCCCTCTTTGCAAAGGGGCCTCTTCTCAAAGCAGTACCTGGCTCTCATCATGTCAATATCTGCAATAAATTCAATAGTCTTCTGTTAGAACACAGTTCAAGAGTAGAGTTGTGTCAGGAAAACTCTGAGTGCGTTAGAGAAAAACCCAATGGGAAAAAGGGTCAAGAGTTCATTGACCTCAGTTTTTTTGATAACATGGAATTGTTCTTGGAATGTGTTTTCTTGCTCCTCAGGTATATCAGATAGGAGTGAGCTTACTTCAGACTATTCATTACAATGAGCTATTTTTATTTGTTTATATGCCTCTATGAAAAGACCTGGTTTTGCTACATGTGGCTTGTCCTTGTGATTGCACACTTTACTCATGTGACTCCTCTTAATGTCCATAGTATAAATTGTCTGATGCTCTGAATAAATCTGAATATTTCTTGAATCTTTAGTCTGCCTCACTTATTGCCTCCATTCTCCCAGGTCACATCACTTCTAGAATGGTAAACATATTTTGTTTGGAATTCCAATCTATTCAAAACTAAGCTTGAGACAGATCTTTGCTGAACATATATGCATAAAGGAGCTGTAGTTATTAGCATAGCAGGGACTTGTGGGAAGCAGCTGTGAAGAGGGAAACTATCTCTGGAGTCTGGCTTTGGAAAAAGGCTTCCTTAGTATTCTATGAAAATTTTTATGCTGACAGGAGTTAAATTTGATTCATCTAATGGCATTTGGAAAACACTGATACAGTCTTATTCTTTACGTTTAGAATGACTAGGGTCAGACAGATCTAGAAAGTGACAAACTGAAATTTGGAGATACACCAAATTTTGATTTCTGGTCCAAGGGTTGAGAAAGTTTCATAGTGTTGGGGAGGAAGCTGTGGAATAAACCAACGCTAAAGTCCTCAGACTGAAGATGATAAAAGCTCAGTCTCTAAAGTGGAGCTAAAGCAGGCCTTTCATATATGCTGACTTATCTAGCAAAACTAGGGTCCAGGCAATCTGGATGTATAAATGGCTACCATGTATTAAGTGTTTATATAAGGTTATGTGAAATGTAGCACACATGGTTCAAAATAAATCATTTAATCTTTAAAACAACCATATTAAGGATATTATATACTATCATTCCAATTTAATATAGGCATACTTTGGGTTCAGTTTCACACCCTCACATCAAAGTAAGTCATATGAATTTTTCTATTTATTGAACATATAACCATCATGTTGAAATTATACTAATCCAGTGGGCATGCAATACCATTAAAAACTGTATTTTTCTGTTTACCACTTTCTTACTAAAATGATGATGATTAAGCCTCTAAAAATTTATAATCTTATTACTGGTAGAGGATCTTGCTTTGTTGGTGACGGACTGATCAGGGTAGTGGATTTTAACAGTTTGGATGGCTTTGGTAATACTTTCAAATAGGACAACAGTGGAGTCCATTGGAACAAATGACTCTTCCTTTCATGAAATATATGTCTGTAGTATGAGATACTATTTCCCAGCATTTATTCACAATAGAACTTCTTTCAAAATTGGAATAGGTTATATAAAAACCTGCTTGTGCTTTGCCAAGGTAGTCTATTTAATAGTTTAAATGCCTTCTTGTCATTTCAATTGTGTACATAGCTTCTTCACCAAGCGCAGATTCCATTAAAAGAAGCCACCCTCTTTGTTCATCTACAAGAAGTTAGTCCTTGTCTGTTCATGTTTTGTTATGATATTTCAACAGTTCAGTCACAGTTTCTGCCTTCACCGTGATTTGTACCATTATCTTCAGCTGCATTTTCCTTCTAAGTCTTAAACACAGCAAAGTCACTTACAAGGCTTGGCAATATTTGTACCATAGTCCTGTTGACATTCATTTTGATCCCATCCATGAATTTAAAATGTTCTTGATGGCATGTATAATGACTATGGCTTTCCTCAAGATTTTTCATTCTACTTTTCTTAATATACTAGCCTTTTTGGAATGGTAAAACATATGGTGACTAGAGTGAGAATGGTCTCCATAGGGTAATATGCTTGAATGCTTGGTTCCCAGTTGGTGGAACTTTTTCGGAAGGATTAGGAGGTATGGCCTTGTTGGAGGAAGTGTGTCACTGGGGGTGAGCTTTGAAATTTCAAAAGTCCAGACATCTTTCTCTCTCTCTCTCTCTCTCTCTCTCTCTCTCTCTCTCTCTCTCTCTCTCTCTCTCTCTCTCTCCCTCTCTCTCTCACACACACACACACACACACACACACACACACACACACATACACACGCACATGCACACACACACACAATTAAATGTTTTCTTTGATAAGAATTACCTTGGTTATGCTGTTTTTCGAAGTGGAAACTTCTGGTTTCTTTGGAAAGTCAGTTATGTCAAATGATGTTTTGCTGAAGCAGACACAGGTGAAAGGATGTTTTTGCTGAAGCAGACACAGGTGAAAGGATGTTTTGCTATAGCAGACACATGAATGGATGTGTGGTGTTTAGAGGGAATATAAATATGATGCCACAGACAGTGTTAGCTTGAGCACTGGTTTGCTTTGCTTCTGCATTGCTATTTTTCCCTAATGACACACATGTACTAGTTTGCCTTACACTGAGCTGATGAGCTCCACTTGTGGTGATGTTTTAGAGAGAAACTTGCCAAACAACTTCTCGAAAGATTCCTGCTGCTTCTTGCAGCTTCCATGACCTCAGGCTGGTTGGTAAACCTTGCAGTTTCTTCTGGATTGAACTACCCTTGCTGGTTCGTGTGTAGTGACTACCGAGTGGACTGGACGGCAGCTGATGATTCATACTTGGTGTTTGTTACTGGATTGAACTTCTGATATCCTGACAATGACGACTGGATTCGCCCCCAAAGAACTATTTCTAAACAGGTCTACTTCCTCCGTGTTCTAAGAGCTTTTCTTTTCCACTACCTCTGGTGGGTAGTGGGCAAGAACAGAGGTCGAAACTTTATTAAAGTAGGTTGAGACAAATTTATGCCTATAGTCTCTTCCCAGCAATAGAGCAGTAACTAAGACAATGAGCATTGGTTATCTCTAAAAGTCATCCATTGTGAATTATTTCTTAACAGGAAAGGCCTCTGGTATTTGGAGGCTTTGCTACTCAGCATTGGATTCTTTTCCTCTTTTGCTGTGAAATTCCTAGGTAGAATCTTTTACTATGATAAAACTGTCTCATATTTACACTGAAAAGTTGTTATCTAGTATGGTCATCCTTGTCTATTGTACTAGATCTTCTATATAATGGCTCGAACTTCTGCACAAATGCCTGATTCTTCACTTTGCATGGTCTTTGAATCACTTTCTTCTCTCAAATCCTGTGAACCAGGGGCTAGAGAAATGGCTTGGTGGTTGAAAGCACAAGCTGATTTTTCCAGAGGACCCAGGTTCAATACTTAGTTGCAATACACAACCATCTGTAACTCCAGTTGCAGTGAGTTTGACACCATTTTCTGGCATCTGAGGGCTCCAGGCATGTATATGGTGCACAAATATGCATGCAAAATACCCATACACATAATAAAATTTAAAAGGATATTGTGAACAGACCTTGGTTAGCTTTAAATATTTTCTAAGTATCCTTACTTCCTTCAGCCTTCACAGAATTGGGCTGTCTTGTTCTGGATCATAGTTGTTTTTTTTTTTTTTTCTTTCTTTTTTTTTTTTTGTTGTTGTTGTTTTATTTTTCATACTTTATTTACATTTCCAATGTTTCCCCTTTTCGGGGTCTCCTCTTTCGAAACCCCCTATCCCCTGCCCATCCCCGCCTATATGAGGGAATTCCACCTCCCACCCACCTGCCCACCCATTCCCATATTCCCACCTTGACATTCCCCTTTACTGGGGCCTCTAACACCCTCAGGCCCAAGGACCTCTCCTCTATCCCTGATGGCCATCGAGGTCATACTCTGCCACATATGTGGTCAGAACCATGGGTCCATAGATGTGTATTCTTTGGTTGGTGGCCCAAACTCCAGGACGACCGGAGGGGGGTCAGGCCCATTGATGCTCTTGCTCCCTCCATGGGGCTGCAAATTCCCTCAGCTCCTTCAGACCTTTCTCCAACTCTTCCATCTGGGACCTCACTCTCAGTCCAGTGGTTACTGTTAAGTGAAACTTGGGCATTCTGAACTTTTGGGCTAATATCCGCTTATCAGTGAGTACATACCATGTTCCTACTTTTGTGACTGAGTTACCTCGCTCAGGATGATATTTTCAAGTTCCATCCATTTGCCTGCAAATTTCATTAAGTCATTGTTTTTTACAGCTGAGTAGTACTCCATT
>CM052722.1:76602419-76622573 GCA_028551405.1 Uromys caudimaculatus
GTATTCCGAACATTTGGGCTAATATCCACTTATCAGTGAGTACATACCATGTTCAAGGAAACCAAATAACCCCATCAAAAAATGGGGAACAGAGCTAAACAGAGAATTCTCAACTGAGGAAACTTGTAGGGCTGAGAAGCACCTAAAGAAATGTTCAACATCCTTAGTCATCAAGGAAGTGCAAATCAAAACAAGTCTGAGATTCCACCTCACACCAGTCAGAATGGCTAAGATCAAAATCTCAGGTGACAGCAGATGCTGGCAAGGATGTGGAGAAAGAGGAACACTCCTCCACTGTTGGTGGGATTGCAAGCTGGTACAACCACTCTGGAAATCAGTTTGGTGGACCCTCAGAAAAATGGACATAATACTACCTGAGGACCCAGCTATACCACTCCTGGGCATATACCCAGAAAAAGATGCTCCAACATGTAATAAAGACACATGCTCCACTATGTTCATAGCAGCCATATTTATAATAGCCAGAAGCTGGAAACAACCCAGATGTCCCTCAACTGAGGAATGGATACAGAAAATGTGGTACATCTACACAATGGAGTACTACTCAGCTATTAAAAACAATGACTTCATGAAATTTGCAGGCAAATAGATGGAACTTGAAAATATCATCCTGAGCAAGGTAACTCAGTCACAAAAGAATGTTAGAGTTTTAAACAAAGAAATTAAACTTCCTTGTTTCTTCTTTCTTGGAATGATCTGGTTCATAGCTGCTATATTGTTAACTAAGCAGAAAGAACAATGCTAGAAATATTATATGTGTTCTCAAATTATACTACAGAGCCATGGGAATAAAGACCTAGTGGCAGAAAAGAGATATGCAGATCTGTGGAACAGAGTAGAGGGTCCAGACGTAAACCCACATTGTTGCAGCCATTATTTAATAAAGAAGCCAAAGAGAAACATAAAAAAAAGATAGGCTGTTCAACAAACAGTGATGGGACAACCGGGTTTCTAAACGTAGAAGAATAAAGCTAGATATATATCTCCACCTTGCACAAAAATCAATTTAAACTGGATCACAGAACCTAAATGATAGATCAGAAACTTTAAAACATTTAAAGGAAAACATAAACAAAACGTTTTCAAATATAGATATGAACAACAACTTTCTGAAAAAGACACTGAATAGTTCTGGGAATAACCCCAAGAATTGGCAAATGTGATTGTATGAAGTTCAAAACCTTCTGCCTTGCCAAATAAATAATCACCAGAGTGATGAAACAGCCTACAGGATGGTGAAAAACTGCAGATTAATATTTAGAATATATAACAATTAAAAGCCAACCCCCAAATCATACAATTAATTAATAGTTTATTTCACTTACATTTAAATATTACTTTTCATCATTTAAGGAAGTTAAGGCAGGAACTCAAACAGGGCAGTAATCTGGAGTCAGGAGCTGATGCAGAGGCCATGGGGGAGTACAGCTTACTGGTTTGCTTCTCATAGCTTGCTTGGCCCACTTCTTTATAGAACTCAGGGATAACCCCAATCACAATGGGCTGCACCCTCCGATATCAATCACTAATCAAGGAACTTCCCTACAGGATTGCTTACAGAAAGATCTCAAGGAGGCATTTTGTCAATTGAGGTTACCTTTTCTCTGTGGCACTAAGTTGTGCTAAGTTGACACAAAAACTAGCAAGACAGGATTGAACCATAAAAACTTTTCCTGCATTCTTCCATATGCTATTTTAAACTACTTTCAAATGTAAAGGGCTTCATATGAGAATGAAAGACCTGAGGATTGGCAGACTATGGCTCATGATTCAGATTCAGCATTCACCAACTTTTGTAAATAAAGTTTACTGGTATGCAGTTACAGCTTCTTGATTAAGTGCTGTGCATGGTCTTTTTTTTTGCTCATCTGTAGAGATAAATTGTGATAGGCACTGACTCACTGTTGGGAATTGGTTCTAATACTTTGCATTAATCTGGTCCCCTAAATCAGTATCTGCATGTCTGAATGCTGAAGGTCCTTGTCCCCAATTGGTTTTTGATTATTCAATAAAGAACCAATGGCCAATGGCTGGGTAGGTAGACTAAGGGGGAACCTTGAGATTGGAGTAGGCTAGGAAAAGAGGAGGCAGAGATTGCCGTGACCAGGAAGAAGGAAGACCAGACCACAAGTCCTGCCAACATGTGAGAATCAGGGAAAGTGGCACATGGGTCACTTCCCCAATTGTGTTTGCGGTAGCAGAGATGAAATAAAGATTTTAAAAGACGTTGACTCAGGAGTACCAGAGGAGAGGATTTGCTAGGAGAAGGAAGGATTAGAATTGCACAGCCTTTGAGCTAGTCGAGACATTTAAAATTAACTGCTGCTGCTGCTGCTGCTGCTGGTGTGTGTGTGTGTGTGTGTGTGTGTGTGTGTGTGTGTGTGTGTGTGTGTGTGTGTGTGTGTTTCATTCACGAATCTAGGGGGCTCTCTCTAGCTGGTGGCTGGGAGCGTGACCCACCCAGAGCACAAAGCAGTTTAGCAAAACTCAACACTAGAGCCCACAAAATCTTTGTTGCCTGCCCTTTACACAAATGCTCACTGACTCTTGATAAATCACAACAGTAGCTTCATGGAAGAAGTTTGAGTTCCAGAATGTCTGCTTAGAAGAAAGGTACTTGTAGCTGCTGTGGTTTATTGCTGTAGTTGGACTAATGCATGTTAAAACGTGCACTGGGCAGTGTTTGCATTACAGTTCGATTCTGTACTATTTGCACCTTCTGTTTGCTCAGGGGCAATGTCTATACATTTATAAGAATTACTTCATTAAATTATTTTTAATTTTTTGCATGTTCTTTGTGCTTCCTGCTGAGAACCTCATTGGTAGAAGAGATACAATGGGCTATGCTTTATTTATCTTCTTGAATATCTCTAAATTGAAACTTGACATGGTGGTTCACCCGAAAGTCAGCACTTACAGCCTGAGGAGAAGTATTAAGAGTTCAAGACCTTCTTGTGATTCACAGTAAGACCCTGTCTAAAACTGAAAAGCTCCAAAAGAAGTTCTCATATCATATTGTTAATATGTTACCTACAGCATATGTCACAGCTGATGGAGATGCAATTGTGGTGTTATAAAGGTAAAGAAATACTAGATTTCCCTGAGTTTCACATTTAAACAAGTTAAATTTTCAGTTCTTGCAGTGTTGAGGACGGAACTCTAGATTCCACATGTGAAGCAAGTGCTGTACCATTGAGCTACATTCCCAGCCCCATTTTAACACTTTTAAGACGTTTTCAAGACTGGATTGTAAAGAAAGAACCATCTCTCCAGGCGTTGTAGACCACGAAGTCTTTATTCTGCCTCTTCTGCTTCTGTTACTTCATTCACTATTACAAGTGATCAAAAGATTGTGCCTTGGCACAAGACTTTTCTTCTTTCAAACAGATATTATACACACACACACACACACACACACACACACACATATATATATATATATATATATATATATATATATATATATATAATTGTTACATCACTTATGTACAATAAATTTTGTAATAAATGTGCCAGATTTTTAAAAGGCTTTAAACACTCCTTTTCTTAAGATTTAACAATGAGCCCAAGAATCCACAATCTAACCCAATGTGTTAAAGCTTCAACATGGGATCTCTAACATTTATGCATTTACTGAAAATTCTTAAGCAGGGTACTTCCTGCTGTCAGTCCACACAAACATTAGGCAGAGCTTGAGGAAATGTATGCAAGAGTAGGGGGAAGGAATGAAGGGAACAAAGGGGTCAAGAAGGGACCACAAGAAGGCCCACATAGTCAACTAATCTGGGCTCATGAGGGCTCACAGAGACTGAACCACCAACCAAAGAGCATGTAGGGGCTGGACCTAGGCATCATAAACATTTGTAGCAAATATGCAGCTTGGTCTTCATGTGGGTCCTCTAACAACTGGAGTGGGGGCTGTCTCTGACTCTTGCTTTCCATTAGATCCCCTTCCCCTAACTGGATTGCCTGGTTGGGCCTCAGCAGAAGATGACTTGCTTAGTCCTGTTGCTACTTGATATGCCAGAGTGGGTTGGTACCCATGGCAGATTTCTATTTCTCTGAGTAGGGGAAGGGGTAATGGGGGTAGAGGGGTGGTGAGGCTGGGAGTGGGAGGAAGGGGGTGTGATCAAGATGTAAAGTTGATAAATAAATGAATTAATGAAAAAGAACACAAACTAATAGATCTTAGTTTATTTAATTAACAGTTTGAACTTAGCAAGGCTATGGTTTATCTCTTGGAATCAAGAAAATTGTTCATATTCTTTCTGTATAAATTGCTCTCTATAGCTTAAGAAGATTATCTCAGTAAACTAGTCCACAAATGGCTAAATTGCCTTTTAAGGAAAAAAAAATGTTTAACTGAATCACATGTTTTGTAACTAGTTTTCTTCAGGGCTGGAGGCATAGATCATGCACTGGCCAGCGTGAAAAGTGAAGTCTCTATTGGCTTGTAGGTTATTTACTGAGCTTTGTAATAGACAGGGGACAGGATACACATTGAACCTAGAAGCTTTTCTATACGGCAATAACATCAATTTCAATCCAGAACAATCTGCTGTATTGATTAACTTTTGGGATCTCTTTTACCACTACTGATCTGCCTCATCTTTTATTCAAAAGCTCCCAGGAAGAAATTTAGAGGCAATAGTAGAACACCTGAGGCAAATCACACTTGTGAGTTCTCTATAACACTATTACTTCCTTCATTTACAAAAGCTCCTTAGAGAATCTGGAAGCTGTGCAATTTTGAGTACTTTTTGAAGCTACACTACAATAAACACTGATCCAGAATTTAGAAACACCAGCCTCTTGAATCATTAAATATTTGTGTGTTCTTGAATATCACTAAGTTGGCAACTGCCTTATTTTTTACCTGTGATGAAAGAGGATAATGATAATCTACTTCGCAGGGTTAGTGAAAGTATTCAAAGAAATATACTGATGTAAATCACTAGAGAGATACAATGCAACTATTATTATATTATTACTGTATACACTATAAAGTAGACCAACACCATATATACAATTCTCTTTGCTATTATCTTTCAAAATATAAACATCTGATTAAAAATGCCCCACTTGTCAATGTTCCCTTGAAATGATATACGATCAAGTATGGTGTATATTTAAATTATAGGTATTATTATTTTATTATTTTTTGTCTGTCCTTATGCATATTCTCAGAGAATTGTGAATATAGCTTATACCTCAGGGGTCATAATTTGCATCTTTGCAGGGAAGGTAAAGTAACATAAGTTATTTAAGCGAGGTATATGCAACTTGAAAGCCTGTTCCCTGTCTAATAGGACAGCCAATTAAGTCCAAATGAACATTCCTACTTAGGAAAGCTGGCCAAGTACAGACAGATTCTAGCATAGTTTCTAAAAGTAAGCTAAAAATACTTTTAAAATGTGAGGTCTTTGGGGATCCATCCCATATACAGTCACCAAACTTGAACTCTATTGTGGATGCTGGGAAGTGCTTGCTGATGGAAGCCTGATATGGCTGTCTCCTGAAAGGCCTGACAAATACAGAGGCAGAAGCTCGCGACCAACCATTGGACTGAGCATGGGGTCCCTGATGGAGGAGTTGAAGAAGGAACTGAAGGAGCTGAGGGAGTTTGCAGCCCCATGGAGGGAGCAACAGTGTCAACTGGCCACACCCCCTGGAGCTTCTGGAGACTGGACCACTAACCAAAGAATACACATGGAGGGACCCATGGTGCTGGCCACATATATGACAGAGGAGGGCCTTGTTGGTCATCAGGGGGAGGAGAGGCACTTGGGCCTGAGAGTGTTAGATGCCCCAGTATAGGGGAATGCTAGGGAGGGAAGACAGGAGTGGGTGGGTGGGTGGGGAATACCCTCATAGAGGCAGGGGGAGGGGGGAGGGGATAGGGGTTTTCCAAAGGGGAGACCTGGAAAGGGGATGACATTTGAAATGTAAATAAAGAAAATATCCAATAAAAAATTTAAAAACAGAAAAAAAAGGAAAAAAGAGTGAGTTCTTTTAAGGTTCACATGTTGAAAACATTTGCACAAAAGCATTAACTAAAATACATGAATAGGGCCATGCTAGATTTCGATGCACATTTAGTGGCCTGTATTGCTTTTACCCTCCTTGGGCCTCAAGTTCCCCAATTACAAGATGTATATACTAGTGCCTAATTCATAAGAATATATGGAGATTAAATATGGTAAATACACAAAGAAAACTTAGAATAGTGTCTATGAGATGGTTACCCCTGAAATGGCCATAATCAACCAATGAAAAAGGAACTGGTAACAAGAGAACCATTTATAAGACAATGATAACATTACTATTAATATTGATATTATGAACATACAGCCTAATGTACCTTTGCAATCATATGAAGTTGGTGATTTCTTAATAAAAATATTTTAATTTCTCCTTGCTAAGGCTAGCACAGTACTGGGCACAAAGTAGAAACATTGACTTTCATTTCTTTCCCTGTTTCTTTTTTGCCATTGCTAATTTAATATGTTATTCTGATTTTTAATATATTCACTTTTTCTCTTGAACAGGTGTTTTCTTCTCTATCTTTACTATTATGGCTCTTAGGTTCTAATTATTTCTCCAGAAAACTGTAACAATAGCATTTTCACCGGTATTTTGGTGAATATTTTCCTTGACTTTTCTGGCTGTTATGGAAGTGGATTTGGTGCCCTTTCACTTCCCCAGCAGCCAGAGAGATGATACTAAAATATAAGTCTATGCACATCTCATCTCCATCCAGGCATCTGTTGCTATCCAGCAACATAGTACCATTTCTTTCTCATATCAATTACATCTTCTAGGCTTTAACTTTAGCTAGTCTTCTTGATTAATAGGTGACATTTGGAATGTTACTGAACCTTTATTTTATATCTATTCATATTCATATCTATTCCAGTGGATTTTTCTAAGAATTGATTATATTATTTAATTTCATTTAATATGTCTTAGGAATTTTTCTATGTGCTGGGCAGAGGGTTAGAGTCTATGACCAACATGATGGACAGCACAACAGCAGGTAGCTAGGAAATGGCGCTTGAACAGTAGTTGAGAACTTATGCTTGATACACAAACAGAACAGAGACAGCAGACCCAGATCTTTTGAAACTTCACATCCCACCCCTAGGGAGAAGGCTCCTCTAGCAAATCCATACCTCATAATCCTACTCAGACAGTTCCACCAACTGGGCACCAAGCATTCAAATATATCAGCCTGTGGGGTTTATTCTCATTCAAAACACCTCAGTATGTAGAAAATCTCCACTATTTTTTTGGCATAGAAATTGATAAATGGAAATAGTATTCACATTAACCTGTAGATTAATCCCTAAGGTTTGGGCACAAAGAATATCTGTATGGCTTTCTTCTGAGATTTTCCACCCAGCAGCTGACTCAGAGGGATGCAGAGAACCCACAGCCAACCAGTGGATAGAACTTGGGAACTCTTATGGAAGAATAGGGGGAAGGTTTGCAGTTTCTGAGGGGATAAGAACTCCACAAGAAGACCAACAGAGTCAACAAACCTGCACCCTTGGAACTCTCAGAGTCTGAACCATTAACCAAAGAACACACACAGACTGAACCTAAACTTCTCTGCACATAAGTAGCAGATGTGCAGCCTGGTCTTCATGTGGGTCCTGAACAGCTGTTTCCTGTCTGTGGGATATGTTCTTCTAGCTGGGATGCCATGTTTGACCTCAGTGGGAGAGAAAGCACCTAGCCTCGCAGAGACTTGAAGTACCAGGGTTGGGGGAATCCCAGGGCAGGTGTCTCCACCCTCACAGAGGAGCAGGGAAGGGCGATGTAATTCTGAGGACAAGCACTATAAAAACTCTACAAGCCCCTGAAACAACAACAACAACAAAAAAAAAAAATAAAAAAAAAAAAAAACAACTAAGAGCTCTTGGTCTCTTGTTTCTCTCTTGCTCTTTCTCTGCTTTCCTTCCCCCTCTCTCCCCATTCCCTTGCCCCTCTCTCCAGGTGCTTATGGCTGGCCTATTCTCCTCTACCCTTCTCTCTCTCTTTCTCTCTCTCTCTCTCTCTCAGACAGGCTGCCACATTGTACCTTAATATGGCCTTGAATTCATGATTGATCTACTACCCTCAGCTTCCTTAGAGATGAGAGTGCAAGCATAGGCAGAGTTGCCTTATGTGGGTTTGGAGCATCAAATTTTGGTTGTCACCTTTCGAGGCAACTCATAGTCCATAAAACTCACATTTTAAATAAAGACAAAACAAGACTATTTAATTTTTAAGGCAAAATATTGTAATAGAAAAATAGGAACATAAAATGGCCAACACAACCACTACAATTTTACTTTTATACAGCACAAACAGTACTTGGAGAGAAATTTATTTATTTAAATATGAGTGTAACTCTTCTTATTCCCAACTAGTAAGTGATTCTTTCAGCTAACAGACCATGTTTCATAATGCACACATGATGTGCTATCACAGAGATTATTTCGAGTAGTGGTGATATGAAGTGGTGGCAACTCTAAGAGGTGAAGCCCACTGCAAAGGTGATTAGAGACACTGCACTTGAGTAGAATTGTGACTATGTTATCACTCCTTGCATACCATTATAATGCTTTTGCTATGAGGGCCCCACCAGAGTTGATTCTGGCCCCATGGCCTTTGAACCACACAAATTGTGAGTTAAATAAACTTCTTTTCTTTATACATTACTACACATCAGATATTTTATAGCCATGAAAAATGGACTAGAACAACCAAAATTGATGCTATTTCCACTTTAAACTCCCTGCCAGAATCTGATGTTCCAGAGATAACATAGGGAAGGTCATGCAGTAACACATACTTAGCCCTTGATAAAAACTGTCATTAATGTTCTTTGGAAAAGTATTGTTGTCTTTATTTTATTTTATTTTATTTTATTTTATTTTATTTTATTTTTTGGAATTAGAATGAATAAAAAAGGCATGGGCCAATGGTAAATCTGTTGAGGTTTGATTAGAACCTGTATTCATATAAGAATCATCTTTACTTTTTTTCAATTAACAAATGATATGCTTGAATGCATACAAACAATAATTATTCAACTTCATATGTAAAATAACCACCTAAAAATATTTTGAACATTTTCATAATTGCAACATAATTTTGCCACCATAAGTTAATTTTGACTATTCTTAAATTCATGAAAATGCAATCATAACAAAGTACATTCTTTTGTGTCTACTTTTTAAAAATTTTATTTTGATATAGTCTTATATATCCCAGACTGGCATTAAACAGGTTAGGGGGAAGGACTGTGTGTTTGTGTTGGGAGAAATAACTGGGAGGGGCCAGTGAGTGGGATGTAAAGTGAATAAGTAAAAAAAAATTAAATTAAAAAAAGTTGAAACAAAAACAATAAAAACAGGTTAGGTGACTTAATGATGACTTTGATCTTTTGATTTTCCTTCTTCTACCTTAGAGTGCTGAGGTTCCAAGCTCCTAATATTATGCCTGGTTTATGAGATGCTATGGATTGAACCCAAATCTTCATGCATTATGGGCAAGCACTGTACCAAGTGAGCTATAGTTTTATTATTATTATATAAATATATACTGTAACTATAGTTGTGTTACTTTATTCTTTATTATCTAGAGAGTGGCATATTTTACAAAACAGAGTAGGTGACTGATTAGATTTAAGCAGAGGAACCAGTTAATCTCTTCTTTACCTGCTCTGAATTATGTTTTCTGTTTTTTAAAAAGTTGATTATGGGTGGACATCACGGTATGTTTTTTTAATCCCAGAATTTGGGAAACAGAGGCAGGCAGATCTCCATGAGCTCAAGGTCAGACTGGTCTACATAGTGAGTTCTAAGCCAGTTTGGGCAATGTAGAGAGAGTCTGTCTTAAACTTTTAAAATGACATTTATTTACTTCCATGCACCCACATGGGAAGGTCAGAGGACTACTTGCATGTGTTGGTTTTCTCCTCCCACCAAGTGGACCCCAGGAAGCTGAGCATAGGTTTACAGGCTTGGTGGGAAGGGCCCCAGTGAGCCATCTCTCCCATCTAGATTTTATGTTTGATTCTCCAGCTTTCCTAGCAACTTGAACAAATTTATTATGTTGTTGCCCGCTAATATCTTACATGTTCTGAATCTAATTTATGTCTGAAGAGTCCCTTGCCAAGACAGACATCAATCACTTTTCAAAGGGTTCTATAATAAAAGAAGTTGGCCTCATTTTATCCCACAGTTAACCATCTTGTAGTTTTCTGTGGAGTCAGAACAAACATGATCCTTGTTCTTCATATTACTCCTTTAAACATGCCTGATCCAGGACAGCTTTAACCATTAAATCATTCTCATGGTCATTATTATGGCCCTTTTCTTACGAGTACTTCAGTATTGAAGATGTCAATTTTGTCTCTCCTTTCCTATTGTGCAAACCGTGAAATAAAAATAATAAATAGTAATTGAACACAATCTCTAAAAATAATTTAAAAAATAAAAGTGGTAATTCTCTGCAGCAAACTGCCAACTGTTGGTGAAGGCATGGGAGTTGGATGAAAGCTCTTCTCCAAAGTATGTGAAAACACTAGCCTGTACCTGTGCTGCTCACTCTTCACACATTCCTCTCTTGTGGAATTCAGGTCAGAATCTCAGTATTCCCCCCTCCTCCCCTCCTTCTCTTTCCATACTCCTGTCTCAAGGCATACAAGAATAAATATACAACCATGGAATGAAGAAAGCAAAGGGAGCCTCTTCTTTACTCATCTTAGTGTCTGCGCATTGGCCTGGACATCCCCCAAACAGTGAATTCATTTAATGTGTTGGGACAGAGGACCCTCTTATTAAGGGTACTTCAGCACAAAGGCATTTTTTCTTATCTCAAGTCTGGGGCCCAAAGCCTGAACTCCTGTTTTGGAGATACCTATAGAAGCCCTGTTAACTCTTTCAGTGCAGGAACGTATGATCCAGTATTATTTCTCAATGATAAATTATCATACGATAGGCTTGTTAGGTAATAAGGCTTATAGGTGAAAACAAATTCAGGATACAACTCACTTAGATTTTATAAGGCGGTGTTAAGTGAATCAGGAAGAGAAATGTGTGTTGATCAGTGTGGCATGGATTTGAACTGACCCCCTCACACTCACCTTTTGAGCAATTGTACCCTGTGTGGCAGAGCTCCTCTTCTTCAGGTCTGCTTCTCTGCCTCCTTGTCTGCTACAGCATTAACAGGGACCATATTAGGGTCGTGTCACCACAAATGGGGCTGCTCTACCAGCTATTTTAGTCACCACAATGCAGAAGTAACTAATGCAAGCGGAAAGCGGGGAGTGACAATGGATGTAATCCTTCCTGGGCTTCTGCTTCTTTCTGCCTTTCTTACCAGTTTTCTTCAAGATCTAACTCAAGTTTTATCCAACTCAGGAAGCTTCCGTAGCAAAAAGAGGTGAATGTTAACCTCTCTTTCTCCTTTGATTATTGATTATATCAACTAGCATACATCTCAGCCTTCTTTCCATTTGCTATGCCTTTGTATTTATACATATCATTGTTTTCAAAGGAATATGCAACATTCTTTTAAAAATATGTTTTATATATCACAATTTCCATGATGATTCTACACACACAGGAGATTCTAAATCCTTAATCAAGTAGACCCTCTCTTTTCCATTAAGGCAGATGCCAACTATACTTGGATGTCCAGTACAAGCAAAGATGTAATCTATGGATGTTTAGTTGGTAATGTAACTTCACTTCCATCATAAGGCATTCATCCCCACCTTCTGCTCACAACATCCAAAGCCTACCAGGATATTATTAACTAACCACAATAGTGAGACTAGTGTTTTGGGTGCTTGCTCAACCTCCTTAAACAGAGGCTACTGTTACCATTCAAAAATATTTGGTGTATTTGCATTTTATTGTGAATTATTAAATATAGTTAGATTTGTACCTTTTCTTTAGTTCTCTTGCTATTTATCTTTAGATATTTAAATTTATTTTATATTTAAGTCATTAAATATTAAATAAAATATAAAATAAATCATTAGATGTTTAAATAAATTTAAACGAATATTTAAATATATTTAATTTATTTCCATTTATTTTATGGTTATTAGTCTTTCGCATACATGTATGTGTATATCTGCTCCAGTGTGCCTCACTCTTGTCATAAGAAGGTGTTGTATCCTTTGGGAACTGGAGTTATGGGTTATTGCGAACCATCATCTCTATGGGCTTTCTTTTGATATTTTATTTCCAGAACTGAGAACTGAATCCAGGGCGTTGTACTTGCTAGGCAAATGTTCTACCACTGAGCTGAATCCCCAACCCCTCTTTTTTGTTATTTCTTAAACTACTTATAGAATTCATAGGTAACTGGGATTGATGTATTCTGTTTTCTTTTTGTAACTTCTGTTCCCTTTCATCTGCCATAGCCCTGGAGTGCAGTACAATGTGCATATTTGGCAGACTAAGATTAATTTGAACAAATGGGAAAAATTCAGGAAAGCATAAATGCTGAACAAAATGAAGAACCAAAAGAGGGGCTACATAAGTTCTCACATAAAAACCACGGAAAGGTATACCCATGCACTTACGTCAGAGAGACACTGCAGGGAAACGGTGTTCGCTTGCATTTCTTCCCACTGAGTAGATCAGTCTCTGCCTCTATTTGCAGGACTTGTGCTGACTACCCTTGGGTAACACATCCTTGGACAAGTGACACAAAGCAAACAAATTTCATTTTCCCTTGTTCCTCAATCAGACAAAAGAAATGTATCTACTGAAAAGGAATAATTATCTGACATTTTGTTTTAAAACGGTTAACAAGGCCCCAGTTGATAAGCCTATTATTTGAGATTCTTTTACACGCAAGACCATGTCCTAGATTATATAAGAGTTTCGTTTACAAAGCAGTAATTCTTAAAAGTATTGCAAATGAAAAAACTAAACAAACCACACAACCGTGAGCAGTATTTTTTCTAAGTTAAATGAAGCTCATTTGGCTAAGCTAAACGGTATGCTCCCCACCCTGCCCTCACGGCAAGAACTGACTGATGCTGAATCAATCTTCTCAAGCCCTTGGCGCTGCCCATCTATTTTAGGCATTATCAGATTATGAGTCACTTTACTTTTGCAATTCCTTCTGCAAATTTCTCCTTGGTCTATGTAAAGAATAGACTCTTTAACATCATGAAGCTGAGGCTGGCCACCACGACACTGCCCTCCTTCGTCCTTTCTGTCTCTGACTCATTTGGCAGTGAAGGTTTTGAACACCTTCTGAGAATAATGTTTTTAAATGCATGGACCAAAACACTTTACAGTGATTCCGAATACTGAAGGGTCAAGAACAAGAAAAACCAATATATCCTGTTAGAAGTCAAGCTAACCATTATCTGTTTTAGCTTTGCTTTCCAGGGTGATGTCGATAGTTTTGACCATTATTTGTGGATGATTTTTAGCTGTACTGAGATCCATCTTACAAAACGCTTTTGTGCTACATGTTTATGATTTACTCACTTTACAATTTAAAGGTTCAAAAAATAAATAAGAGTTGAAAGATTACAAATGGAATCTACTACACTGAGATGAAATTCTAAAGCCAGATGTGGTGGCACATACCTTTAATTCCAGCACCGCAGAGGCAGAGGCAGAGGCAGGCAAATCTCTGAGTGTGAGGCCAGCCTGTTCCTACTGAGTGAATTCTAGGACGGCCAGGGCTTCACAGAGAAATCCTATCTCAGAAAAAAAAAGGAAAGAAGGAAGACAATTCTTGCCATAGGCTGGTAAAGTAGCTCCTCCAGATATTAAGAGCCTAAAATAAGAAAGAGGTAAGATAAAATATTCAGAATAGTATGAGACAGGATCTCTTTGCTTGGATGAACCAATAATCCAACGGACCAAAGAAGACTGATGAGCCTGAAATATGTCAGTAAGTATATGAAACTTCATAAAGAACAAAATGAGAGGGAAAGTCAAAAACAGAACAATGAGAATACTTAGGAGCTAGAGTGTTAGAGAAGACTTAGAAGAATGTGAATTCTATGTTGTAACAGAATGAAATGGAGTCTTTAAGTGAGTTAATAGGGGAGCATCGTTTTGTTAGTACACAGAACAAAATGTTTGGGAGGCATTATATCTACCTGACCGCATGACTGAGGGACATAAATACGTAGGAAACAGATTAGTAAATATTTCTGGTTTCGAAAAAGGAAGAAAATTACTTGGTTTCTTATTAATAGAACACCACTCCAGATTTTGATTTTGGTTTTCTTGAAGATAAACAGTCCAGTGAGCTGGCTCAGGAAGTAAAGACACTTGCCACCAACACTGGTGACCTGAATTTAACCTCAGGAACCAACATAGAGGAAAGAATGGATTGACCTCTGCAAATTGTACTCTAGCTTCCATCTGTGGAACACACACACACACACACACGCACACACACATACACAATGTAAAAAACAGTAAGAAAGAATACAATTTTATGAGTTATAACAAACACTTTTAAATGTTCACCAGTTATATACTGTTTGCTAATTAATGGCTTTAAGAATTGCTAAATGATTTTTACATTGTGGGATAGTATGCAGTAGACTATAATTTATCAAAAACTGAAAACTCTAGATATTTCAAATCAAGCAAATCAGGAGCCAAGGGACAATAAGATTATGTTCCTATTTGGGTCAGGAACATGTCACAAAGTTTTCAATTGAACTATTTCCAAGTGTACTGTTTGTCCAAGTGCTATCCCTCCAGGCACCGTTCTTTTGAACACATTAGAAAGCTTGGGGCTGGAAGGAGCATGAGACACTCAGAAAGCCTCAGACTTTAATAAGCATTGGATAACATGATGATTCATCTTTCCTTAGTCAACAGCTTGAAAGTGTGATAATGAAAAGGGACCATAGAAAAAGCCATCCAAATCATAAATGAAGATAATAGAGAAGATTTCAAATTTTCAAGTCAGTTCTTCATCACATTTGTCTAATGTGAAGGTCACTCGAAGTTGTAAGCTAGGGAATGACATTTTCACAGTGACAAACATAGTGGAGATGGCAGATTTCAGAGAGTTTACTCGTGTGTGTGTGTGTGTGTGTGTGTGTGTGTGTGTGTGTGTGTGTGTGTGTGTGTGTGGTTTTCCTAGGGCATAAAGCCATTCTGTCTTTGTCATCATGACTACCAGTCAAGACATGCCTTATTTCTAGAAGACATACTACCCAGACTATGTGGCTGCCAATAAAACATCATCTTTTCTGAAGACCAATACTAAGCCTCCTTCATTATAAAATGGAAGTCAGTAAACTTTCACATTTGTTAGGAAATGTGTCTATGAAAATCTTCCAAGAAGTGGTTTCATGGTCCAGTTTACTGGTGAGCTAATATTTTTCTGTCATTAACCCTGAAAATGGAAGTTCTTTGGTTCATAGTTTAATTGTGCACCTTCCTCGCTAATCCCATCACCCTTTTCTTCCTGTTCATTTCCAAAGTCTCTTAAAATGCAGTTCTTTACTATGATGTTAAAGACTTTGGCCATAAATCATACATAGATAGCACCATCTCATTACTCATTTTAACATGAAATACATTTTCAGCATTTTAATAGTCACCACAAGATTTTCATAGCCCACATATTTTGCCCTTAACTCGAAACTAGAGCTATTTCTCTGAGCAATGATGAAAGGAATGTACCTTCTATCTGGTGTCCAAATGTAACTATGTGAAATTGCTCTGCCTCATCTCATCTGAACGTCAGAGTAAAAAGCCTTTTGCAATTTACAGTCCGCTTTCAGAAAAGAACCCTTTCAAATTCCAACCCTGAAAAGGGCCAAAAGATAAAGCTTTGAATTCTATTTTTAAAAGGCTGGTGTGTGTGTGTGTTTAAGCACATACATACAAATAAATGATAATTAGTCATGACCTTCTCAGATAGTAATAAATTAAGCCTTTCTTTCACATGTGATATATGATTCCCTAAATGTAGCACTTCTCTCTAAACCTGTTATGATATATTTTTATGAGAACAAGTTTAAAAAATGATCCAATATAGTGATATTTCCTTTATGTGACCAGATGCTTGCATATACTTAGAAAGATCTTCCCTGAACACTATCTTCTCAAGGTTTTCCTAGAATTTTTTTTGTAATTTCTTTCTTACACTTAAAATTTATGATGCCTGGCATATATTCTGGTTTATCTTCTGGAGTATGGTCTTGGTTTTCTAAAAATTAATAGCCAACTCTCTCATAAGCTATAATTTGAGATGGTAACCCACTATATATTGAGTGCATATGTGTACTTAGAAATATATCTAAAGGGTTGGAGAGATGGCTCAGTGGTTAAAGAGTACTGGCTGCTCTGGGAGAGGACTCACACAGCAGCTCAAGAGCATCTGCAATTCCAGTTCCAGGGCATCAGACACCCTCTTCTGACCCCTACACGCACCAGACAGACACACACATACATGCAGGCAAAACATTCATACACATATTATAAAATATAAAATTAAAAAATAAATGTGTTTGAAAATGGATCAAAAGGCAATAGAATATATTCATTTTTTGTAATGTCCTGAGTCTTTAGAAACACACACATTTTCAAGAGTACTTGCATTTGTGGTTACATATTATTTGGAAGATCAAATAAATATAAAGAATCAGCAATAAGATGCTTTTTGTGGCATTATTTTAAAATCCTATAATGAATACACTAAAATAGTATACTACATAAACTAATAAAATATAATGAATCTATTTAATATAAAACAATTTTGCCATTAAAAATAATATATAAGGGTATTAGAGATAAGATGGATACATTTTTATATTGATGCGTGAAAATGATCAGAGTAATATATACAGTATAATCATGATTCTATAAGTTCACATACAACTACAAATACCAAAAATATAACCAACATGAAATAATGAGCGAGCTTATTTTCCTTCTTTGTGCTTTCTGCAATTAAGATATATTTTTTTTGGAATCAGGAAATTTCTTTCATTACTTACTTGCCAACTGATGAGTTTGCTGGGGTTATGCACAGGAGTATGGGTGAGGGATAACTAAAGAAGTTCAGGTGACTCAAAAGTAGCTTGATCACAAAAAACCAAAACAAACCCAAAAAAACCAAAAAAACCACCACCACCACCACCTCCACCACCACCACCACCACCACCACCACCACCACCACCACCACCACCACCACCACCAACTCCACCACCACCACCACCACCTCCTCCACCACCACCACCACCACCACCACCACCACCACCACCACCACCACCACCACCACCACTACCACCAAAACCAACCATAGAAGATATTTTTGAATAAATAAAATTCAAGACATTCACATGGTAGCAGGCAATAACCCAACTGAAATAGGACAAAAAACCTTTACTACTAGAGGGGTCCCCTAAGCTTTTTACCATGGACCTTCACTTCTAGCTCACCGCCATTCCTTTCTGTCAGTGCCCTGACCTGCAGAAACACTTTCTAACTAGGACTCCCAGTAGCCACACTGGGCAGGGACACAGAGAAGTGCCTCGCTCAACCTCTATCAGAGAATGTTCTTCCTTTAGATAGGAATTAACAAAGAGACACATATCTGGAAATTTTGCAGAGAATGAGAGACTCAGTCCTAAGTGAGATTTCTTCATCAAACTCCTCCCCACAATGCTGAGGGACCTATGACAAAGAGGTGTCAGAAAGAGCCAGATGTGATGGATGACATCAAAGAAATGGCATCTTCCAGAGACAACAGGACTAATACTCATAAGAATTAACAGAGATTGTGGCAACAGGGACAAGATCTTCATAGGATCAAGCCAGTTGAGGTCCATCATCGAGAGGGTCAAGTGGATAAGGAGCCCTTCTCATAAGCAAGAATCTATTTGCTATTGATACCTACTAGCAAAGGAAAAAAATCCGTTTTCTCCAGTGGAGTCACACCACTGAGTATTAACCATTTCATGTCAGATCCCATGTCCTGGAGTAGTTTATCAGTACAAATTGAACTGAATTGTAATTTTGCTGACTTTTTTATTTTTTATTTTTGGCTTTGATTCATTTCAGCCTATTTTTTTGTCTTATTATCTTTTGCCTGTTTGGTTACTTTTTGGTGGTTTTTTTCTCATTTCTTTGTTTCTGTTTCTTGTTTCTTGCTTTTTTTCAGAGAGAGTGCAGAAAGCCAGGTGGGGAAGTGAGTGAGGAGTATCTGAGGAATTGAGAGAGGAGAAAAAACTTGATCAAAATACAGTGTATGAAAAATCTTAAAAATAAAAGTAAATAAATTACATATGCATATTTTAAAACTTTTGCTACTCTAAAAATCTCTATGGACTTTTTATTCTCTATGGAGGGCAAATGACTCATGAGGAATTATCACTTCAGTGTTGTGTTAAAGTCTCTTTAGTGACCATGTTTCTTCACTTAATCTATTAATATTACAGTAATATGTTTTGACAAAACTATTGCATTTTGTGATAGACATTTCTTTTTTATATCCTGTTGGGTTTAGATTCCTAACATTTTGTTTAAGATAATTAAAAATAAACTAGGCTTTGGTGTCCTTTCTCTTTTTACCATTAGCTCCCCATGCCCATTCTCTGAAGGATATATCATCATCTTGATCATGTAGAATGAAATGGCAGAGACCTTCCTTCTTCATATTCTTAGATAACTATTATATATAAATTTATATTCAGATGTGGATAATCAATTTTTATAAAACTCTGGTAACATTTGCTGGAGAACTATTTCTTTAATAATTATTCTTGGAATTTGTTCTTTTTATTTGGATTAAAATTTGCTGGCACAAAGTTTTCACAGTATTCTCTTATTATATTTTTAATAACTGGAACATTTACACCATGTTCTCTTTAATCATAATATTGACTATTTGAGGCCTCTTTTACCTTGCCAGGGTTCTTTTTTTTTGGTTTAATTACACTTTCCAAAGAAGAATCTACTTTTAAGTACATGTTATTCTCCACTTAAGATATGGTTCTTATTTTATTAGTTACTTTTCTTACCTTTCTTTTTCTTATGTTAGCTGAATATCTATATGCATGGCTTTCTTTTTAATATAAACTTTGAATATTATATTTCTTCTGAATGTCTGCATTTTACTTCATGTCACAAGTTTTCTTATGTAATATTTCCATTGCTTAGTTCTAAAGTTTAGTCTTCTTGACAGTTTTATATAGTTTAGTTTGTAAATGTACCACATAGTCATTTTGACAATCATCTTTTGGTGATTAACATTTCATTTAATTAGCTTTAATACCAGCCCTTGGGGAACAGAGGCAGGTGGGTCTCTGTGTTCCAGGCCATCCTGATCTACAGAGTGAGTTCCAGGACAGCCAGAGCCACACAAGGAGACCTTGTCTCAAAAAAATTAGGAAAAAAAAAACAGAACAAAAGAAAACCACCCCTCCAATAAAACACAAACAAAAAGCATTTCATATAATTTCAGTGTGTTTAGACAACACGTTCTGTGGATATGACTTCTTTGAATTCTGTTGTCATTGTTTTAGAGTACAATACATTACACTTATTTTTATGGTTCCTGTTATTTTCGATGTTATTTTTACTTTTATGTGGCTATCTTCTTCTGGGTTTGTTGAAAGATTACTTTCTTGCTTTTTCTAGGGTGTAGTTTCCCTCTTTGAGTTGACATTTACCATCCATTATCCTTTGTAGGGCTGGGTTTGTGGAAACATATTGTGTAAATTTGGTTTTGTCATGGAATATTTTGGTTTCGCCATCTATGGTGATTGAGAGTTTTGCTGGGATTAGCAGCCTGGGTTGGCAGTTGTGTTCTCTTAGGGTCTGTATGAGTTCTGCCCAGGGTCTTCTAGCTTTCATAGTCTCTGGTGAGAAGTCAGGTGTAATTCTGATAGGTCTGCCTTTATATGTTACTTGACCTTTTTCCCTTACTGTTTTTAGTATTCTTTCTTTGTTTTGTGTATTTAGTGTTTTCACTATAATGTGACGGGACGAATTTCTTTTCTGGTCCAATCTGTTTGGAGTTCTGTAAGCTTCTTGTATATTTATGTTCATCTCTTTCTTTAGGTTAGGGAAGTTTTCCTCTATAATTTTTTTGAAGATATTTACTGGTCCTTTAAGTTGGGAATCT
>CM052722.1:76623073-76751010 GCA_028551405.1 Uromys caudimaculatus
TTTGTGTTTCCTCTTTAAAGGCTTCTAGTTGTTTATCTCTGTTCTCTTGTATTTCTTTAAGGGTGTTATTCATTTCTTTCTTAACGGCTTCTATCATCATCATGAGAAATTATTTTAAACCTGAGTCTTGCTTTTCTGGTGTGTTGGGGTATCCAGGGCTTGCTGTGGTGGAAGAGCTGGGTTCTGATGATGCCAAGTACCCTTGGTTCCTGTTCCTTATGTTCTTACCCTTGCCTTTTGCCATCTTGTTAACTCTGATATTAGCTGATCTTACTCTGTCTGGTTGTGGCTTGCCCCTCCTGCAGGCCTCTGTGTCAGTACTCCTTGAAGACCAGCTCTCTCTGAGAGGTGTTTGGGTTTGGAGAGCTATAGCACAGTTTCCGCTCTGGGGTGCAGACAGAAATCAGAAGAATCTTGTCCCCAGCTGTCCCTTGGTTCCTATGTCCTGATGGCTCTGCAAGGGTCCCTCTTGATCCAGTGAGTTTGAACAGAAGTGGTGGTTTGCCTGTACTCAAAGGTGTGTCAGCACTCCTGGGATACCGGCTCTCTCCTGGAGCCCTGTGGCCCAGGCTGAGGTCCCTAGGCACAGACCCCTGGTGGCCCAGGCAGAGGTCTCCCCCCACAGATGGAACCGGAAGGTTCAGAGGTTTCCTGTCTCCGAGTTCTCCTCAGGCCCTCTATCCCACTGGATCCGGGCAGGTCTTGGTGAGCAGTGTTGCTCCCCTTAACCCCACTCACGGCTTTTCCACACTTCTGGGAGGATAGCTTTCTCCTGACGCTTGTTGGCTATGGACTCCTGGTGGCCCAGGCAGAGGTCTCCACCCACAGATGAAAACGGGAAGGTTCAGAGGTTTCCTGCCCCCGAGTTCTCAGGTCCTGGATCCTGCCGGTTCTGGGCGGGTCTCTGTGAGCGGTGTTGCTCCCCTTAACCCCACTCACGGCTCTTCCATGCTTCTGGGAGGGTAGCTTTCTCCTGGCACTAGTTGGCTATGAACTCCTGGTGGCCCAGGCAGAGCACACCTATTTTTATGTATGTTCTATGTCTGCTTAACAATAATACATATTCTGTAATTGCTGGATTGCTTAAATATGCAACATTTCTGCTAACTTTCCATCTATTTGAAGAATCAATAATTGAAGGAGATATTTTACAATACACTTATAAGAAGGTAGCTGTAGGATTGTCTTTTCATATTACTTTGAATTTTATTATGTTATTGTGGTTGACAATCTTTTTGTATTTGATCCATCTCTGCTTTTAGGGTCTATTCTTTTGTTGTTGATGTCTGGAAAATTCAATATAATGTTTTCAGAGTGTAGGTGCTCTCTCTTTAACCCTATTTTACTAGATATTATGTTCTCAATTAGAGAATTCACATCTTTTATGTGTTCTGAAGATAAATTCTCAAGAATTATGTCTAAAACTATTACTTTTCCTCAACTCTCCCCTCTTCCCCATTCCAGTGGCTCTAACTAGTATGAGTTAACATATTCACATACTATAAAGCTCTTCATTTTCCTATTGTACATATTTACATGTTTCGTTTTTTTCATATAGGTTCCCAATATTTTTCTTCACCTTTGGTGTGATCTTTTATTTTTAACTATTTATTACATTGCTATTTCTAAAATTTGTTTAAGAACAACTGAGTTGATTTTCTGAACTTAGCTGTTATCCCCAAATACTGCTTTCTCACCTTTGTTATGTAGCCTTAATGTTTTTTTAAATACGTGTAAAGTCTCTGGCTACCTTTAAAGAGAAATTTGTTTACTCTTTCTGCAAACTCTTTGTTTGTGCTAGATTACCTCCTGAGTGCTTGATGGTCTATGATTGTTGTGAACTCTCCCTTTTCTCTTTCTGTCATCTGTAATAAAATTACATATTGAGATTAGAAATTTTTCTCAAGAAATATTCTCATTCATATATGTTGAGGAAGATGTATGGACCATCACTGTCCTGTCATGTATCTTATTTAGTGAGAAAATCTTAGATTCGGAGGCCCCTTCCCTGTGCTCTTAACCTTGATGCTATTAGAAGTTTTAGTGGACTGCAAACAAAACTCCGTTAGGCTTAGTTCATCAACTCAATGTGCATATTTCTGTATTGTTTGTTGCTTGCAGCTCGGTGTTTCAGCTCACAGCTCATTCCTATTGATCTGGGTGTGGTTCTTGTGATCTTAGCTTCTTGTGATCCCAGAAATGCATAAAACTAGATTTTATTAGGATCATATTGCTTTCATGGAGAAAGAGCTCCAGTCATGCATGTTTACTAACTAGGTCATATAGCTTTCAGAACTGGGAGAAATAAACATCATGCTTTTTTGGCTATTCCATTATAACAGCACAGAGTCAGACATTGTAACTAACAGCATTAATGACTTGTCAATATTTATTTCATTGTTTTCACTTTTAAAAGAGATTGTTAATTAACCCATCCCTATCATACAGCCACATAATCATAACTTGGCTATTGCTATATATTTGGCTTCCAAGGATCTATCTTCTCTATTGATAAATTTCAGAGCAGATACATATATCATGCCGCTTCTTTTGTTAGTGAGCTTTTTAGTTTTGTGAGATAGACATAAATGACTTAGAAGCTGGAAACAAGGTCTTAGAAGATTTGGTACATGGTTACGTGACCCTTTTGGCCCTGTGAAAAAAGACAGTATATGCTGGTGTGGAATAAGTAGTATAGACAAGATGTTCATTTCCCAGAGGCTGGAACACAAAGAGAGAGAGAATAGAGACCAGGGCCCCGATTATCTTCTTCAAGGGAAAACCTACAAGTGACTTAGCTTTCTCTAACTATACCTCACCTTCTAAAGGCTTCAGAACTTCTCAGTAGTACCTGAAGCTGATGGACAAGCCTTTAAAACATGAACACATTTTATTTGCTTACCACATCAGGATGGAAGGAGACCATGAGTATTACTTGGCTACAGGGATCATCTATTTCTCAGGTAGCAGAAGCATAATGAACCAGTAGAGTAGAATAATTTGCAGACAGCTCATCACATGGGAATGGCAATTGTAAGTTCACTTCATATCTCACATATAACCATTGATATTGAGGAGTAGAAACTACATATCCTGGCAGAAACTTACTGATTATAGTCCAACTCAGAAACATAATATACAATGATCCACAGTATTTATTTCAAATATGTGACCTTTTAAAAACTAATCATTATTGTATGCATATATTTAGGAATATATAATTATATGTATATATACGTAATATATCATTATGTATATTCCTAAATATAACCTCTTTAGTATGCATAATACCACCTGTATGTATGTTTTTAGGGTTGACTGCTTGAAATGTGACAACCAATTAGTGTCCTTTTCCTTGGGAAAGGCCACCTATCCCATTCCTAACTTTCCTCAGTTGCCTATAGATCTTAGTAAAGGGCCTATACCCCTTTAACAATTTATAATTCACTTTCTCCTGAAGTTTTATTTTGTTTTGGTTTTTTGATACAAGGTCTTACTATGTAGCCTCAGTTGAAATGGAACTTGCTATGTAGGCCAGTAATGCCTCAAGTTCATAGAGATCCATCTGCCTTTGCCTCTGAGTGTGGGGATTAAATACATGTGCCACCACTTCAAGATACCCTGTTTTCTTTGATTTTTATTAATTAATAGATATTGTTTTTTTCTTATTATCTGAAGTATAGTTCAAACCATGAATCCGTCCTAAGTATTGTGCTGCTTTACTATATTTACTATATTTAAAGCCAGCCCTTTAGACCAATGGTTGTTAATCATGTCTTTTTAAATAAAAGCATTCTTACCCACCTTCCCACCATCCAAGCCTACAATAGTAAAACACAGACACACACACACAGACACACACACACACACACACACACACACACACACACACACACTGTTTTAATTAAAGCATGAATGAAAGGGCTGCTTAGCTTCACCTCTGTTCTCTAAAGCACCTCAAAAGCATTGCACGTAAAAGAATCATTTCAAATTTATTACCATCTTTAACTAAATCTTTAACTAAGGTGTAACACACTTAAGGTCAAGGGCCTCCAATATTTAGCATAGTCATTCAGGACATACATGTTAAATATTGGTGTTATATCCTAATTTAACTCTCATTTTACTACCATACATTTTGCTTGAGTAAACTCATCCCTTCTTAGTTTCGACTCCTGCCAAGATGCTTGCCATTCTGGTATCTATATGTAGTCCAAATCTCTACCAAAAAATTACAAATTCTAATACCTCTATGGTTATTTCACCTCACATAAGACAACGGACAGTGAGCACATCCAACTTCTATCATAATACCTTCTAAGTCTTCTCAATTTTTTGTTCATATTAGTCATTGACATCACATAGCTAGAAACCCGGGATAGAGTTGTCCTCAATACCAACCTTTGCCCTTGCCACAAATGTACTAAATCATAAAATTCTGACAGTTTTATCTCCTAAATATTTCAAATGTGTTTTCTCACTTGATTTCTACAGTCTTTGCCTTAGTTCTTGCTTTATCTTAATCTCCTGCTTACTTGGAAGGAATTAGGAAAAAATTCATTTAAGCGTTCTGTTCAGCTTCCAGTATTCAGCCTTAGATGGGAATCGTCTGCTAGAACACTATCACTTATATGATAAAATACAGACTTCATGTTATCCACGCTTCTTCATGGTGTGCTTTCTACCTGGCACTTGTTGATTTATAAACACTGAATTGTTTGTATTCCTTATATATGCCAATGTTGTTGTCACTCTAACTTTAGGCTCAATGCAGTCACTTGGACCTGACATGGTCACTTTATTTTTACCTGTACACTAACCCCCTCTGTCCTACTGGGACTGCTGAGATTTTATAATAAGTTTCATGTTACTATGGAATGTCATCTCATTATGGGGAGACAATTTGTGCGCTTACCTTCTCTGAGATATTAAATTCCTGAGGGAAAAAAATCTGATGGTGCTGGAATGTTTGCAGAGGGAAGGAGGAGAGGAAGGAAAAAAGATAGGGAGAGAGGGAGGGAAGGAAGTGGGCAAGTATTCTCTGAGTGTTTAAGAAAAAGTCATCTAATCTTACATACTAGAATGTAAGGAGATATATATATATGTCAATATCTAACTCTTCATGATCTTAATTACTTCTGGAGTTTTGCTATGGGAAATATTAACTATGGAAGCAAATTGCTATAGAATTGCTTTGCTACAATTGCTCATGACTTTTAGATGGCTGCTCAACCCAGTGTTACCGATTAGCATTTTATGATGGCTTGTACATAGCACACTGGAAAGTCTACCACATTCTTTAAAGAGTATAACAATGATTTATTTGATTGTCACAAACCTCTGAGATGGTAAGTGGTTTATGACCTCTCTTTTACAATCAAGGAAGTCTTGCGGAGGTTAAATAGTTTATCTAAGACTCCACTCTTCTCTGTTTGTAGTTTGGGGTGTAGAAGAACATAGATACAGGGCTTCATGGGTTCTAGGTAAGCAATCTTATCACTGAGCTACATACTTAATCTTTATATCATTTTAAGATCGTGATTCACTTACTAAAGCAATGAAACTGTTATAGTAGCAATGAAGGCTTATTCAGGGAAAACTCCTGGTAAAGAGAACAAAATCTCTGGCCTAGATAGAGATCTAACATCAATTAGGTGGTACCACCTCTAGGAAGGTGGGATGACCTTAATCTATGCTAAAGAGATAGATTGACTAATTAGTCCTTTAAAGAGATATTCCACTTGTCCTTCCCAACATTCTTGCCCCCACATAACCACCACCATAGCTTATAGGTCCACAATGAAACAGCTTCTTAAGTTGGCTTGCTATAAGCCTGACTAAACATACTTTTTCCTAACATGTTGGAAAAGTGTCACTATTTCTCTAAAAGCCCCACCCCCACCGTGTGGCAGACTGCTGTCATGCAAGCTCAAACAGTATCCGTTTTTCTCCTCCTGGGAGCTGCAAATATTTGCAGCTTGCCTGCCCTATGGTGTTCTTTTAAACTCTAATAAAAATGTCCTCAAGTTTCCATTTGAGTTCATTTTTAAATTCTTTATTTATGAGACCATGAACCCTAAGAGAAGAAGTCTGATTTCTCAGAAGACTGATTCTGTAGCTATTTGTACTTACTACATCTATATGAAATTTAATTTTTTCATTTGCACTTAGAAAAATGAACAAATTTAATTACAGATGTTGATAAAAGACAAGTGTCATTCTTTTCACCTAGTTTCATTTTTTTGTAGAGAATATGATACAAATACTACATACATGAACTCATGAAAAAATATCATGCTAATGAAATACTGCTTCTGCACTCTTTATATATTATGGTTTTCTGTTTTGTTTCAGTAGATGACAAAGGGGAGATTTGCATTCAAATCACAAACGTGGGCCACTTAAGGAGTGGACTCTTGCAGTTAATAAGAGATAATGTCTGCTGAGATTAATGACATGATTGGAATTTTCAGTACCCATTAGTTAGGAACTTTGCATGTGCTGTGCCTAATTTTTAAGCAGGCTGTGTTTACAGAAGACACATTACTTTGGGCAGAATAACTGGGTTTGAAAATATGAGGAAACTTATCTAGCACATTGTTCTCCCTAAACTGTGGTCAATACTGCATCCCAGAGACTTACTGTAATGGCCACAAAGGCAGAAAACCAAGTTATTATTTGTAACTATAATCGTTATCACAACACTATGGTGTTGGGAACAAGTCTCTGCTGCATTCAGTTAGTTCACTAAATAGTATGCAGCAGTATCTCATTTATTCTTCTTCACAATTCTGTGAGATAGGAAATCTTATCTTACCAGTGCCCTAATTTCAGGCTTGGATCAGTTCAAAGGACTAAAGTCACCTTTGCAAGGTCTCACTGCTAGGAAGTGGGAAAGCTAGAATGGACCTGAGTCTAACACTAACTTTTGTGCTTCTAAGTACTATGCCAAAGAGAAATCCCCAACAGTTTGCTAACCAAAAGCTCCAGTGTGCTATTCATTTTGATTATAGCCCTTTATAGACAGTAGGCAAGGCATTAGTCTGGGAATAGATCAGATGTCAAATTTTGTGCTGAAGACTGTGCTCCTATCAAGAACAACAGTGGCATTGTAAGATCAAAGGTGAGGACGATCCAGTTCTCCCAAGGAATGACTAATGAGACTGTCTCCATCAATGTTTTTCCTAAGCTGGGAGGGGTCAATGTTTTTGTTTATCTCAAGCAGCTCATTCCAGTTGCATCCTTTGAGGTCTTCCCCAGGATTTTCCTCTTTGAGTTTCAGAAGAAAACACCCCCAGAGAAGGCAAGAAACTGAGTTTTGAAGGAAGGAAGTCCAGAGAGTGGTTGTAGAACAGTAGGACAAAGAAATTTAGAGAAGGGATCAGTATGTTTTCTGAAGATCCTATCTCAGGGGTAGAGTTCATAGCGGATCTCGTGGAATGCTTTTAAACTATTGTGGAGAGGGCTTTACAACAGAGAAGCCAGAAGAAAACATGGTTCCACAGCATTCAGTGGATGACCCTCCATAATTTTGTACTTCTCTAATCTTGAATTATCTGTTGATGCAACATTTATTGAACACTTATTCTGAGCAAAAGCATTTTATTTTGTGCATTGGTAAGTACACAGTAAAACAGTTCAGGGCCTCAAAGAAGTGTTCAGTAAGGAGAAAGGGGTTCAGACATAGAAAGTAAATGCCACCTTAGGGTTCTTAAGAAAAATATTGACTTCTAATTTAAAGAAACACTAAATTTGCCAATTCTCAGTAGATTTTTTAAAAAATAAAACGTGAAAGAATTGAGAAATATCATGGTTAGAAGATGATCCAAATTCTGTCTGCATCCGGTTTCTTTCAGAAAGTATTTATGTTGTAATTTTAAAATAATTATGCCATCTTAGAATGTTTGCCAATAGGTGTATCATTTATATGTCCTCTCAGTATATAAATCACTTTTTTAGGGTGACCTGGGCTTTAACTTGTACTAGCTAGAAAATACCCCATCATTTATAACAGTCTAGCTCCTACTTCTATGTTACCTAGTGACATTGTTACCAAAAACTCAATTTTCATCTTGTATGAATGACAAATGAGTTGAGTTTTTAAAGCTTAAACAGAGACTGTTTATTCCAAAACAACAATTTCCCCTAAACTTTTAATAACGGTTATCTGTCTAGACATCAACTCATACGGAGAAGGCAGAGAAACCTGTCAGAGGGTAAAATGATCAATATCTGCAGAGATGAAAAATTTGGGCACAGGAGAGGTAAATGAAAAAAAAAAAATTGCACTCGAATGTGCTGATTAACGTGCAGGAAAGATAAGCTCAGAGGTGGACCAAGGCAGGCAGCAGTCAATGTCTCCTTTTTAAAATCTTGCCAGTAAATCATAATTCCATGCCAGGGTCATAACATCTTTTTGAGGAGCTATGTTTCATTTGGCAAAGTATCTTAAAAATATGAGGAAACAAAAAAACAAGACAAAATTGATGATCATGCTAATAAGTGTGCTCTTTAATTTCAACATTTCAGGTGATAAAAGAGCTAGGTAAATCTGTCCTCCCTGGGACATAGAAGGGAGAAGTCTTAAATAAAGACTATGAAAATGTTTAGGGTCTTGTATAGTCACCCATTGTTTTGTGGGAACTTGGCTAGAACCATAGCAGTTAGCACAGCAGGTAGAAATGAAGCAACTCAGAGAGAGATGAAGTTAAGTGCCTAAGAGTCAGAGTGACAGAGTCAAAGGTTTGCCCCAATTGGTACTGAGTTTCAGTTAATCTCAACCCACTGAACTAGAGGGCTAAATAAGGGTATTAGGTCATCTGTTAATTTACTTGATTCACAATGTTCTAGTAGAACTGTAGGAAAAACACAATGTGATATTTACTTCAACTACTTAGAACTGTAATTATCTGAGACTTGAAAATCCAGGTGCCTGTGCGTTCCAAAATTAATGCTTAGAACAGTAAGCTTTATTGCAGATCCTGAAGGCATTTCAAGTGCATGTCTTTAGCTTCATTTCCCCCTTCTAGTGCTGTTCAGAGGAAGGGCCTGTTCGATGTTGAGGACAGAGATGGGATCAAAGAGAGAAAAGAGATTTATGGAGACTATGAAAGAGAGGCCACAGGAGTGGGTCTTGTGTGTGTAGGGGGTTGCTGAATTTTATGGGCAAACCCAGGCATTTTCACAAAAGCGAATCTGAATCTCAATGAAGACAGGGAAGAGATAAGCCTTATCAGAGAAAAAAGCCTTAGAATAAGGGCATTAGTGTTTGTTTTAAAGAAAAGTCAGGAAATGTGGTCTGGACTTATCCAAAAAGGTCAATCTGTGAGTGATATAGATGGTGTCAGTAAATCTGACCGCATAACTAGTTTTCTTAAAACACGAGTGGTATGTAACACGGACTTATAATTAGACAAGAGGATCTGGCACAGCGCTAGGACACTGATTTACACTGTTGCAGATAGAGGACAGCACACTGGCAAGAGACTCTGTATCCCTTCTTCCTTAGCAATATGGATAGAGATAGCCTCTAGCTTGCTGTAAGTAATCATATTGTAGTAGAAAGCATTCAAATAGATACAGTACAGCCAAAAACACAGAAAGAGCTCGAAGCAGAAGCGATGAGGAAAGGTGAATGACCTTGACATGCCAGTTAGATCTGTGGAGCTATCTCTGCACTCCACTACCACCCCACCAATTTGACAATTATATGCTTTGAGCTCCACTGTGACATTCTGCTAGTCAAACACAAACCCACGCCCCCATTTCCAGTATATGGAAACAGAGACTGTGATGACATAGGAAAGTGTGTTTTGACAGCCAGTTTATAATGAATCAAGTGGGCACACAGCTGTTGATCAACTAACCGCTGCATAACAAAGGAACTAGGAGGGCACTGCCTGGAATTTCCCATTACAGTTAACAAGTTTCTGGTGTAATATAAAAAGAAATCTGCACAGCCTGGAGGCCTGACCAATAAATTTGCTGTTTTCATGCCAGAGAATCAAGGCTGAGGAGGCAACTTTCTATTGAAAGGATTATTAGTCACTGCTGCATAGTCTAGAGCATTTGATTCATTTATTTCTGGTTGAAGAAAGTAGAAGGTCAATTATACCTTACTGTGGAACTTTGAAGAGAATGTATACCTTAGTTAGGATTCTTGTTTTGTGATGTCAAGGATTTAATGTAGGGCCCATGTTAGACAAGTCCTTGCCATTTATATAGTTCTCTCTTATTACAGGTTTATTATGCCAAATAAAATAAAGCAAGGGTTTTGTTGTTGTTGTTAAAGTTTTATTTGGAGATCTTCATGCTACAGAACAGCTAACACCAATGTCACAAAAGTGTTTGTATTATCCTGGCAGGAAGATCAGGAAGGAGTTCAAGGTCAATCTTGCCTACATGGTAAATTCAGGGTCATCCTGGGCTACATGAGAGCTAGTTTAAAAAATCATTTTATATTAAAAAAGTAAATCCCAAATGAAAGTACTAATGTTCATGTGGAAGAAGGTACTTGATTTAATAGAACACATGTTAAAAGAAATAAGATGATTGAGTTGATTCCATGGAGAGTCTGGCGACATTGGGGGTGGTTAGGGTCATTCCACTCTATCTACAGGTTATGTAGCAGAGTCTATAATACTCTGGATGAAAAGATGAGAGGGTAGGTGTTGGAAGAGATAGTAGGCATCTCAATGCTTCTAGCCATGAGTTTCCACTGTTTTGATGGAAACAGGAAACATCAGTCTTGGCTGTCTTCTAAACAGTCAAGTGTTTCCCATGGCAAAAGCTAATGGCCAGTAGGAGTTAAAAATCAATTGCTGCTATTTTTTTTCAGGGGCAGTGTAGGTAATGGCAACTAGTTTTTATCTGTACAGAGATTTTCAGAAGCATCGAATCCTCCTGCTACATTAATCAAAGATTCCATTTTCTCATGTAATTTGTGACAAAGAGCCTGAGTTGAGGATTAAATCTATGGCTACTGAATAGAAAGCACAGGGAATTCATAGACATACAAATTTTCAGTGTATTTTGAATGGGACTCTAACAAAACTGTCCAAAATTATGCTCTGTAGTCAGTGACTAATAGGTTGAGGAGGAAAAGATTATATTCAATTTGCTATGAACTACAAGAATGATCAGTTTCAGTAGAAAGTGCTCGAAGGAAGAATGAAATATAATAGGACACGGATCTACTGTCCCAGAAATCTTGATGTTATCTTCTAAATTTTCTCTCTAATTGGTAAGATATTAATGCTAAGGCCGTTCCTAAGGCTCATTCTTCATCAATGTGGAGGAAGAAGAAAGTTATCTACTCAACTGATCACACTTTGGAAACTACAATCTTCTAACATCCTGGCATTTCATCACAGTAGCACACATGGAGCACTCTGATGGGCACTCGGGCAAGCTTGTGGGCTCTGAGTCCTGTTCTTTCCAGGAAAGCCAGTGAAACTCTACCCCTAGCATACAGTAGCAATGGTAAAAACAAACATGTCTTTAAAGCAGACTTGGACCATTGCTCAGCAGTTTCGAACTCCAGTCTAGACGACCAATTGTAGAGGATTTCAGAGAAAAGGGAATAGTGGGAGTGCACCAGAATAACCTGTGCTTACTTTCCGGAGGCAGTACTACTTCAATGGACTTCAGCAAATGAGCACAATTTTCCTTCTTTCCAGCTAATAGATTTCCTGTGAACATGATTTTAAAGGACTGTAAATATTACCACAAATAGCCCACACTACAAACCCCTCTCTTACAGCACATATCTAACTCTACGGATCTCCTCAATTCAGAATTCAGGAAAAAAAGTTTTTCCTATGTATAAGATCTATAAATGGAAGAGTAAAGCGGCAAAATCATTCTTTCATGCTGCAAACAAAGCATCAATCCTGCTAAGAAAACTTTTCTGAGTATAGTGGTCTCAAATGGGCTCTTCCCTCAGTCACTCCAACTAATTATATTTGGACTTAATGTCTCCCAAATATGTCCAACCTGCAGTTCCAGGATTGCTACAAATGCAGTCTAGCAAAAAAATATAAACTTACTTCAAACACAATGAATTTTTTATCAAAATGCACTCACACATGAAAATAGCACAGTGAAAACCATTATTATATATAATTAATAAATGTTAATAAAATATTATTGAATTATTTTTCTACTTTCCTTTGAGAACTGGATCACACAGTTCTCAAGCACGGTATCAAAGGTTGAATGTGGCTGGCCCCGAGGAAGCTTTTAGTAAACTAGGAGTCCTTTTTTAGGTGGGATTGTATTGGGTCACAAGATGGGTAAAATAACAGGCAATATAGGATTGTAGGAAAACTGATTCAACTTGTGGCTGTGTAAATGGTGTTCTGTCTGTCATATAGATGATCACTTATTATTAAGCTCTGGCCTCTTTCATATACAAAATGGATATCATAACCCATTCCTAGCTCAAATCAGATAAAAGAGTGCTCTTTATCCAGATTTGTGATGGTAGTACCGTCATCATTATTATATTCATCATTTCAGTCTTTGAAGCTTGCTTAGCATTCCCTCTAGAAGAATCATACTCGTTTCAATTCATTAGTTGCAAAAAATAGTTCTCATTATGTATAATTATTACTTTTAGAAGCCTAGCCTAAAGAGAATTTCTTCTTTCTTTCATTTTTCCTTTTCTTCTTTTCTTTCTTTTTTTTTCTATTTTTGAGACAGGGTTTAACTGTATAATCATGACTCACTTAAAAGTCACAGAGATCCACCTTCCTCTGCCTCCTAAGTGCTGTAGGTAAGGGTGCTACCTTATCTGACCATTAGAGAATTTTTTAAGTAATGCATATTGGGATGAATATTGGAGATAAGACATCTGAAGGAAATCTGACTATAATATTCACCCTCTACCTGAGAAATAACATTGAGGACCAAGGAATGTAACTGAATAAGTATTGGCAAATTTGAATGCAAGAGTGGTGGTCATAAAGGAAAAATCATGCTAGAATGTCTGCTGTTGAATTGAAACCCACAGATTCGAAGTCTTTGTAGAGACCTAAGTATATATTTGGCATGCATAGAAGTTTTCATCCTTTTCCATTCTTCCTGGTTTTGCCCTTCTTTACATTCAGTGATAAAAGGGTGAATGGTAATGATGAATTACTGATTAGAGTCTAGCTAGATATCATCACAAATTTTGCTTTCTTCACTTGGTAGACTTATGATTCTCAGAAAGCTATCTATGTAACTTTTCTGAGTGTCAGTTTTCTCATTTGTAAAATGGAGTAATGACAGTATTTATGGCATAGTCAGACACACATCACTGTAAAAATATTCATTATTACCCTCATAGAGGTGGGGGAGGGGGAGGGGAGGGGGGTTCCAAAGAGAAGACCTGGAAAGGGAGAAACATTGGAAATGTAAATAAAGTATCAAAAAATAAATAAATAATTTAAAAACAAAACAAAACAAAACAAAAAAATCATATGTCCCGAGAATTGATAATGAAGTTTTTAAAATAACTTCTAATACTAACTTTTGTTAAACTTTTATTAATAAAAAAATATCAGACTCATGTTTTAAGGTTAAATAAACTTAGCATTCCTTGACAAAAAAATTCATTATTATTATTGAAATACATAATAGATATTGTTTACAACCTTCCTTTACAAAAATCCTCAATAATGATTCAGCCTTTACAGTTATTCATTATGTCTTTTGAGACTATCCTATCCAAGTTTTTAGCATAAAAGCAGAATGAAACAAAGAAAGATGTTAGTAATTGTGTACAAATTACTTGTATTTGTGCTGCAAGTAATTCAGGGCAATGTATAAGAGTGGTCAAAGGGAGGGATCTAATTTTAGACAGTGGGACACTTCTGTAGTGAAGATCTCTTAAGATTAATGAGTGGACTAATATTAACCAATGGTAAAAATGACTTAAAATTTAGTTTATTTTTTTTAACTCACGAATTTAAGAATGACCCCTTCTGTCTCTGCACATCTCTCTCTGTCTCTGTCTCTGTCTCTGTCTGTCTGTGTGTGTGTGTGTGTGTCTGCCTTTCTCTCTGTCTGTGTTTGTATATGTGTTTAATATTAGTTTGATATTACAATGATGATTCTTAAAGTTAAAAATTTGTGGATCCCCACAAGCACACTTGCTGACATCTACATGTGAGACTCAAGTAATAAGAAGCAAAAATGTTTTTCTAGCTCTTAAATTATTTGATACAAAAAGTAAGTCTAATACAACAATGCTAGCTCACTCACCTCTCACAAAAATTGCTTATAGCATCCATAATCTAGCTGTTCTAACAATGCACATTTTGGAGACTATTTTTAAGTAGTTTGGATGAATTTTCCTTCATTCTGTGAAAGCCTAACATTTAAATCCATAGTTACTGTAGAAAGTAAAAGGGCACTGAAAGACAAGCCATGGCTACGAAATGCAAATGATTATGAAAATGTTCACAAATGTCATGGCCGATTGGCAGAGAGTAGGAAATTGTTGAAGATGGGTGATAGGAACATGGGATCATATTGTACCGTTCTCTCTGCTTTATGTATGAAAATTTCCAGAAGAAAAAAAGACCTGACCTTATTTCTTAATGACTATAATAAAAGACTCTGTGAGAAAATATGGAAGAGAGCTCCATTACCACACACATGTGAACAAAACTGCCACTGCACTGATGGCCTTGTGATTCTACAAGAATAACACCACTTTCAGTGTGAAGAGTAACAAGATCACCTGGCACCAGAGAATGAATCTTGCAAAATATTAGGGCAATATTCAAATGGTTTCTATGTGACATGTTTTGACAGGTCCCTAGCCTACAAATTATAAATCATATAAAACTCAAATTCCTCATCTACATCCTGAATAAGGCAGAGATGTGGTACAGACTGACTGGTTCTACCTGAAATGTTTAGCAAAAGAAGTATTTATGGTTTATTTTAAGCGGGTGATATAGAATATATATATATATGTATGTGTATATATATATATATATATATATATATATATATATATATATATATAATGAAATATTTTAGGGATGGCACTCAAGTCTAAACACCAAGCTCATGTATCATTCATATACACCTTAAACTATAACCTAAAGGTGATTTTATATAATATTTTTAATAATTTTATATATGAAACAAAGTTTCCTAGTTTAGAATTTTCTCCTCATGGGTTCATGCTGGCACGCAAAATATTTTGGATTTTGAAGCATTCTAGATATTGGATTTTAGATTAGAGTTGCTCAAACTATTTCTGTAAGTATTCTGGACCACACTTGTTATGTGTTCTAACAAGAATCTTATGCCTGTATATTGAAATGTTATAATAGAGATGTCTCTTCTATCATCTATGATTTTTAGCAATAGCCTATTCAGCTGGACCCTTTTATTAAGTCATCAAAAGACAATTTGGTTAAGGTGGTGGCATCTTTGAAGAACGTCATGCTATATACAACAGCATGTCACACCAAGTGTAACTTCTAATTGAGGCAGTATGACAGTACAGTGATGCTTATTTGATGCTTTCAAAAGGCCAATTTTTACTCTTGATCATTATCTGACATCCCAAATATTAGCAAAAACCAACCTAGACTAATACTATATATGCAATGGCTTGTTTTAGATGGAAATGCCAGAAGGGTAGCATAAATTCTTCGCTTCAGTCTTAGTAAAAGTCAGGATCCTGTGGCTGACCCACATGAGGCAGATTGTTTGTTTGTTCGGAGAAAGAGCACAGGTTTGTTGAAATAGGAATTCTGGGAATCTGATTTTATGACCTGGAATTCAATTCATCAAAATACTTAAAAGAAGACATTCAGATGTAAATTTTTGCCTGTTCAAGATTAAAGGGTCAGATTCTGTTGTTACCACTTGTCTTTGGGAGTAAATCACAGCAACCAGTTAGACAACTCTTTATAGTAGGACCTGACACAGTAAAAGGACAATCCTGAGTTCCAGTTCAGCTTCCTCTAGTGCAGGACCAATTAGTCACATGCCCTTGGGCAAATCATTTAATCCCATCTTTATGGTCAAAGATCACAGAATAATAGTTATTCCTTTACCACAGCAGTAAACCGTAGGAGGCAAGCTAGAATCAAAGGAGGACTACTTCCTTGACACTAAATTTTCTGAGCTAAGTACCTGTTTATCACTGGGAGGCACAAAAATCACAACACCAAATGGTAGAAGGAATTCCAGTGCAAAAAAGAAAACACACTCAAACGCACACACACGTGCGTGCGTGCACACACACTCACGCGCGTGTGCATGCACTGGCACTGAACAGCAAAACTTGCAGTCTACACAAAAGTCATCAAAGAGATAAAAATTGTTTGGGTTCTGCAGAGGCAAGGACCCAGAAAAGTATTTGCAGACAGATCAGCAACATCTTTCTACTGGGTTAAACAACAATGTGGGAAGGTCATTACTGCTGTTCACTGAACATTTCCTGTCCTCCTTCTTCAAGACACATGCTAGGACATTACTTCTTGATTTCCATCAGGGATGATTAATGCATGTGAGAAAAAGTGACACACATCCTACCTGTAAAAAATATTTGATTTCCAACACAGTAAAAGACCTCCAAAGCTCTCTTTGTCTTGCTACAACAAGCAGTATGCCAGATTATATCTTCGCCATTTGGGTCCTAAACTGAGAAACAGGTACTGTCTCCACAGTGACCACAATAGACATGCTGTATTTATATAAACAAGGAAAGAACCTTGGTTATTTCGTGCAACTGAGCTGTAGAACTGAGCTGTGGCAATGTAATGTATCCTATCCTGGGAGAAGGGATGGCATTCATAAGGTCGAGTAACCTACAGAACAGTAGGCAGTTAGTTCAGCTTCTTTTCTCTGGGCACACAAGTTTCTGTAAGAGCCTTGTTATTTCTCAAAGGCTTGTACTTTAAATGTTATTCGATTTTATTATGAATATGAGCAGAAGCATGTCATTGCTACTTGCAGTTAATAGTGGACATGAAAACATAAAGAGGACAGCTCAGGCAGGATGGGACAGGCTCAGGGGACTCGTAACTTGATATAAAATCCTTCCTCTCATTCTCTTCCAAGTAAATAGTGACTGAAAGTCATGTGGCTCTTCAATGGCTCATCCAGAATAAGTAGCCCCAGGCCAGTATGACATAAGCAGGTCTCCTTTCTAATAGAGTTGGCACCTTCACCTGTCAGTCTCTTCAGCAGCAGAATGTGAGAAAAGCAGTACAAACAAGGAGGAGAAGGAGGAGGAGGAGGGGGGGAGGGGGGAGGAAGTATCTTTTTTATCCCCTGAGGCCTTTAAGGATAACCAGGCTAAGAATAGTTTTTATAAACTCTGGGATGAAATTACACACACACACACACACACACACACACACACACACACACACACACACACCACACAATCTAAACTAACTAATGTTTACCTTAGTTAATCTCTCCCTAAGTCTCAGAGGAACACAAATTCTCCCCTAACCAGCCTTATTACTAGTTTAATGAAGAGCACTGCAGAAAGTTAAGGCAGTAATTGTTGGTTGTCTTCTTGGCAAGATCTCTGTCTACTAGAAACACATTGTAGAGGGGATTAGAAAATGACGAGCCACAGCCCAGCGACATGACAATTCACTGTCTATGGCAGCTACGATTCACTGAGCACACATAGTAATTAAGGATGTTAGGAACATTCTAGCTAATCCTTCCAACTATATGAGCTAGCTTTTAAATTTTCCTCATAAGGAGACCAAGGAATACTATGAAGGTATAAAGCCCAAGGGAAAGGGACTATAGTTGAAGGTAAAGTGGAACAAATGGAGGGCTCAACAGGTCCAGTCATACTTGTTGCAGCACTGCTCACAATAGCCAAGATATACAGTTAGTCTAGGTGCCCTTTAGCAGATGAATGGATAAAGAAATCATTTATATGCTCAAGTTTGTGTATATTTATGTCATTTGCATGTTTGTGTGTATATATGGATACTCACTGTGTGTGAGCACACACAAGTATGCTCACCTGTGTTTGAGCACCCCCCCACATGTGTGTGTGTATGTACATGCATATAAAAACTTTCTAAACAATCTAAAAATTACAGAAAAGTTTCAAATATAGTGCTAATAAAAGGCCTCAAATGAACACATACTCTCTTAGATTACAGGGTGAGCATAACTAAATTTATAGATGAATGCTTGTATCTGAATCTTTCAAACCACAGAAGGGAGTTAGGCTCAATTTAACTCTGAAGCACTATGTTTTATATTTAAAAATTCACCTTTACACTGCTCTATACACTGAAAGTGAGGAGTTAGTAGAGAGAAAAGCATCTATCTGTCCTAGGACTTTCAACTATAGCAGCCACTGTGGAATGTTGGGAAATTCGGGACTTTAGAGACTGGCAAAATCAAGCTGAAGAGTTCAAACCAATTGCTGGATATCAGAGCAAGTCTTCAAGCATGACTACTGTACCTTCAGTTCTGAGCATAACCTTGGGGTGTAAAACAGTAAGGGGCAGATCTGACAGGAGGGAGAGACAGGAGAATCTGGAAATTAAAGGGTTGCAGCGGCAAGCTCTTGACACAGAATATACTGCTGCTTTGTTCTCATCATTCTACAGAGACATAAAACTCAGAAAAATGAGGGCTGGAAAGGTAGGTGAATAGTACACCCTTTACCTAGTAAAGAATGATTTCCTGGGATCCATCTTGAGCACACATACACACACACACACACACACACACAGAGAGAGAGAGAGAGAGAGAGAGAGAGAGAGAGAGAGAGAGAGAGAGAGGTGGTGGGAGAGGGAAGGGAGGAGAGGGAGAGAGAAACATGCCTGCACACATGCATGCTAGTGAGTGACTTTTTTTTTCCTTTATAAGATTTTTCATACAATATATTTTGATCACATACTTTCCCTCCCAGGTCTTTCCTTTTTCATTAAATGTGAGGTTAAATAACAAAATATGAAAAGCCCACTAAATTTGGTACTTATAAATTTCAAATTCTATGTGTTAAGCTTTCTTTACAGAAAGGAAATATATGCATATGGTAATAAGATAGTAAATATTATTTAAGAAGAGCAAAGGCGGTGTGACTTGAGAGTCTTGAAAGTGACTTTTCATAATTGACTAGTGAAATGAAAGAATGCGCCTCCAATGGAAGGGCATTTGCTGGGTGCTGGGAGAGACATGAAAAGTGCTGTGTTATAGACGCTTTCTCCTTAACTACCTCAGTAATTCAATGCATTGGATGCTGTTGTTTCACACATGGAACACGGAGACACAAATATGTTAAATGATTTTCTCAAGGAGAAAAAATCCAGGATATTGCAGATGAAATTTGCTGGAAAATTTAAGTCCATCCTTGGTCTGTAGCAATAGCTGTCCAATGGAATCACCTGTTATAAATTACATCAGCATCAAATACACACATCTGTGGTGTCTACACCTATGAAGCACTGAAATAACTACTATTTGGGGAAAATAGTAAGGTGGTCATTGAGTTCCCCCTATTCTTCTTATACCTCATAGTTGTTTGAACATTTGATGGTATGTGTCCTATATACTTAGCATGACCCCCATCTACTCATCTATCCACCCATTCAAACAACTATCTATACGTCCAACTAATCTTTGCCTCTAGGCCGTTCCTTTGTGTTATCCTCCAAAATTACATCTTTTATCCCTTCCCCTGCTCAACAGCAGCATGTCCACTCAACACAAGCTGAATTCATCTCGGCTTTGATGTTAAGACCTCCCATAACTTGGCCCTGTTTCAACTCTGTACAGTTATGTCCCTTTGCTCCATCATCCTGTGCCCTAGCCACACACCTCCTGAGGCCCTCCACTTAACCATATGGTGTGCCTGCTATAGCTGCACTAGGTAGTTATTCATAGTGTTCACTGCAAAACCAATGTGACTGAGGTCAACTGGGGGCTGAAATATAGCCTGTTTATGCTCAAATAGTGTGGCTTAGAGCAGAGCTATATTTGCTTAGTGGAAAGGGTACCTTTTTAGTTTAAAAATATTTTGGGAAACAAGGTCTTACTATTTAACCCTGGATAGCCTAGAACTAACTATGGAGACCAGTCTGGACCTTATCTCACAGAGATTTTCTTGTCCCTGTCTTGTGAATACTAGGAGTAAAGACATGTGCCACCATGCCTGCTCAAGAATGCCCTTTTTAGGATGAGAACTGGGGGTAGCCACTAGAAAGTCCCAGACTTCAGGGAAGCAAGAGGCTCCCAGGAGCCAAAGGCAGTAACTTTGACCAAAATACCCAACAAAGGGGAGATAACACCTCCAATATATAGGTACGGCCCCCAGTTGAGGGAGGGGACCACCCAAACATCTCAAAATTTTAAACCCAGAAATGTTCCTATCCAAAGGAAAGACAGGGACAAAGAATGGAGCAGAGACTGAAGGAAAGACCACCCAGAGACCACCTCACTTAGGGATCCATCCCATCTGCAGACATCAAACCCCCACACTATTGCTGATGCCAACAAGCCCTTGCTGACAGGAGCCTGATGTGGCTGTTCCCTGCTACCAGCACCTGACCAATACAGATGCAGATACTTAGAGCCAACCACCAGACTCAGCCCAGGAACCCCAATGGAAGAGATAGGGGGAAGATAGAAGGAACTGAAGGGGATTGCAACCCCATAAGAAGAACAATATCAACAAACTGGACAACCCAGTGCTCCCAGGGTCTAAACCACCAACAAAGAGTACACATGGAGGGAGCCAGGACTCCAGATACATATGTAGCAAAGGATGGCCTTATCTGACATCAATGGGAGGAGAGGAAGGCTTGATACCCCAGAGTAAGGGGATGCTAGAGGGGTAAGGTAGGAATGGGTGAATGGGTGGAGGAGCACCCTTATAGAGGCAAAGGAGAGTGGGAGGCAGTACAAGGTTGTGGAGGGGTAACCAGGAAGGGGGCTATCGTTTGAAAAGTAAATGAATAGAATGATTTAAAAAAAAAAAGAATGCCCTTTTAGTTTCCTCATAGACATTATATGGTTGATGGAACACTGATTCTTTCTCAACACTTTCATTAGAGCCATCTAATATAATTATAATCTTAATGTAAAAGATAAATCCAGGCAAATACAAGTATATTCATAGAGATCCAGAGAAGAAAAAGTGAAGTTGGGATCTTCCAGAAATCTGAGAGAGAAGAATGGTTTGGGTTTTCTTTATTGTCTCTTTGAGGACCAGGTCAGTAACTACAGTGCTCATTGACCTCTTCCTTCACCAATCTACAGCACGTCATACTGTCCTATGACTTTTAATGAGAGTTGAAGAGGTAGTTCAAGAACTCTACACTGACAGACTTAAGTTTCACTACAAATATATTTTAAACTTTCAAAAGTAGTAAGACGAAGAATGCAGTATGCTGATGTGTTAGATTCCATATATTTAAATATTGGGAAACATCACTATCATGTTAGTATATGCTGTAAAGTTCGTTTGTGTGTGTATGTATTTATGTGTGAGAGGGATGGTGACAGAGAGTTGTGGGAAATTGACCGGGAAATATAGGTTTCTTTTTAACTGGGGATTGTCTTGAGAAGGCAATGCGAAGTTTAATCCAAAAATCATTCACCTGATAAGATGCATTATTAGAGTACATCAGAATTTTCTCAACATTATATAACCAAAATAAAACAGAGATAGCTGGGAACCAAACTGTTTTTGGTGTAAGTTCAGATTTTTTTTTTTTTTTTTGCCTTTTTTTTCAGTTTCTTGCTTCTTACTGACTTATTAATAAAATAGTTATTTTCCTCTGGTTTTTATTTTGGGGAATTGTATGTGATTTTGTTTGGAAGAAAGTATATATACTGCTGTAGAATTCTTAAAATTTTGTAATAAATTATTTCTTTTTCATTAATAATATCAACATTATTGTCCACAAGAATATTATGGTTCTCTTAAGCTAGGCACTAAAAGGAATTTATACAATTTTATCATGATTCAATGGGGATTACTCTGTACTGTCTCCTTCACTTTAAGGGAACTTCTATATTCACAAGCAGAATTAAGGAGTCACAGAAAAAATGTTCACTCAATGCTTAAAGGATGCAGAAGATATCACTTAATGTTTATTCCCTCAAGAGAGAAAAGGCCTTTGTGTCATTTGAAGACCAGTCTTGCCTTCAAAAGGCCCAGGCCAGTATATTCCAGGAAAGCCTAGCATCTGTGAAATGTATGTTTCATGGTCAAAAAAGTTTGTAGGAGTAGCACAGGTTCCCCTTAACACAAGGAAAACAGATTGAAAGACAATGCCAAACTAGCCAGCCTCACTGATGTTTAACAAAAGGACAGGGATTTCAAAGATGCCTGGTGAGGTGCCTTTAAAAAGAATCTTTAGTGGAGACCAGGATCTCCACAGGCGGTCCCAAAGGTACGGCTGGAAAGGTGAAGCAGCTTTGGGTGATCTGGAACAAGCTTAATAACAGACTTAAAGCTTTTTCTCCCACAGGAGGCTTGAAAAACATATTTAAAACTCAAGCATTTTGTATATTCAGAAAAGTGTCAATTCCAGTGAGTGGAAAAGAATGACAGAAATAGTCATTTAAAAGTGAATATATTTAATAATTTTCCTAAGACCATAGTTTATAATGGGGTTTGTATTTGACTGTAGATGTATTTGTCTCTGAACACAAAGTGCTTTGTTTCGAATGATTCCATAATGAACTAAAATCCAGAAAATGAACTGCAGAGTAGCATATGAAACCCACAAGAAGTCTGAGAAGAGGGGCATACATTAAGGATTTGTTACCAGGAGTCTTTAGGTTTAAAGCCTGGACTTCAGCAATCTCAGTAAGGTAGGTATAGCTTCCTACCAACACAGTATTAAAGATATAAGTAATAGTGAAAGGAGGGAAAGGGGGTTTAATAAATGTGGCCACATAGGGCAAAGGAACAAACAAGTCCAGTGTCTCCCAGGTGCAACTTCCAAATGTCAGATCTAAAGAAAACTACATCGATTAATATGTTAAAATTCTGAAGACTTGATATGATAGCAAATCAAGGGGGAAAGAAATATGAGCATTTCTTATACTTTAAATCACTTCCTCATACCTTTACAACATGCATTTAATGGGGTTTCCTTTGGGCATGATACCAAGATCATGACATGAGTTTTAGCTTTACAGATAGAGCAAGACATATGCTTTAATTCAGCAGTTATGGTCCAGTTGTAATCTTATTCAGTATGGAGCCTTCATCCTGTAGGCTCCAGGCTGCCCTGCAAGGTGATCTGATAAGTTGTCAGAACTCTTCCTGAGAGACAACTTCCTCTTCTGGCTAGCACCAAGCATCATTCAGTTCTTTTCCTTCCCCCAGTATGAGATGCCTGGGGAAATTCCATTGTCTTTGAGTTCATTGTTTTAGTAGACTGATAGTCAAAGAGAGAAGAACAAATGTCTCTTTTTAGAATACCTTTGCTCCTGCTTAGATGGCTTCAGATTGCCTAAACTTTGTAAATCTGGAGGAAAGAGATCTACCGTGCAGGAATAAGTCTTCCATGAGTAAACGATTAACTTCAATGTTATTACAATTTACAGACTCACATAGACAAACAGGCCAGAGTATAAGTATTAAGACGATGCTTTTAAGATTCCTCTAGCTAATTTCTCAATATGTATTAAGCCACATTGGGTTAGTAGTTGACATTTCCAGACTGTCTGGCACACAGCAGGCTCTAGATAAATTTTCACTGAGGGGAAACAAGAACAGTGAAGGTCAAAGAACAAACAATGGCAGCTGTAAGAAAACAGAAAGGAAAATTAAAGAAAAATCAATTATTAAACTAGGCTTTAAGGGAATAAGAACACAACCATACATAGACACAGTAGGAAGGCTGAATATTTGAAAAAAGGAAAAGATAGGCATAAATATATGCTTGGTAAATTGAGCCAACATCAGAAGGATAGCTGGGATGCAAACTTGAGTTCCATGGTACAAGAGGAGAGGGGGTTGGATGGTACTAAGGGGTGCCATGATCCTGTTTGTTTTAGAATAAGCACCATGGCTTTTGGAGAGGAAGGCTATCATATCAGCAAAGGGGGTGGAGCAGCAGAAGAAGACTGAAGCCAGACAGCTCAGTTTGTTTGTAGAGACTCCAGATAAGAGATGATAAAAAGCTTCAATTGGAGACAGCACTCCAGGCTTTTTACCTAATTCTGCCTTTTCTTAGATCTGTGAGCTTGGATAAATCTTAACTATCCTGACATGAGAATACTTGTCCTAGATTACTTCACAGGAGAGCCTGAAGCCATTTATGAAATTATGAGAGAACACTTTGTAAACTGGAAACACTGCAAGATATTTGTTATTGCACTAGACATGGGAAAAAACAATGAGGGCAATATTAAAGCATGCCCATGGCAGGAGATAGACTCTAGAAACAAGACTGTCTTCTCTGATATCTCCGCTTTGCTCTTCTTCCTATGTGTCATTTGTCAAAATTGGGAATTTCTTTTTAATGTTCCACTGAAATAGCAATAAATAGAGGATAATTGTCAGAGGTGGGATGAGAATATAAGACCTTCTTTGTATACAGCCGGTTCCCAGGATCTCATTTAACTTTGCAAAGCACAAGAATACCTAAGGAGCAAGATAGAATTTCCTTTTCTGGTGATGAAAAACTAAATGACAGGAAGGTAAATTAAATCACACAACTAGTAACTGTGGATAGAGGCAACACTTAGCAAAGTCATTTTCTAGCATCTCTTACACATTTCACCATTGAACAGAGCATTTAAAAATTATATAATTATTATCAGTGTGTGTGTGTGTATGTGTGTGTGTGCGTGCGTGTGTGCATGTGTGTGTGTGTGTGTGTGTGATATGTGCAGGGGAACATACACATGTGGAGGTCAGAGGACAATTTTGTGGAGTTGGTTATCTCCATCTTAATTGTGCTGGGAGATCAAACTCCTGTCACTCACCGAGCCTTCTCATTGAAGCCAGCAGTGTTATTTATTTCGTTAAATGATCTATATTAGACTAGTAACTCTTAAGATATACAAAGAAAAGACAATTTCTGCAGGCCATTGGCAGTAAACTTGTATATTCACTAGAAAGTCGTGTACTAACCACAAATAACAAGTCTGGTAGTGGCATGGTCATTTGGAGTACCAAGTTGAAGAGGTCTGTAATTATTTTATTAAGAAAATGACATTTGATGTAGGAAGGGCTGGGTAAGAGGTCCCTGGATAAAAGCAAATGTATAAATATGGAGGGACATATACTAGATATAGATGACAACATACCCAATAACAAAGAAAGGTAAAAAAAAAAGCATTGCATGAGAAGAGTGGAAAATGTAGTTTAAGAGTGTGAGAGGGAGTAACACGAAACTATAAGCCTGGAAAGGTATATGAAGAAATAATTGAAAGTCTTTAATTTTCCAAACCAAGCATGTGTGCATTTTCTTATGGAAGAAATGGGAGATGAACAGAGGTTTTACATCTAGAGATGACATACTTGGAGTTTTTGTTAGTAAAATAACCCTTGTGGCATTATAGATATTATAATAAATGTCTTGAAGTAGAAAAGTCAGTTCAGAAACTATAGATACAGGGTGATTGGATCTAGAATCAATGGAGTGTGTGTGAATGGAAATATCAGTCTAAAGATTTTTGATAAAATTGGCAGAACTTGTTGATATGGACAGGGAAAGTGGTGACTGATTCTGTAGTTTGTTCCTGAAACTGAATGGATGGTGAAAAAAGAAAAAAAATGTTTGCAGTTGAAGTGTAAAGAGAAAGACTAGAAAATAGTTTTCTCTTTAGATATACTGTATTTGGGACAAAAGAAGTAATAGCTGGCTTTAGGTGAGTGGTTATACTAAACTCTAGGCACTGTTTTTAAGTGAGAGACAAGGCTTAGTAGGCAGTTGCAAATAAAGGGTTGGAGCTCAGAGAGACAGCTTCACTGAGAATAAATCTGTCACAATTTTAGGACATGAAACTATCAAGATTGTAAGTTCCCTAGTAAAGATCATGCCTACCTTGTTCACCACTGGAATATTAGGGCTGAACACATTAGTTCCAATATATAGCTCTCTCAATAAATAACCATTGAACACAAAACATTTTTAAAATATTGAAGAACCACTGGCTAATGAGTCACAGTATTCTGAAAATCAGAAAGAGAATTTCAGCAGAGTTAAAAAATGGGAAACTGAAAGTGGAACAGACAGAATGGAGAATGGAAAGCAATCATTTTGCTTGGTAGTTAAGCAGGCAGCTGAAAGAACGCCATTGGAATGGTGTAGACTCAGTCTGGACTCTAATACAGTACTAAAGAAGAGAATAAAATAAAAGAGAAATTAGCTTCAATTGCATTGAGAAGGTTATACTTACAGAAGAAAATTAAAATATATATTTTTACATTTCTGGGCTTGATTTTGGCTTTTGATTTGCTTTTTAAGTGTAGAAGAGTTCAGTTCTTGGTATAGACAAGAAACTGTAGGTAGAGGCCTACCCCATAGTGTGGTTATATAAAATAGACGTCACATTTCTTTGTGTATGTGCACTTTTTGTTTTGTTTTATTTTGGTGCTTCTTATATTTATTTATTTGTTCATTTGTTTTGAGGTTCTTTTTGAGAGAAAGATAGGAAGAACATGAAGTTCGGTGAATGAGGAGGTGTGGAGTTGGGGGAGGGGACAGAATATGATCAGAATAGATTGTATGCAATATTTTTAAAGAAAAAACATGGACACAGAAACCTAAAAAATAAAGGAGAAAGAATTTTATTAATTTCTTTCTCTTAAAAAAATATATATCTTAACTTACTTTTTGATGTGTTTTTATCACGTTCTTCCCCATCTCCTCCCCTCCTCTTCTTCTCATATTCCATCATTACTTCACCCTCTAAACTTCATGTATCCTTTTTTTTAACCTGCTGAGTCCACTTAGCACTGCCAGTATGTGGGGGATTATAGAGTCAGTGGAGCATGAAAAATCTACAGCAGGCAGATCCAGAAGAAAACTGACCCTTCCTCCCACAGCTACCAATTGCTGATGGCTTCTGAACATTAAAACAGCATTCATCCTTTGATGGCTGCTATACTGACTGGGCCAGTGACAATGGGAAGAACCATTCTGGGTATGCTTGTACGTTTGAGAGGCTAGCATTACAATCAGATCTTTACTTGAATATGGATGACAAACATGTTCTTATTCTTTATTCTCCTCCCCTCCCAAATAAGTATCCCATTAGTCTTTTGACTTCATGTATGCTTGGATGTACTGCAGACTTTTATAAATGTACTCTTGGATACAGATAGAATGAGATAAAAGCATAAATATTCACAGTACTGTAGGGTACATTTTATCTCCTAGACACGACAGTCTAGGATGAGATTTGTAGTTTTTCTAGGGTTTTCTAATAGGATACAATACATGAAGATAATTTAAAGCAGTCTTCACCAAGGAACATAATGAGCAGCATTGTATAGGGAAAAAAAAAAACCCCAAGTTTCTAGAGTGTACGTAGCTAAGTTTTTTTTCCCTGCATGTTGCATCTAATCTACAGCAGACCCTTATGGACTTGAGCACTTAACTAAAAAATTCCTGGTGTTCTGCAGTCCTAGGTTCTGTCTCACTAAGAAAAACCTTGCACATAGTTCACCTGAAAAACAAATGCAATGGATTTTAACATTTAGTTTTCCATTTTTATATTGAATTGCTTTGCAAATTCTTAAAAAGAGAACTCTCAAAAGCAAGTACATAACCCTGTCTTTAATTGCTTACCAATATTCTGTTATTGGCAAGTTAATTCTCACAGCATGAAGATGCTTTCTCATAATGAAGTGTAACAGAGCTTTTTTCGATGCATTCATAAGTTATTTGCATTGATATCACTCAAAGTACTGTGAATTCAAATGCCTACAACTATCTGAAAAGCAGAAAGCAGCACAAATACAGAGAATAGACTCGAGTTGAGACTAGATGAAACACAATGCAAGGACATTAAGAGAAAAAAAATCCCCTCAATAATAGCATCTTCTGAGAAAGTATTTTGTGACTCACCTCTTTTTCTCCTTGTCATTAAAAACAAAACCACTTTCTAACACCAAAGATGCTATGAACAAGTAAAGGAGACTGAATACAGCAGTTCTGGACTTATAGCAAGAGAATAAGTATTGTCAGTGGACCTCAAGGTTCATTCCAGCCTTACCATAGTTAATGGCAAGGTTACCTTGTAAGACAATGAGACAAAAGTATACAACCCAGATGTAGAGACCCACTTCAATGCTTAGAAACACTGAAAACTTTATTTTCCACCATAGCAAATGAAAGTATGATATCCCAGAAATGCCTGTCGATCTACAATCATCAAATGCTTTTACTTAAAACGAACAAACAAACAAACAAACAAACAAAAACCAAAACCAGTCAGAGACTGAAAATAAAAGTTTTACTGGAGGTATTCTACATTAAAAAACAAAAACAAACAAACAAAAAACAGCGCAAGACAAAGTGAAATCAAAGGCTGATATTTTCAATAAATGTAGTATAAACCCTTGAGGAAAGGAAACACATCTAAGCTTATATACTGGAAGAATAGGGTAGAAAAGTGAGCAAGAATCTGAGATCAATATTTCTTCATACAATGATTAGCAAACACATATTTAAGAGCTGATATTCAGACTTAAAGGGTCACAAAATTTTAGAATTCAATCTTCCAGTGTTTTTCTTTCTTTATAAGAAATCACTTCACCCCCTGATATTTATTTTTACAGACATCATGTTAGGTCAAAGTGTGTTGGCGATCTTATTGACTGAAATAATTGGCTTTAAAATTGAATTTAAAACACTTTAAAAAGAGCCAATTAGTTAAGATAATTTCAATTCACAGGTTAAAAATTCAAAAATGTTTATTTATTGCTTGTATTGTAAGTGACTTGGACTTTTATAAAGAGGTTGTTTTTAAACAACATGTTATTTAAACATGACAGCTAAGTTTATTTTTGCCAGCATAACTAACTAGCTCAACTGGAAACTAGCATATCTGATCATTTAGTCACTTCACCTTTGTGAAATTATCCTACTAATTGCATTGGATGCTTCTCTACTTTCTGGGATCAATTAAACTTCTCTTGACCTGAATTCCTTTGCCTGGAGTCTCTATAAGTTCCTGGATAATGCCTAAACAGTGCACAAAAGGTTAAGTTTTAGAAAGCTTTTCTGTCCTAAGCATTTAACTTTTTGATGTATGAAAGGACCTACAAGCAAATATAAACTTTAATTCCCATCGTATTGCTGCCACGTTCAAGTCTCAGTCCTTTATGCTTTCTTTCCACTCTCAAACTTAGGCGTCAATCCAACTCATAGTTAGGGAAAGCTATGTTTCTTCAGCTTTGCAGATCTGCCTATCAGTGCAAAAGAAGGCACCAAAGGTCAGTCATCTGAAGTTGTCCCGAAGACATTCCCAAATGTGTGCATCTTGCATTGTCTACCTCTAATTTTTGTTTTCTAAACCTACATGGATGTTTTAAGACACAAAAATTGCTGAGTCCCGAGAGCATTAGGTTAACACTATATTAGGCTAACATTATACTTGCTATTCCTCTTCAAGAACCCCATTAACTCCTATTAGAAAAGCTTCATTTGGTGCAACCCTCTGTTACCCCCAACAGAAACACAAGGGGAAGAGGGGGAAAGGGGTTTGTCTTTTGAAACCTTACCGCTTCTGCCAGTTCTTTGGTCAAGCATAAGGAAACCAGGAACAGCCACAATCTGAAAGAAGAGGGAGGGTGAGAAACATGGGCTTTCTGGACTACAGGGTCCTGAGTGAGAAAGTGTCCCCCCCCCCCCCCGCTCCCTTTTGATGCCTACTCCCACTTTCTCCGGCAGTGACCGAAGTGCAAGTATAATCCTGGCTTGGGAAAGCAGCCCAAAGTTGGAAAGAGGAGGGGGTTTCTGAGCAGCAACAGCTCACCCAGGGTGCATGCTTGTGGCTGCTCCGGAGCTGGGTCCCAGGAGAATGCTAAGCTGCTCCGCGGCGCGGGCTCATCTGGGCTCCGTTGATGCTTGGCAGTTTGTCCCTTATTCAGAACAGTGTAAGGGGGGGCGAAGTGGCTTTAGTTTAGAAGAAACTAAAATCAGTTGCTAGGAAAAACAAGTGCCCCAAAGGAAAACACACTCAGTGGTGCCCGCTACAACTTCTAGCACTCAGGAGATAGTTCCATGCGCCCAGGGAGGAAGGAACGGAGGGGGACTGGGCGGAGCTGTCTGCTGTCAATCACCTCCCCCTACCTTGGAAGCTGCCTCTCTCAATATCAAGCACCTCTGCACATAAACAGTTCCAAAGCTTTATGCACAGGTCTCTAGAGACCTATACACAAGATCTATGCAAGTAGGCATTATACATTTCCATAAAGTAACACATGAATAGATTTGGGTATACTACTACTACATAGGCAGATAGTCCTGAAAGAACCCTTGCACAAGGGCCCAAATGCATAGACTCTTATTCTAACTTTCTGATTGTTCACTAAACTTTTGGAAAGGCAAGGAGGGATCTCTGCAGTTGTAAGCCTACAATCTCTAAACTCTCTAGAACTGAGGATGAATTGGTCCTTGTAAAACTGATTCAAAATATAAAAAATGTAATTAATCCCAGGGACTGAGAATAGAAATGTTCTGAAGAATTCTTTAGCAAATTCCTGAAAGACACTCCAAGTAGTCCACATAATGTATATTTTTGGTCTTTTGGTTCTTACAGTGTCTACAAGAGTCATCAAAGCAATATGCATGCCTACTTCATCTGGGAGACACCAATTCAACTACTATTGACTCCATATAGACATTTTTAATGAGATGTTTGTGTTCATTGTAAGGAATTATGCTAATGTTATTTAATTGCCTGCCACAGGTCCTTCTGAAACAGAATTATGACAATCACTACTTTTTATGTTAGCTTGATATAAGTGATAAATATTAATTATGACACTCAGTGCATGTAAATAAAAACAAGTAACTAAGTTACAATAATATTTAACCATATAAATTATTAACCTACTTAATGCATCCTATATGTCATGTGTTGTATCATGCATGTAGTCACAGATATATATGTTCATTTTCATACTTTATTTATATATGTAGATCTAATATTTTTCTCATTTCTGCTGATATATAGAAACTCTGTCCTATTAACACTTGAAAAGCAAAGGCCAGCAGTCCATGGAGCAGAGGCAAAAACTTTGTTTCTAATGATTAACAATAAAAAGCACCATACTCTGAAATCCATCCGCTTAAAAAAAAAATAGTCCCAGCTCAGGTCTGTTTGTCAATGGCTTTGATGCACACATCAGAGGGAAAGCTGGACTGGCTGGAGAGAGTGCTATTAAGAGAAGTTGCGGATGAACAAAGGAGAAATCTTTTTGGTTGGACTTGTGGTGTTCAGTCAACTCGTCTTGAAGTTTCCCTCCCTCAAATAACTGAGCGTCACTCCCTCGCAGGTTGCTGGTGCAGTGGGAAGCACTGGCGGAGTGATACTCAAATTCCCCAGCGCCAGCGGGGAGGGGGCGGTGCGGGGAAGAGAGCGAGGAAAGTAGATTTGTAGGACGAGAGTGAGGAAAGTTTGCAAGTCCCAACAGAAGGCAAAGTGCTCCCGGGAGACCGGCTTTGGGGAGGGGAGGGAGGAGGGAAGAACAGCTTCGTTCTTTTCCTGTTCTTGCTCTCCCTCTCTCTCTTATTTTAGTCGCTTCACTCTTAGAAATCTCTTCCCCCAAGTGCACCAGCATAATCGGGACACTCACTGTCCCTTCCTAGCTCTAGCTCTCTTCCCAATAACCCCTCAAGATTATGTCAATCGGTCTGAAGGGACCTGGGATTCCCTGCGGGTGCTGACGGAGCTGCAGGAGCCAGAGAAGAATGCAAGTGCGTGGAGTGTGCCTGGCCGCCGGCTGGTTCTTACTGGCCCTGTGTCTGTGGGGGCAGCCCGCAGAGGCTGCGGTAAGTCCTCCCTCCCGCTCCATCGCTGCTCGCTCCAACAGAAACCACTGGAGCCTTTACCTTCCCTACTCTTTGACCTTGGCCAGGGAAGTCAAAATTGGCTTTTACTAGAAAGAAACATAATTCACAACGCTGGTCTCAGGAAAATTTCAAGTGTTTAAAAACAGGGCCGCTTACTTCTCTGTAGTTACCTCTTCTGGGGCACAAGTGGAGCCTGGACTGCGTAGAGGGTGTGGGGAGGCACATTAATGGATCACTGGGCTTTGAAGGATATTTAAAACTTTTCTTCCTCTCTATCCCCCACCTAGGGTAGCTGTTTGCCAGCTAGCTATTTTATTTATTTTTTTTACAACTTATACCCAGCCCACGCACGCTTTAAACTTGGTTTATAGTTTAATATTTGGATGCTCTAAAATTGAACTATGGTCAGAGTGGTAATAGCCTTGATGGAGTCCTTCCCTTGGCATATGCTCTTTTCTCAAGCAACAAGAACCTACCCCACCCCAGGTTTGTAAAGTTCTGACCTGTTGACATCATTCCTATACAAATGATAAAATAACATACCAACCAGGATGAAGTAAAGAAACATTATAGCCTTATGCTTCAGGAGTTTTGCACATTTTAAAAACAGTTAATGGATTTCTGTTTGCTTGCATTTTTTTAAAGCTCATAAAGGCACCTGAACAACTTGAGAATTTGCCTTTCACTCATTTAAAGGAAAAGAAGTCGGTTTTCAAATGGGGATGAGCTTTATGGATTAGAAGAGTGGGGGAGGATGGACATGTGGAATGACAGAGCAAAAAGTTCCACTTGCCTTTAGGAATGTAGACTGGATACCAGTCTGTTCCTGAGTAGGGAATCTGGGTAGTCCCAACACCCACTCGCCTGGAGATAAGAGGCAACTGCAAAGGAATGAAGGGCTTTGCTGCAGAAAATGTTCTCCAGATTTAAGTCCACCCTACTTAATTTCACATAAACCTCAAATAACTAAGTGTGTGACAAATTATTTAAGTATTATATTTGAGTAATCATAATGGATGTTTAAAAACACTTAAATATGACATCATAGCTTAGGCCTTCACATGGTTGCGTAACTATCAATCCTTTCGATGCAGCCACTGTATTACAGATATTATGGGTCTATATCCAAGCTAGCTGACAGGGTTCCTTCTGGACTTAACACATCTCAGATTATAGTGCCCTATGTATATCCTGGAAAAACTGTGTATACTGCTGGTACAAAATGTAACTTTGATGTTATTGTAATCACAACATAATTATGATGGACAATCTGCTGGAAAACTTGCACATATCAAATGTTTTACTTCTGCATACCATCCTTTTCCTCTATCAAAGTAGATATATGACTTAATAATGTTCTTTTGGTGCAGAGCATTTTTAATGGGGTACAGTTTAGACAGTCAATATGGCTAAAGATGGTTAGAATAAATTATAAATTACAGTTCATTTGAAGCTCATCTTAGTGCCTAATGTTTATAGCATTTGCCCCAGGGGCAAAGATTTTGTGGATGATTCCTGAAGCAATCCTTCCTTTTAATGATCTTGCTAGTAATAAATGTGCACTAGATACCAATTATACAAGTGTGTATAACAACACTGCATGCCAATTTAAATTCCTTTATATTAAAAATGAGATTTTTTTGATTGACAAAACTTATGTGCAAGCTTAATTTTGTACTCTTAAAGTAACAAGTGTTTGTGAAGTAATTGCTTTTTCCCCTTCTATACAGTTTTAAAAGGACATTTTAGTTCACACTTTCCTATGGTTAGAATTTTGTTCCTCTTTTAAATCCAGGGGTTTGTTTTTCCTGCCTCACAAATAAATGCCCTAGTTAAATGAAAGTTTTAATCATCTCAAAAATATGAATGGTATCTGCTCTCCATACTTGTGCTAGGGATATTGGTCACCTTTTCCATAGTGAAACTTGACTGGAGTTGGCTTAGGTTTTCACTGAGATTGTCTAATATTGAGGCTTTTATATCAGGAGGAATATTACTTCTTAAATTAATTTACTGTTTCATAGCTATGTGATTTCACTATCTCTGAAGTCATGCCAAATCTGGATATCAAAAATATGTGGAAGATTTTTAAGGGAGAATGTTCATTAGGTAGAATACAGTAATCTAGGTATTGAATGGTTAGCAGTAAGAGAACAGGGCAAATTCAGGCATTAAGGATCATTTTTAGTGATGGAAAAATCCTATTTTTTTAGTGTTAAGGTGACTATGGCTATGCAAACCCTATCAAAGAGATAAGCTTGTAGATTTAATGATATGTCTATAAATAATATGTACATTTATACTACTTCTCGCATACAAATGTTTGTGACTTGTTTTTTGTTTTTGTTTTGGGAAGTTATACTATTATTTCTACAATTTAAACCATACCATGTACCTTGTGACCATTTATAAGAACTTATTAGGGGTAAGAGTAAGGCTTTTGGCCATGAATTTTTTTTCTGTGAAATGTTCTATTCTATAGAAAAAAAATGGTCATCTTTGCTTTGATTATTGTTTGTGTTTACATTGTTCAGTGTTTACTATGTGCTAAGTACTGTGGTAGTATAGTAAGGTAATTTTCATATTTAGTCCTTTATGTGATGCTAGGGACTAAACCCAGGGATTCAAGTGTACTGCCTTTGCTCTGGTTTTTTTCTTAAGAGACTATTAATGTATTTGTGTGTGTGTGTGTGTGTGTGTGTGTGTGTGTGTGTGTGTGTGTATGTGTGTGTGTGTTCATTAAGAGTTACTTTATAGAGCTGGGCAGTGGTGGCGCACGCCTTTAATCCCAGCACTTGGGAGGCAGAGGCAGGTGGATTTCTGAGTTCGAGGCCAACCTCTACAGATGAGTTCCAGAACAGCCAGGGCTACACAGAGAAACCCTGTCTCGAGAAAAAAAAAAAGAGTTAGTTTATAGATGAGAAAACTATAAAACAGAGAGGTTAAGCAACTTGCTAAAAATCACATAGGTAGTAAATTGTAGAGCAGGAAATTTCAAATTCAGAATTTGCCCTTAAGTCCCTTATACTGTCTCCTTTGCATATAATCTATAGAATTATGCTGTGTTAACATATATATGAATCTCGATTACATTTTCTTAGACACAGAAGATGCAATATTGATGGTAATGTGGTTTACATCTTACTGCTCATTTTATGTAAAGCAGTATAGCATAATATAAATAGATGTATATTTTAAAGATTAATTTGATCTCTATGTCTGTGCAGAATGAGATAGTTTAAATGCAATCTAAAAGCAATCACAAGTTATATGATTTTATGTAATCTCAATAAAATTTAGATTTATAAAACACCCACAACTTGTGATAGATGATTTTCTTTGAAAATAATTGCCCTATGTTTCTTTTAAACTTCCTCAGTAGTTTTAAGTATGCAGAAATGTTCAGAAATATGCCTGTTGTGATAAATAGGACATGTATGGTGGTATAGTCTTGTCAAAAATGATCAATTCACTTTGTTGGTTTTTACTAACTTACCTGGACCTTCATATGTGATTTTGTCCACTCAACTATCTATCTTTAGATGTATTGTTTTGTAGTTTTGATGATCAAATTCAGGACATTGCACACACTATCTGAAGACTTTACAATATACCTCCATCCCCAGCTCTGTATCTACCGTATTATGCATATATTTCTGTATGTACCCATCGTGTTATTTTGTAGGAGTGCATAATTTTCCATGTTTTTACTTGGCTGTTGCTGTTTGTATATGCAAGATATGATATTCTTTTTACCTTGAATTATCTGTGACAACTTGGTTAGAATAGTGTCTGCCAAGTTTGTTCACTACAAAGTCATTTACTTCCCTTTATAAATAAGCTGATTTTATTAGAATATACAGGGAGACATAGAGTATATTGGGAGACAGTCTAGAAAGCCAAATAATCTATTTCTCATGATAGTTTCTTCACAAAGTCTAGCATCTGTTAATATTTCTGGCATGAATGATTGGTGTAGTTAAATTTGCCAATGGTGGATTCAATTTTCAATACAAAAATATTGAAGTTTCCTATAATACATTTTCACTATTTTAAATTTATTATATAATTATTTAGTCAATATGTCTAACATCCACAAAATGAATATTTGCTTTATTTTTATTTATAATGAATTATTATTTTATTACAAGTATTTACTGAAATTATTCTAAATATATACATCTGTAGCATCTGTTCACAATTGTTTCTATATCCTTTAATGTGTTTCCATCAGTTTTAAGCATCTCCTCATTTACTAGCATCACAAAATGGTCATCTCCTTTCCTTGTTCTAATTTAGGGATGAGCCAGTTCTCCAAGGAGTCTATTCTTTTTACAAAATAGAGGTATTTAGAAACCACGGTATGGATGCTTTGCATGCTCATTGTGATTGAGCTGTCATTTCATAGCCCTTTCAGCAGATGGGCCTAGGAAATACATGCTATCTTAGTTTTATCTATAATCCTATCACACACACACACACACACACACACACACACACACACACACACACACACACAATTGTAAGCAATGTACCTAAATGGAACAGCACATACATATACATATCTGCTTCTAACATCAATCTATTAGAAGCTTTCTATATGTTGAAAATTATAATTCATAACAATATCTCAAATTGTAGTCAAAATCACTGAATAAACACATATTTGCTGTGGTGGGATTTTGTTTTCTGTTATCTCTTGTTTTGGGGGTTTGGGGAGGAGGGTAATGGAGATGCCGGGATTTAACCCAGAATCTTGAACATGCTAAACAAGCACTCCTGCAATTAGCTGCACCCTCACCTAGAACTTGCTAACTCTGTTTCATTCATTCTCTACATGACTTTAAAGGCATATATGATCTTTCCTGTGATCCAGCTTTCTTTTGCATTACTTTTTGCAGCATACTCTTTCCATTGTGCCATATGAAAGGTTTTCTAAAACAGTTCCAGTGCAGGATAGATATTTTGGTTCTGTTTCTTGGTTATCAGCCTTTGCACAATTCTAACATAATGACATAATGTCACATTTCCAGCAGATGCTTACTCAGAAACTCCTAATAGCAGGTTGCATTTATACTGTTCTATTTAGATAATGTGCCCACAACACTCCCCCCCGCACACCTCTCTGTGTGTGTTAGACAATTATCGATAAAATTAATACAATGTCCTACCTTAATGGAGTGTTGCGTTTCTCCATAATATCACAGCATTTGCTGATTATACCTTTTAGTTTTTTCTAGTCTAGTCTGCATTTGATCTTACAATAATTTTATTTTATTTATAGAATTTTATCTATTCTCTTTATTATATTATCATTATTTGGAGGCAATAATTATATGCTCCCTATGTAAACAGTTTTTGTTGACTTGTCTATGACAAGTGATATTTGATCAATATTGGGAAATTAGAAAATAAGGAAAAATATAGTGAAACAAAGAAAAATCTGACTACAGTTCTATAGTAGTCTAGAAATACCTTCTATTATCTTTTGGTGATTTTTCTTTTTATATGTATATTTTCTTAAAATAGTTTAAGTATTGGCTCATACTATGTGAAATTTAATTTTAGTTTTAAGTTATAAAATCTTTTTCTTAGAGTATGAAAATTCTACTTTAAAAACATTAATTTTAAGTAGCTTCTATAAGTAAAATTTATATTTATGAATACCACAATTTACGCATTCAACTTCTTGTTTTCTTGTTAAGACAGGATCTTTCTACTTAGCCCAAGCTTCTCTCCATCTTGCAATCCTTCTGCTTCAGACTTCTCAGTGTTTGGATTGCACACATGCACCCACCACTTTGTCTTTCTACTTTTGTAAGATACATTTTTAAAATTCAAGATTTTCACTATTTTAATCAGTTATTCCATGAACATTTCTTACTTTGTATTTTAATCACTAACTCTTACTGCCTCTATCCTGAGTAATTAATGTGTAAACACTTTTGCTACTTTTAGTCTTTGAATCATGAAGTAGACCCTAATAATCAGGAACCTTGTATCTATACATAAATGATGTGAACTTTTTTAGTAATTACATTTGTTAAGAGTGTAGTGCTGTTTTCACTTTCAAAAATTGTGTTTTCTGAACATCAGAGGAAACCAGGAGAACCCTCAAGAGCGAGTGGAAGGATTCTAGGAGCCAGGAGGGTGAAGGACACCAGGAGAACACGGCCCACAGAATCAACTAACCTGAGCTCATATGGGCTCACAGAGACTGAAATGGCAGTCATGGAGCCTGCATGGATCTGTGCTAGGTCCTGTCTACATACACGCTCTGGTTCTTTAGCTTGGGGTTTTTGTGAGATTCCCAAAAGTGGGAGTGTTGGGGGAGATGTTTCTGACTCTTTGGCCTGCCCTTGAGACACTTTTCATCCTATTGGATTGCCTTCTTAAGCCTTGATATGAAGGTTTGTGCCTAGTCTTATTGTAATTTGTTATACCATATTAGGTTGATATCCCTGGGAGGCCCGCTAATTTTTTTCTGAAGGGAAAGAGAAAAAAAGTAGATGTAGGGGAGAGGGTAGGAGGAATGGAGGTATGGGAAATTGCAGTCATGATATAACATATGTAAAGAATAACAATAAAAATAAAAACAGCACAACAGCAAAAAGGCTATATTTATTTTTAATTGAGACATAAAATATACACATAAATATACTGCTGTGTGGTGTTTTAAAATGTTTATCCAATTTTCCTATGAACTTTCTGTGACCTCCGGAAATTACTTTTTAATTAACAAATTCTATGATTTCAACTTATTTATATACTGTATAGGGGAGATTTTTAGCATTTGTCTTTCTGTGCCTTACTTTTTTGGCATAACAAAAAAATTATATTTCTCCTCATGTTTTTATAAGGACTTGTGTTTGTTATATGACTGGATATTATTCAATATATATGTGTATTGCTACTTTTTTCATCATCTAGGAATGGACACTTAGGTTCATTCCATTATGTATTGTGAACCATGCTGCAGTGAACACGGATGCATAGATGTCACATACTGCTGAATCAGATAATAGGTCTACTTTTAAGAATTGAGGAATGCTCATACATTCCGTAATGGCTGCTTTAACTTGCACTCCAACCAACAATGTTCCAACTGTTGCCTTTTTCTCTAACCATTGCAAGAACTTACTGGAGAGTGTGTGTGTGTGTGTGTGTGTGTGTGTGTGTGTGTGTGTGTGTGTGTGTGTGTGTGTACATGAACATGCATGTAGAGGATAAAGGAGGGCATTGGGTGCCTTCTTTATTATCTTTAAGATGAGATCTTATTCTGTAACCCAGGCTGACCTCTAACTCATGTGATTCTCTTTTTGGCCTCTCAAGTACTGTGATTACAAATATGTTTTTATCTGAGCTAATTGATTTTGTTCTATTGAATTTTAAATCTCATTGTATATTCTAAATATTAACCACTTGTATGATATATCCATGTCAAATATCTGGTCTCATTCTGCATAGTATCTATTTACTTGCATGATTGTTTCTTTTCTATACCTGAAGCTTTTGGCTGATATAATGCTTACACGTTCCTTATGTGTGTATGTTTACGTGAGTCACACAGAAGTTAGCTAACTGTCCAAAGTAAGGTAGTTAATGTGATTAGGACAAGGTTTAACTATTTTGGCTCTATTTGCTGGTCATGAGATTATTCCTCATGTTATACCTGTTAAAACAGAGGAATCAAATTATACCAAATAGGTGAGGGATGGTTCAGTGGTTAGGCAGTTAAATTCTCAGCAGCTCCCCATAATTCCAGCTCCAGGAATCCAATACCTTCTGTTTACCATTGTCCCTTCTATAATTCCTCCCTTTGACTGATCATTTGACTTGTGTCACCATTTAACAACATTTTATTAAAACTACCTAGGGTATTTATCCGCAAGGACCTAGATTTTAATTTTACTATACATTCCCTCATTTTTCTTCCTTAAGAGAAAGATAGAGCCCGCCCATTTTGAATGACACTTCTCCTACCTATAGTAAGGCTATTAAGGATCTAAATCCACAGACTGTTTACTTCCCCTAGGGAAGTTTTATGATGCATCTGGAATGTAAGCCTTTCTACCTTACTCCATGACTCTTTTCACTATTCCTGCACCATACATAGAAGCCTATGGTTTTTCCTTAGGTGGCTGTGCATTTGCCTATTCCTTTTTCTCTCTGTCATCTTACCTGCTGTGGTACTCCAAAAGCTTCACTCTATTAATCTATGTTATCCTTGGGACAGTAACACCAGAATCAGACTTGTCAGGATGTATGGAACAAGTGGCTCTCTATCCATTTTGTACCATTCCTACTTGGCTTTCTGTCTGTGTTTTCTCAATACATAAATGGCTTCATTGCTTGCTTGCCAACCTTGTAGCTTCTACAATTAAAATGTATTCCTTTGCAAAGTCACAAACTGTTATGTAATTACTTTTCCAGGTGGCATTTAAATAGGTGAACTTTAAATGTCTGAATGATAGGTATCTGCTCTTGCCAAATTACTTTTCAAAAATGATTTTACCAAATAAACTTCTACCCATAATGTATGAGAGAGCCTATGAGATAATCTTAAGATTTTTTTTCTATCTACCACAGGGACTATGGAGTTGATGCTCAATTTACAGCCATTTGGTTGGCTGATTTGGCCCTATAATCTAATGATTTTCTTTTTAAAATGTAATCATTCTATCATTTCTTCCCCTTATTAAACATAGCAAACACAGATTGAAAGTCATTTTCCAAAATATAGTCTTGTTAATTAACATTATAAATGAATCACCCAGCCACTTGGCTAAATCTTTATTACAAAATTAGTTGGGTTTTTTTTTGTTTTTTGTTTTTGTTTTTGTTTTTTTTTTAAGAGAAGCAGACCTCAAGGGGTACTGAAGAGACATCTTTACTGTGATGTCTGCCACATAGGCTCCTTTCATTTTAAGAATCCAGATTCTCATTTTATGCATCAATGCTTGAGTATATTTACCCTCATAATCTGTGCAGGTCCAGTTGTCCTTTATTCCTTTAGCAGCTTCTGCTGGCCTTTAACCAAAGGCAGGATGGCGCCTGCCACTCTGTTGAAACGGTACTCTGGAATCCCTTGTTATTTGCTAATGGAAGACAATCAAAGGCAAATTCTACAAATGAGGCAGGTTTCTACTATAATTAATTCTTTAATTGTTCGTTTAGTCACAAAAGTCTAACAATTGGTTACAAATGGATATAGAGAGTAAAGCATCATTTATAAGGAAATAATAATCTGTTTAATCAAATTGCATTTTTCACAGTGAGTAATTAAATAAGAATAAGAAATTAAATCAAAATATTTGAAAATTCCTCTTTACAGGTAGAAGAATTAGGTTTGAGTCTAGAAGTTCTTATAATGTATATGACATTTTTTCAGATATTTGGGAAAAAGTGGCCTTAAGAAGGAGAGACTAGGGACTGGAGAGATGGCTCAATGGTTAAGAGCACTGACTGCTCTTCCAGAGGTCCTGAGTTCAGTTCCCAGCAACCACATGGTGGCTCACAACTATCTGTAATGAGATCTGGTGACCTCTTCAGATGTGTCTGAAGACAGCTACAGTGTACTCACATATGTAAAATAAATAAATAACTCATTTATAAAAAAGGAGACACACCCAGATATGTGGTGGTGAACATCTTTAATCCCAGCATTCAGGAGGCAGAGGGAGGTGGAGCTCTGAGAGGCCAGCCTAGTCTATAGGGTAAGTTGTAGGACAGTCAGGACTACACAGAGAAACTCTGTCTCATTGACCACTACCTAAAAAAACTGAGACATTACTGAAAATTTATGATATATCCTGTATATTCTCTATTTATAAGACAATATTTCATTTCTTAAAGAAACGGAGGTCCTTCTCACACCCTCAAAATTTAATAAATGTAATATGATGTCCTTTTGCATGGAAGAAAAGTATATTAATGTATTTATATCAGATAGATTGCTTTCTGGTTTTTTGTGGTTGAATGTTTAAATTTTTATGAATTTATTACCTCTTTTAAATAAATCTTTTGTAACAATTTACTAATTGTTTTCCTTTTATGTATATGACTGTATGGTGCACATTCATACATGTACATGTGCTTGGTAGTGGGAACCCATTATTGGTCTCTCTGAAAGAGCAATGGATGCTTTTAACCACTGAGACATCTCTTCAAATGTCTTTAAATGTTACTAAGTTTTAATTTTTATATGGTGGTGTTAGTTACTGTGTGATTGCTGTAAAAAGACACCGTGACTAAGGCAACTCATATAAAATAAAGCATTTATATGGGGGCTTCTTTACAATTTTAGAGGGTTAGTCCATGAGTCCATGATCATCATGGTGGAATGCAAATAGGCTTGGTAATGTAGCAGTAGCTGAGGGCATTACATCCTGATCCACAACTAAGGAGAGAGAGAGAGAAGGGCGGGAAGAAGAAGGAGGAGGAGGAGGAAAGGAGAGGAGAGGAGAGGAGAGGAGAGGAGAGGAGAGGAGAGGAGAGGAGAGGAGAGGAGAGGAGAGGAGAGGAGAGGAGAGGAGAGGAGAGACTGGGCCTGGGCCAGGGCCTGGTTTGGCACTATCCCCAGAGACACATCTCCTCCAGCAAGGTCAAATCTCCTCTAACAAGGCCATGCCTCTTAATTCTTCCCAAACAGTTCCACTTACTAGGGACCAATCATTTAAATATATGAGCCTGAGCCCGAGTGCCATTCTCATTCAAACCACCAAAATGGTACATAGTGATAGAAATCTTTAATCTAGTAATTTTAAGATGGCAAGAAAGTCCAGAAACTACAACTTTTGTAACTTCATGCTCTACAAAAAAAAAACAGCTCAATTGTTATATAGGGAACACAAAGTGATTTGTGAAATAGGATGCTAGTGCCTTGCAGAGGCAGCTGTGGAAGGTGTCTTTTCAGAAACTTTTCCCTAGCTCACATTGGTTTAGTGATTAGAGAGCTGGGAATGTAATTTTGTACTCTTATTTATCTTGGTGGCACATAGCCAATACCAGACAGAAAATGGAAATATGAAGTTATGCTTATATTTTTTGCCATTTTCAATAGAATTGCCAAAGCAAAGACTTTGTTTTTTGTGCTGGGTATTGAAAGAAACATTCTTCATTTATAAAGCATAGCAAAAGTAGCTGTAAGATGATTGTAGCAATTTTTTAAATTCTAAGATGGACAAACATTTATGAGACCAGGATGCTTGTCCCACACAACATAAAGATGGGTTTCTTATTCATTATTAGTAGTTGTTAAGTGAATGCATAGTTTGTCTGGGGAAATGTCAATTTATTTGAAATGTGCCCAGAGGCATGGCCTAAAAATCAATAGATTAACTTACAGGAACTTCAACATCAAAACTTTTCTAACAAGGCATTTTTATATGTGAGACAAGCCCATTCATTCCAGAAAAGGAACCCATAACACAGCTACCTAACAACTGTACCAAAACTCAACTTCATGAACCATTTCTCTACAAATTTTATAGTCATATTAATTCATGGATTTTATATTTACTCTATAGTAATTATATATATGTATCTTTTTCCTTTTATTTATTCTTTTCTCATATATTACATCTATGTATATCTTATATGTACTATATTAAATTTATATCTGCATGTATTTGAATAGTATGAATAGTATTCAGTTTTTAATTATTGATGCTTAGGAATACAATAGATTTTTACCTATTGACCTATTTGCTGTAGTTTTGATGAAATTAATTTTAACATATTTTATAGGGTTTTTATCATTATGTGCAAGATTATGTCAGCTGTGAATCAAGGTAAATTTACTCCTGCCCTCCCCAGCCTTAACAATACTGCAATGGAACCTAGGACTTTATACATCTTAGGGAAGGTCTCTACTATTGATCTCAACCCTTAGCTTTCTTCACGGTGTTCTCCTTTTACAACTGCTTTTCCCCTTATCTTATTGTCCATGGTATGGTCTTCACAAGAAGTTACCTTTCCTAAGGTTTAAAAACAATTTTTCCACAGCTATCTAGCTTTTTATGGCAAAAAGACAAATGTAGAAGAAATTATTAGAGCAAAATCTGCCTTCAGCATTAAGAATATTATGGGATTAGCTGTGTTGTGTGAAGGCTAAAGGTCGATGTTAGGTGTCTTTTTTGATAGGTCTACATCTTATTTTTTGACATAGAGTCTCTCATTGGGTATAAGGCTCACCCATTCGCTAGATGGGTGGTCAGTAAGACTATGGATATGACTCTTCCCACATCACCAGTGCTGAGCTTACAGGTTCATGTCATCTCATCAGATCTGTAATTGACATGGGTGCTGAGGATCCAGGCTTCTGCAGCAAGCTTTGCACCCAGGCAGCCATCTTTCTAGTCTTTGCTTTTACACTTTTTGAACATAAATCCTTTTTATTTGTACAGTCTCACAACTACATGTTGTCATCTATGTGTGGATGCTTGTATGTATGTATGTATGTTATGTATGTATTATGTATGTATGTTTGTATGTATATATGTGTGCATCTATTTCTATTTACAAATCTACTCATACCTATAGTATGAGAATTACCTCAAGAACAGTGATCATTTTACATACTTCTATACTTTGCATCATCTAGCAGACTTCCATTAAATTAATGGAAAATTAATTAAATTAAATTAAGTTAATTTAATTAATTTAAAACTATGGCTAATTACTTTTCTCATACCCATGCTATCATTTTTAATTATAGGAGAGTGCTGCGTGGTGTGGTGTTTGTAAAAAGAGAAGACAGGGCTCATTCACATAGTTTTATTCTCTATACTTTGTTTTTAAGACAATTTATTGTATTTGATAATATTACAGATAATATGAAGTTAAACTACATATGGGTCTCAGATTTGGCTACTGTTAATTTTTTAGAGAAACACTATTTGCTTTAATTTTCTTTTTATGATTTATTATTATTATTATTATTATTATTATTATTATTATTATTTTAGTTTTTTACAATCTAGCCATTGCACCCCCCTGGTTTATTCTTCTATGAGGAAAATGTCTCCAAGTATTTATTTTGACTTAACTTTATTGGGTAATGCTTGAAAAACGTCCTATGTTAATATATTTTGAGTTAGTTGAAGTTAATATAGCATCATAAAGCTTTCTATAATAGAAAGGTGTATTTCAGCTTTGTTATCTTTTCTGAGTAGTTTTTCTAGCTGTCTATAAATAAGTTAATTTGTTCAGGGTCTATACCAATGTTAATTTTCAGATTCTCTCTCTCTTTTTAAAAAAAAACAGTCAATTCTTTTTATATGAGATATTTTATTTATTTTTATCAATTTATTTATTTATTTTTTGATACTTTACATGAAATATTTTAAATTGAGCTATACCGTTCCCCCAGATATAGGTATGTTAAATCTTTCTTTGGTCTTGTAAAAATTCATATCCCCAGATTGTGAATTTCCACATTAACACATCATGCTTATTTTCTAAAAACACTATAAATTTTATAAGAAGAGAGATATTATATTTTCCCCTCCTGGTTCTTAAAGTTAGGTGAATTTTTGAGTTCAATGTTTTTGCTTCAGAAAGTATAATCCAGTTCTAGGAATTTGGTTAGTGGTAAAAAGATTCATTCTTAACAGTAACTTCTCTCAATTCTATTTGCTTGCTTATCTTTTATGGCCTATTTAGGCATTCCATTTTTGTCTGCAGTTCCAACAGAGTTCTTTTTTGTTACAGTACAAACTCATTAGACCTTATCACTGTCTTCATGCCTTCATTTATGTCTACTGTATAATGGGAAAACCACAAAGACTAATGTTGGAAAATAACAAGTGATATCAAATTGAAAAGGTCACCTTTTTAGAGGCTGAAAAAAGGTTCATCCTCAGAGGCTTAGATTTGTTATCCAGACTAATTGACTGCCATTTTTGAATTTGTAGCATGACACTCTTTCCATTAAGGATGTTGTTTGGATGACCTATATTCCATGATCCAGAGATAGGGAACACAGAGATGTAGTATTTCTTTAGATGTGTGACTCATTATAATATGAAATCAACAATCTACTAAAAAACAATGTCAGGTTCAAAATTAGGTATTACTGATTTTTTGAGGTATTGTGAACATTATACTACTCAAGTTTTATTTTAAAATCAGATCTCAAATTCAGAAGGATTGGAATTTTTTAGTGATAAAATTTTATTACAGACTGTATATACTCTTTCTTTGCTTACATATCTAGTTTTTAAATATACGTCATGTCTTCATATTGTTTAGAAAATATTTTAAAAATATAAGGGTGTTTAAACATCAGTAGAATGGGAAAGTATTACAGAAGACAATAGTCTCAATATAAATTCTGAGAAAATCAGTTAATAATAGAAATATGCATTCATTAGAACTGTAACTTGGTTGCTTTTAGGTAAAATATTATGACACTTAAAATTTTAGCTCCTTTTGTAAGTTTAGAACGCCATCACACACACACACACACACACACACACACACACACACACACACACACCGGTGATAGTCTGATAGTGAATTTTCTATATTATTTTGTATCTTAGGTTTTTTTTTATTGTTGTGATAAAACATCATGATCAAGTCAATTCATAAAAGAAAGAGTTTAAGTTGGGGCTTATGGTTCTAAGACCATCATGACAGGGAACAGGGCAGTAGGTAGTCAGGCATTGTTCAGAGGCTTTGGAGTACTAATTTAGAGCTCATATCTGATCCACAAGCGTAAGGCAGGAAGACAGATTGAGAAACCTCAAAACCACCCTGAGTGATGCACCTCCTAATCCTTCCCAAACAATTCCACCAACTAGAGGACCAAGCATTCTAATATGTGAATCTGTGGGGCAACATTCTCAGTCAAACAACCACATTCCACTCTCCGTATGTCTCTAGCCAGATCATAGCGCAATATGTGGATAGAGCAACTTCGAAAGTCATACCTCATCATGCAACTTCTTTAATAAAGATGAGACAAGGTAGAAATCCTGAGAAAATGATGCATCCATGTAAGTGGGAAGGAGTTTGCTCCAGAGTCTTGGCTGAAGCCTAATCAGGTGTGAAGTGTTGTAGCTCAATGAACATTTTCCATGAAGACTGGTTGCATAGGAACAATATTTCTTTTATATGGAGTTCTTTTTTATTTTTAGTGTAAATCAGATAAAGGAGATTTACTCAATTTGGTTAAACTGAGAAGAGGCACACAGAGGACAAGTGACCACCCAAGTCCACCTTTTAGCTACATGGAGATATTTAAAGAATGTTAAAGTAACAATGAACCATGTTTAAAATCTAAGTTTGTATTATATTTTACATTTCCTACCTAGGAATCTAATTAGAAAACCTTCTGCATATGTTAACCTTCTTGTGAAACCTGTATGACCCATGTTTTTATTTTACAACCACAGATATGGTTGACTACTCATCCATAAACATGGCATTTTTTTCTATGCCCTTTCAGCCTTAGGGAAATACAGAAGAAGAAATTGAAAGAATTTAAGGGCTGAAAAACAAGGGAAAGGGCTGCGGGAAAAAATGAACATCTTCTTGACAAGACATAAGAATTATAATCATAAGCTCATAGTGGCTTCAGATGCACACAGAATAGGAATGTCAATCTAGGCATACATTGAAGAAAGGCTTGCAAGCCCTACCACTCACCTGTGAAAGAGATCCTGGAAAAGGGATAGTCACTGCCTTCAGTTGTTTATCCACGAAGCTTCAGTGGATAATCCAAATACACTGGTTATACAAGCTGCCTAGGTTAAAGAAAATGTGTCACAAGAAAAATAATAGGAAAAAATAGAAGTCATGGGTTAGGCAAGGGGATGCGTAGAGGGATGAGAGACGGAGGATGGACAGGCAAGGTCATTACAATGAATTTTATACATGCAAGAACTTGTCAAAGAACTAACTAGATGAAAGGAGGGAAGGGACAAAGTTTCTTAGCAGCCCTTTTGAGGCCTAACTTGAAAGCCACCCAAATGGCATACATGGCTACTGCTATAACATTTAAAGCACAGCTCTCCTAGTGAGAAGCCAGCAGCCTTGTTCTTGGATATGCTTTATTCTTTCCCTGAGAGCCTTTACTTCTGTACCCAAGAAACTCCAACATTGTATCATACTGGCCAATAGTAACCCCAGTTTCAGTCCCTTCTGACAGCAGCTCTGGGCTGGATCTCTTGATATAACACAGCTGACTAAAGACATTTATTTAAAATGAAACAGAAGACCAGGTATGATGGCTTATGCCTGTAATCCCAGGACTTGGCAAGCTGAGGCAGGAGGATTATCGTGAATTTATGGCCAGCCTTTGTTACATAGTATATTCTATGCCAGCGTAGGCTTTGAAGTTTTTGGTTTTTTTAAAAAACTAAAGGATAGAAACATTTAAAAGATGACATGTACTAATAAAATACTGATCCTAAGATTATGAGTCTTTTCTGCTATTATATGCATTTTCTCTTTTAATAGCTATTAATTTTTCCACAAAATGTTATTAAATATTGATTCCATTTGATTATCTGCATATTTATTGAGTATCGACTATTATTTGATATTTCCATATTTTTGTATATTTTGAAACAGAGCTCACTCACTTGTATATCCTTGGATGGCATGGAACTCACTCTGTAGACCAGTCTAGCCTCAAACTCAGAGATCTGCCTGCCTCTACCTTCCAAGTGCTGGGATTAAATACATGCACCATGTAACCTGGCTTGGTTTAGGTTTTAGACAGTTTGTTCATTACTTTTGTCTGGAATTGTTTTCATGACATCATTGTAACTAAAGGAAAGGAAGAGTAGATGCACAAGCAATACAAGAGTTTTGTTATTTCAACCACTATTTCTGGCAAGTAACAGCAGCTTCCCAAAAGGAAGAATTTTAAACATTTTAAATTGAGAACATTTGTAATTTGAAAGAGTCATAGTAATTTTCTAGTAGACACTTTAAGAGGGTAGCTTAGCAGACGTTAGGCCCTGTGCTTAATTCCAGTCACACCCCCACAATACAATATTTATTCAGCATGTTGAGCTATATTACCACCTGCAACCCTTCCTCATCTCAGGTGGGAATTATCAAGGAAAACAAATTTTCAAAGCAAACAAACCATGATGAACTTAGTTGGGAAGCAATTCTATAATAAAGCTGAAAATGAGGGTCTGGTGATGGCTGTCCAGAGGGTGCATAAATGCAATAGCAGCCTCAGCATGGCCTTTTAGAGCACCACAGGACTTCCCTATGATAATTACTTCTTTAAAAATTAAAGGAGAGGGAAAAAGGTTTAGAGGATGGTAGACAGTAAAAGACATTAATCTTTTTGTTTCTCTTTTTATTATACCCATTCTCTTAGTTACAGTAAGAATTTTCCAACACCTGCTGTTTAAGGCTATGTACAACAAGTTTTTAAAGATTTGAACAAAGATCTCTATTGTCAAGAGGATGTAGATTTTTCTCATTGTGTCTTGAAGTGTATAGGCAAATGCAGCTGGGAGAAATGAGGGTGGCATTCCATTAGACATGCCATGTACATGCTCTTTGAGGATTCTGCACGTCTCTTAGCCATTCCTTTGTCAGGTAGTCATAAGGGAGTGTGGGAGGTACATTTAGCCTTTCCACATTGCTGCCTTCCTCTGTTTGATCACAGCAAGCTGTTAGGCTAGATTTTATTAATGAAGCAGAGAGGGAATGCTCAGAAGCTGTCTTGGATACCAAAGAATGAGTAAATGGAAGAACACTCTGCTTTAGTATTTTGGTGTTGTGTGCTGGGCAGGAAATATTTCTCACTCTGCATGACTGTCCAAAATATATGAAATAGCTAGCTTTGAAGTTTCTAGGGCAGTGTAGTGTAGTGGTTTAGTTTAGAGCATTGATATCATACTTGATTTTAGTTGTGTCTCCTCTTACTACCAAGGATACTATTATTATTAGATTAAGGTGTATTAATGCCTGACAGAGAGTTAATATTTCATAAATTATAACTGACTTTCCATGGGGTTTGTAAAGTCTTCTTAAAATATAACTTAGATCAAATTATAATTTTTGTATATAATATATATTAAAATATTATGATCAGTCTTAGGCCTAAATTTCTGTCTCCCATTCCAGTCCATTTTCGTTATCTTTGACACTTTACCGTAGGTTGAAAAGATGGTGTTAAAACAAGTTTTTAGTTTATCTCTATGAATATTTGTTAGTCACCTTGTCATTTGTGTGTACACCAAAATTTGATATATTTTAAAACAGATGTACTTTTGGAAATGAAATGGTTCCAAAATAGAAATAGGAAAACAGGGAAATGGGAATAATTCTAAAGAGAAAATCAGAACTAACATGGTTATATGCAGCTCCATGGAGGGAGAACTGTTGAAAGTACTTTCTCGTCATTTCTTAGGAAACGGTTTTAGATTTTACATTATTAGATTACTTTTGGTTAAACAGAGTTATAATAACAGGAAAGCTATGACAATCTCTGTGCATACATGTTAAGTATGTGTTGATTATACCATCTTACCCAAAGGCAATTTTAGTAAATACTTTAAATATTTCAGTAAATACTGCATGGCATTTAGCAAATTTTAAGGAAACAAGTGAATAACTTAGCTATTCCAACAATGTTTGGCCCCCGCATTCCTTGGCACAAACAGAGACTTCAATGAAGCATCCCTCATGGGAGTTGCCTGGGGACATCTTACAGGAAAAGCCCAGGTCTCAATTCAGCCTCCTCTTTTATTTTCTTTTTAAGATCATTATTATTGGAGTATAATTTACATATGTTAAAGTAGATCAAGTTTTAGTGGAAGTTTTGACAAACATGCTTACTTACAACATTAGAGTACTGACCAGTTTCAGCACTCTAAATAATGTCACTCAGACTCCCATCTTTGCAAATCACACTCTATCCCTGTACACTGGGAAATTTTCTCTTGGATCAATGCAGAAGAATAAAATTGCTGGGTCATATAAGTATATATTTAACCTTATAATTAACACTAGAATTATTTGCTGAAGTGATTGTATTATATTACACATATTCACCAACAGTTTATACATTTTTTTTACTTACTGGGAATGTAATGCAGTGCTTGCACAGTCAGCACCAGGATCTTTCCTTTCTCTATTGATGAGACCAGGGTCACATCATGTAGCCCTGCCTGGCCTGCAACTTGCTGCATAGACCTTGAACCTGGCATAGACCTGCATAGACCAAGACCTTCAGTTGGCCTTGAACTCACAGAGATCCACTTGGCTCTGCCTCTCTAGTGCCAGGATTAAAGGTGTACTTCACCACAACTAGCTCTCAATCAGATTCTATTACATTCGAGCCATCTTGGTAGTGAATATGAAGTAACTATCTTGTTTTTTAAAATCACATTTTTATTTTTTGATCATCCTTTCATGTGATTATTGAACATTCAAATCTTTTTATCATGAGGCAAATATCCTTTTAAAATGTTATCAATATTATAGAAACGGAGTGTATTTGTAATGCTAAGAGTACTTTAAATATTGTCATTGCATACTTTTTCATTTATGTATTATATATATGTTATATGTGTGTGTGATCCAAGGATGCCTAAGTATTTTGCCTAGTCCGTGGACTATAGTTTCTTTTACTTAATTGTATATTTGCATTAGAAGAACTTAAAAGTTTTTATATAATCTCTCATGTATCATTTTAAAACTATTTATCATTGCTTTTTACATTATGTATAATAATCCTTTAAACTGATTATTAAATGTTGCTTATTTTTGTTCTATATATTTAACTTAATCTCTATAGTTAATTGCTTTTGAGGCAATCAGAATTATTTTTCTGTACAGTATGAAATAAAGGCCCTACTTAACTAAATATTTTATTATTTCAAAATAATATCTGACATCCAAAAAGCATATTGTGTCCATTTTGCCCTTCCCCAGCCTCAGAAAACCATCAGTCACATTGTGTAACTTTAGATTTATCGATTCTGGATTTTTCATAGAGTTAGAATCATACATTCCAACCTATACGTCTCTCTCTTTTTTTTTAACGTTTTAAAAATTTATTTTACACTCCAGATTTTATCCCCCCTCTGTCGTCCACCCTCCGACTGTTCCACATCCCATACCTTCTCCCCAGCCCCCTGTCCCCACGAGGATGTCCCCATCCCCCACCCCCCACCCCACCAGATCTCTGAATTCCCTGGGGCCTCAAGTCTCTTGAGGGTTAGTTGCATCATCTCTGACTGAACCCAGACCCTGCAGTCCCCTGCTGTGTATGTGTTGAGGGCCTCATATCAGCTGGTGCATGCTGCCTGGTTGGTGGTTCAGTGTCTGAGAGATCTTAGGAGTCCAGGTCAATTGAGACAGCTGCTCCTCCTACAGGGTCGCCCTCCTCCTCAGCTTCTTCCAGCCTTTCCCTAATTCAACCACAGGGGTCAGCAGCTTCTGACCATTGGTTGGGTGCAAATATCTGCATCTGACTCTTTCAGCTGCTTGTTGGGTCTTTTGGGGGGCAATCATGATAGTCCCTTTTTGTGAGCACTCCATAGACTCAGTAATAGTGTTAGGCCTTGGGTTTCCCCTTGAGCTGGATCCCACTTTGGGCCTGTCGCTGGACCTTCTTTTCATCAGGCTCCTCTCCATTTCCATCCCTGTAGTTCATGCATGTCCTTTTGGGTCTGAGTTAGCTCGCTCAGGATGATATTTTCTAGTTTCATCCATTTGCCTGCAAAGCTCAGTTTGTCCTCGTTCCTAATAGCTGAGTAGTATTCCATGGTGTAAATGAGCCACCTGTATATCTCTTTACCAATATCTTTTTAATTTTTTAATGGCCATCATAATTAAACAGTATCTAATTACTGTTTCTTTGTTATAGCTTCACTTTTCATTTGTAATCTGCATCTTTTCACATGTTTTATATGCATTTGTACATAATTTTTGTAGAAATATCTCTATTCAAACCTTTGCTTCTTTTTAAATTGGGCCATTTGTGCTTTTTCTTTTGATTTGAAAGAGAAATGTACATATTCTGGATATTAGACAAATAGATTATTTGCATATATTTTCTCTAATTTCATGGTTGTCTTGTCATTTTTTTGATAACGTCTTTTTATTTTTATTTTACTGTCTTTTTTTTTTTTTTTTTTTTAAAGAAAATGTTACTTATAGCTCATTGCTGGTCTTGAACTCCTGAGCGTTCTGTATTGCTGAGTTACAAGTGTCAACCACTATTCCTGGTCCTAGTGTCTTTTGATATGTAATTTTAAATTTTGCTTAAAGCCAATTGTATCTTTTTTTTTTCTTTTGTTGCTTATACTTTTGGTGTCATACCTAAACCACATCAAAGGCAATGAAGATTTAGCTCTACTTTCTCCTAAGAATGTTCTGGATTTCACACATAAATCCAGTCCAAGTCATTGATTTATTTTGTGAATGGTGTGAAGTAGAGGTTCAATTTTATTCTTTTGCGTGTAGATTTCTTTTTGACTAGCACTATTTGTTGATAATATTTCCCTATTTAATACTATACTAACTTATGTTAGCAACTTATCATAAATATGTGGGCTTATTACTGGATTCTCATCATCCCAGTTCCCTACAGTTTTGTATACTTATTTCTTTACATTTAAATTTGTAATCAAGAACCATGAATCATACAAGATGTTTTTCTTTTTTTAGATTGTTTTGGGTCTTTGGGCCCCTTTGCAATTCCACGTGACTTGAAGAATGGCTTTCATTCAGTTTGAAGAATGGCTTTACCATTTTAGTAAAAAAAGAAAAAGAAAAAAAGCTGTTGAAATTTCAACAGTGTTTTCATTAAATACATGGATTGCTTTGGATATTGTTGCAATCCTTAAAGGCACTAAATCTTTCAATGTAGAAGCTGTTGCAATTCTTTTCTTTTAAAGATTTATTTATTTATTTAATGTATATGATTACACAGTAGTTGTCTTCAGACACACCAGATCCCATTACAGATGGTTGTGAGCCACCATGTGGTTTCTGGGAATTGAACTCAGGACCTCTGGAAGAGCAGTTAGTGCTCTTAACCACTGAGCCATCTCTCCAGCCCGCTGTTGCAATTATTAAAAGCACTAAATTGTTCAAGTCTTTCTATTTATTTGGGTCTTTTGAAATGATTTTTATCAATGTTTGATAAATGTCTTTTATCACTTAGATTAAATTTTATCACTGCATAAGTTACTTGAATTATATTGTAAGGATAATTTTAAAATTTAATATTATCTTATGTGTATGGGTGTTTTGTCTGCATATATCTGTGCACTACATGTGTGTCTGCTGCCTGTGGAAGCCAGAAGTTACCGATTGTTGTGAGTTACCATGGGTATGCTGGTACTTGAACCTGGGTCCTCTTCAAGAAAACTCAGCGTTCACAACCACTGAGCTATTTCTCCAGTTCTTGGAATTGTTTTCTTGATTTCAGTTTTATTGTAGATGTGTATAAACAATTCTGTCATGATCTTATACAATCAACTGTGAAAATATTTTCATTACTTAATAACAGATTCCAATCAATTATGTCAATTCTTTATTCTGCTAAATTAATGGTTTTAGTTATGCCTTTTCTATAAATTATTTTATTCTGAATATATACGTGTGTGTGTGTGTGTGTGTGTGTGTGTGTGTAGGCTGATCTTTGTGCCTTTTAACAGTTGGATTATCATGGATTTCTCTGGATCTCTTTGAGGTTACTCTACATAGAAATTTTTGAATGTGCATATTCATCCTTTACCATACAAGGAAAGCTTTTTCATACTATTTATTTTTCTGAGGCATTATATATCTCTTTTTGTTGCAGGACTACCATAATGCATATGCTGGACTGTTTAATGGGGTCATTTAAAATGTCTCTGGCTCTGCTCAATTTTCTTCAGTCTTTTTCTGTTTATCTTTGTTTTTTTTCCGAGACAGGGTTTCTCTGTGCAGCTCTGGCTGTCCTGGAAAACCAGGCTGGCCTCGAACTCAGAAATCCACCTGCCTCTGCCTCCCAAGTGCTGGGATTAAAGGCGTGTGCCACCACTGCCCGGCTTTTTCTGTTTATCTTTTAAACAAGATAATTTTAATTGTTTTATCTTCAAGTTTGTGGGTAGTTTCTTCTGCTAACTTAAATTTCTTGACCCATGGATTGAAATTTTTATTTCAAATATTGTGAGTTTTTCTTTTTAGTTATCAACTTTCTGTTTGATTCAAGGCCATCAAGGTCTTCATATGATTACTAAAATAGATTCTACATATAGAGATTCTGTCTCATAAAACTTTGTGTTCTATATGATTTTTGTTAATATTTTAATTTTCTTATACTATTATTATGGTTTCCACTCAGTTTTATAATTTACTACAGAAATTTCTTTAGTTCTTTCAACAAAATTAAGATAGCTATTTCAAAGTCTTTGTCCTGTTAAGCCAATATCTCAGTGTTTTGAGGAATGAAAGTTCCTGATTTGGCCATAGCTCTATTTTTTCTTGTATGCTTTGTGTTTTTTATTAACAAATAGATGATTAACTATTTTAACTGGAAATCAAATCCTTACCATCTACTAATGTTGTTGTTACTGAATGCTGCATTTGATCATTTGTATAAACTCTTTCCAACTATCTTTTGCAAAGACCTTTCTATGTCTTTTATTGAAATCAGCATTCATTTGCTGGAATTCAGCTTTTTTTTTTTTTTTTTTTGCAATGCTCAGACTCAAATCTAATGCCTCACATATACTAGATAAACACTGTACCAACTCATAGCTTATGTTAGGACAGTGTTTTGATGTACAGCTCCTTGAAGGAACAGAATGACAGAAGAATAATGAATGTTTAAAATGAAGAAGTAACTTCTTTTTAGAGTATTGATTTTGCTTTTGGGTATTTTATTAACATTGCTAGGCAATGTGTAGTTATGTGAAGATCAGTTAAGGTGAACGTTTTCAAAAGTCTTCTTTTGTGTTTGGCTTTTTAAATATCTCAGCACCCAGGGCATTTTTCAATACCCTAATATTTAAAATAAACCTTAGCTTCCTTGACCTGGTTTTGGTGCTCTATAGTATATGTCTTACCTTTAATTTTTACCCAAGGCACCTGAATATTATTCTCTTAGAATGTTTCCAAAGAAGCTTACTGTTCTTTTTATGAGTTAATCCAAAAACAAGAAAGATAAATGTCTTGGATCAGTCTTTTAAGTAACTCTCACATGCATTGGAACTGATAATTGAGAGTTAATGTTTTTAATGTTCTTTCAGGAAATAAGATAAGGGCCCCTTACTATACACATGGCTGCTCTCTTTCAGACAGCCACAGAGTCAGGTTAAGTAGATGACTCAAGGGCAAACAAAACTATATCATATGTTCTGGCAAAGTTGTTGTTGCTTCATGCTTGATTTTCTGTGTTTCTATGGTGAGACATGTGCCTAGTCTTGCCTACCTCACCATTTTGCTGATGTCCCAATTTTTTTCTAGTTCCAACATGCAGTTGTTTTGCACTGCTGTTGTTATTGTTCTACTTTTGAAAAGATGGTAGTTTATATGTTTAATTGTATCTTGACTTTTGTTGCTCTTTAACAAACCATGTATGGATATCCTTAATTTCTGGACCCTGTAGCCTTATTTTGTTGTTTAAACTCTGTCCTTATACCAATATCACCCTTTCTTGATTGCTATAATTTCACATTAAGATTTGAAATAAAGCCACTGCAAGTTTGTCTTCACTGTGAAAACTTCCTTGTTTGCATATAAATTTGGGGAAAAGTATCCCAATTTCTGAAAAGTTGCCTGGAATTTTGTATTTGTTGTATAAGTTTTCTAGCAGTGTATTTTATATTTTTATGCACTAGTTTTCTTATTTATTATTTTATAAATTCTCCAGGAATTTTTATATGCACAATTTTGGAGTGATTGGTTTTGAACAATCTCTGGAAACCTCATGCATTGAAAGCTTGTTACTCAATACACTAGCATTCAGAAATGAGCCTCCAAGAGGTGATTGGACCCATAAAGACTAACTTAATCAGTAGTTCAGTCCAAATTTTTAGTTCAAACCTCAATAGATTTAACAGTCCTAATGGAGATGTGGCCTATATGGAGGAAGTTGATTACTGACGACTTCACATTAAAGGATGAAGTCTTTTATCTTATATTCAATGTCTGCCCATCCCAATTCACATCTTGCTTGCTGTCTGGCCACCAAAAGGTGAGTGGCTTCTCCACTACATGTACCACACCCTCTACCATGATAGTCTGCTCTGTTTAAACTCTTAGCAATTAAATCAGCCAATCATGAATGGATAGAAGCCTATGAAACTATGGGCCCAAATTAATTAATCTTTCTTGTTTAGTATTCACTTATTTTAATACATTTTATTACTTTAGAATATCATATTTGTGTACATGTATTTTGATCCAATTCACTCCTCCCTCTTCTCTGTAACTCCTCCCAGACTCACTCCTCATTTACCAGAAAACAGTTGGCAATATCTGGAGATATTCTTTACTGTTAAAACTGTCTAGTGAGTACAGGCTAGTGATGCTGTTAAGCATTCTGCAATGCCCACCATGGCTAATCACTCAGTTTCTATGACAACGAATCAACCAGCCTGCAGTACTGCTTCTGTAGCTAAATACTGCATTAGGTGTAAGCTTTAAAAATATTACATATTTTTAAAGCTTCTATATGAATATATTGTATGGGGAGCATATTCCTTCTCATAGCCCACACTATTCTTTTCTTTTATCGTTGATTTTTACAAACGCAGACTCTATTTTTCAAATCATAAACCCAGATTAGTAAGCACTTTTCTTTGACAATTGTCTATTGCCGAGAAACAGAACTTTGTGAAAAACATTACACACATTTTACTAAAGACTGTTTTTTACATGCCTGACTAAATTAATAAAATTGACATATCGTGTATTGATTGATGAAAATTTCGAAATGGTGGGTTCTTTATAAGACAGTGGTCACACCTATCTCTGGAGTCCTGGGGTTCATATCTTAAAAGAGGAGCCAGCTATCAAATGATGATCTTTAAGCTGAAATTTGATTTATCCATTTACTTAAAAACCTTGAATAGTTCAGTGGTTAAGAACACTGGCTATTCTTCCAGAGGACCCAGGTTCAACTGATGGCGAGTTTAAAAATCCTTGCCCTATGAATGAAAATATTGATCAGAATTATATGTGATTTATTTTCCCCTTTTTGACTTATGCTAAAATTTCTGTTTGAAAATCCAGTTTACAAGATCTGTTAGAACCTTATGGAGGCTGATTATTAGTTATTTTTCTCATTTCTGTGACAGAATATTGGTCCAAACTACTTAGAAGGAGGACAGGTTAATTTGAGATTACAGTTACAGAGGTTTCAATCTATCACGACAGACAGGGCAGAACAGAACAGAGCAGTTCATGCCCAGTGCCTAGAAGCAGTATCAGAGAGTCCCTGTGCTCGCTGCCTTTCTCCTTTCCCCATTTACTTTTCCTAGGTCCCAATCTATAGCATAATGTCATCCAGATTCAAGGCTGCTCTCAATCCTTAGTCAACTCTCAGGAATCTGCCTCAAATAACTATCTACAGGTATTCTTAACTAATTAATCTAGGTGCTTCTCAAACCTGCCAAGCTAGCAGTATAAATTAACTACCACATTATACAAATATGAGATGAAATGGCAACATTTGTTTATATATGTATGTGATTATATGATTATATAATATATGCACATATTATATATATATATATATATATATATATATATATATATATATATACACACATATATATTAGAGTATGTGGTACTGGGGGCAAACCTAGACTTACTAGGTCAGGTTCTACACTAAACTAGAGCCCTAGCCCTTTAAAAATTCTTGGACTATGATTTTACTAAAGTTCTCAGGCTAGTCTGGTACTCATTATAGTCCATGCTGTTTTGTAATCCATGTTTTTCCTGACCTAACCTCCAAAGTAACTGAAATTTAATTAATTATTGTTACATGCATATATATATATATGTGTATATATATATATACATGCATACATATGTGCATATATGTACGTGTATGTGTGTGTGGTTATAAATTCAACCTTTTCAATCTGTATAATATTACTTGTATGAATGTTTTTGGGACTGACCCAACCAGTACCATAAAATATATTCACATTTTGTGTAAGATATGTCTTTAACATAGTCCAATGGCCCAGCAAGTGCAAGTAGATTTGAGTATATTTTAAAATAAATTTTTACAACTCCATGTAAATTATCATTTGGAGGCTGAGTTTAAAATTAGACAAAACCAGATCCAAGAATTTCAATCTGAGACATTACAGTGACCTCTTTTGGTTGAGGAATGCTTCCAGGAGTACCAAAGATTAACCTTGAAAAATAGCTAAGATGTAGAGTGGCCAAGCAAAGGGATGTAATACTAGAGAAAGTTTGAGAGAGAGGGTGCATTGCTGAAACAAATCTGAGAACAGGATTGGGCTTGATTTCTGAGACTAAACTGGCTAAAGCTTCATTATTCATTATTTCTTTCTTGAGTATCTTACCACAGCTGGGCTGGAAAATGTTGGGATTTTTCAAAGGAAAGTAGTGCTTTTAACACCCACTATTTTATTGTCTGGGGTTTGGTTGCTTAATTTTTCCATATGTATTGGTTTCTGAGGGCTATATCAACAGCACAAACTTGTCATGCTTCCCAGGATGTTCATACAGACCCTAACCCTCTGGAACTGTAAGTCCGAAATTAAATGCTTTCTTCTGTAAGTTGCTTTAGTCTTATCATAGCATTAGAAAAGTAAGTAAGACAAGGACTGTATCTAGCAATAACACATTTTCAATTTTTTCTCAGAATAAGACATCAGAAACAAGTATTCCTAGAAAAGGAGACATTTATTTCATGCTGTGAATGAATTATAGTACCTTTTGTCCTAAGAAAATGTTTTGCTGTTGTTTGGTTTCCTAGTCACTTCCCTGTTGCTGTGAAGAAACACCACAACCGAGGCAACTCTTATAACAGAAGGCACTTCATTTGGGCTTGCTTACAATTTCAGAGGCTTAGCCCCTTCTCAGCTTGGCAGAGAGCATAGCAACAGAGAGCATGGTAGCAAGGAGCAATGCTTGTGGCAGGCAGATGTGGTGCTAGAGAAGCAGTTGAAAGCTACATCCTGATCGTGGGCAGTGAGAGAAAATGGGTCTGGCATAGCCTTTTGAGACCTCAAAGCCCATCTGAGGTGACACATTTCCTCCAATAAGGCCATGCCTGTTTTCGTTTTTGTTTTTGTTTTAATAAAATGTACTTTATTCAGAAAGAAAGCATTTGGAAGGCCAGAGAAGTAACCACATCAAAATTGATACTTTTAGGCCATCATTGGTTATCATATTTTATAGGGGATCAGAACGAAGGTGGACATTCATCCTTGTTCCTCTGAGATTCATGGTATTGTTTTTTTTTTTTTTTCTCTTCTTAACATCTCCTGAACTTTTCCCGTATTGTCACCTTTCTGTGTAATGGAAATTCTCAGATTCCCAAGGTTACTATCATTATTCTCAAGCAAAATCTAGGCCAAAGATCAACTAGGAACAACTAAACTCTTATCAGTTTGTGCATACCAATTGCTTTTACACTATAAAGTAGAAACATCCTCTAAAATGTAAAATAAAAATGTTTCCATCTCTATCTCCTATCCCCTATCAATGTTATAATTCTTATATTCCAAAAGCAAATTCAAGTATGAATTCACATGTGTTCTTTCTACTTATAAAGACTGCTCTTTCATTTAAAATAACATTCAGAGATAGTAAAGAGTGCACGAACTGGGGGATATCATCTGACTCAATACACAATGTATAAGTTATTCTTCCTTCCTTCCTTCCTTCCTTCCTTCCTTCCTTCCTTCCTTCCTTCCTTCCTTCCTTCCTTCCTTCCTTTCTGTTTTTAACAGTACTAAGAATTAAACTCAAGCCAAGAGTGCTTTATATAGGCTAAAATTTAATCAGCTTCTGATAGTACACTCATTGTGCAATTAACATAGGATAATCAACAAGCAAGTGAATTTAAATCGCCTATAGATTTCATTTAAATATTTGTTAGCAGAAAATGGACTATCAGTTAATTTACAATGATTTAAATTATGCAAGATATTTATCTTAATTTTTTGTTCCTTGTTAATGCATCATACTTATAAAATATATTTTATATTCCAAGAAAAATAGAATTTTCCCTTATTTAGAAGTTTACCAAATGGCCAGAATTTGCGTAGAATGGTTTAAGGTGATGATATGTCTCGGAATATTTTCTTTCAATACCTAACCCATGTTACAGGAAAGTTAGAAGTTCAATGTATATTTAAATGTGTTCACTGATTCATAAATGCCTCTATACTTTTTTTTACATTAAGTAAGAAATTGTTATAGCTTTGCCTATGGCACTAAAGATAACTTCCATTATAGCACTTATCAGAGTCAGTGATATTTCATCACTAATTACTTATGTACCTATCTTTCTCACTAAATTGTCAAGTCATACAGGATACAATTATATTCCTCTTTAGCACTCATTATGTGCATGAACTTGGATACAGCATTTTCATAATCCCAACAATAAAGAGGTGAAAACAAGTGGATAGGGTGAGGCCAGCCTAGGCTACATACTGATTTTGAAGCCAACCTTGGTCATGTAACAAAACTTTCTCAAAACCAGAACAAATCCAAAAATAAACAAGTCAAGCCAATCACAAAGGGTAATATGCTACATTATTATATTTAATATAACATTTTTAAATGATAAAATTTTAGAAAGGAAGATTAGTGTCAAAATGTATGCTTATAATGTAGAAACCTTAGGGTTATAACTGCAGTGACAGCCATTGTAACACACATTCATGATAAAATTTAACAGAACTAAGACACATATGAAAATCAATATAAATAAAATTGGTATAATGTATGTAATATCTATATTCAACACTTATATTTTAGCCATGAGCTTAGTCAATCATTTTGCAAGACATTACTCTTGGAGGGAAATGGGCAATTTGTATTAGGGGTGTCTACATTATTTCTTATAACTCCCTATAAATCCACAAGCTTTCTATTATAAAATGCATACCATTGGAAAAGTTACTCAGTCTGCTATATAAATTGGATTTGATTATAAACAGTGAGCACTTTATAAAATCAAACTCAGTACATTGCTCAGGCTTACCTCCTCAATTTTGGGTTTTCAGGAATGTGTCACTCTTTCCCAGGTCTTTTTTTTTTTTCATTTTCTAAAATTGCTGCATTCCATTCCATATTCCATATGTATTAGCTTGTTAACTTACATGTTGAATGAAATTTGTGCCAATTCCTGTTTGGAGCTCTTTCAAATGCCAAGTGCTATAAATACTATTGTACAGATTTTTGTGTCTTTAGTATAAATGACTAGGGCTACAATTGCTGTCCTATGACAGTTACCTATAGAAGTCATAAGACACTACCAACCTATTTGTAAGGAGTGGCATTCCCTTATTCTCTTCCCAAATTCACCTTGTAATCCTGAAATCTCCCCACCATTATCAACATTTGTTGTCAACATCACTGTTTTTATTTTAGTTATTCTTTTGATACATGGTAATATTTCAGTGTGATTTTAATATGTAGTTCCATGGTACCTAATGATATTATCTTTTATGTATTAGTTTGCCACCTGTATTTGCATTTCTGTGAAATTGCCAGTCAGAGTTTTCCCACCATTTTTAACCTGGATTGTCTGTTCTTTGTACTGCGTGTTGAGAACTCTTTGTATATCTTAGATCCCACTACTCTGTTAGAAATGTGATTTGTAGACATTTCCCTGAGTCTATAGGCTTTATAATCTTTAAGTTTATAATCATTCAAAGAAAGATTTTAAATATGATCAATAGAGTGAAGTCTAAATCAATACTATTTCCTTTCTCTACCTGGTCCTAGATAGTGAAGATTTCCTCCTAGAGCCAGCCTTCTACACATTTTACAATTGTAGCCTTAAGATTTAAGTCTATGGTCCATTCTGAATTAATTCTTTTCACAGATGCTTTTGTTTTGGAATTTAGAGCAGCAAAGTGGCCACATGGAGATCTTTTCATTGTAGAGCTCTTCTTGCCTTGCTGTGTACCTACTTTCCTCCGTGTCTTAACTTTTCAACATTGTGCTAAGTTGTTTAGTCGCACATGTGTTAAGATGTAATCACAAATGAGTCCAGCAGAAATGGCAGAAGTCCTCAGAAACTTCTTCTTTAAATGCCTGAAACACACTGAAAAATACTAACCCTACCAACTTGTCAACATTCCAGAATATAATCAAAAGTTTGAAGCAACCAAGAAAATACTTGAGGATAAAAAAATAACAGTTGAATCTCAGTTACAGAGATTTGTACAATTATATGTACCCTGACTTGATTCTCTGCTCTTGAGCTTAGAAAGGCTTTGAAGGTAACAGTCTACATTCTATTGTATTGGTCTGTTTAGTATAGTTTTCCAGGACAGGAGAAAGTAAAAGTGACCTTATTATTAAAGAATTGTGGTTTTCTCACTTTGAGCAGTGTAGAAGCTCCGTAAAGGGTCAGCTTACAGGGCATGTTTGAAGAATTCAGAACTCTCTGAAGAATGAGGTAGTTTAGTTGCCTAGGTGCATTTATGACAAATATTTAAGAGTAATACATCATCTATTCTGTTCTTGGGAGTACTAAGGATACCAGTTAGATAAACAATTTTGAAAACTTGATATGAAAGCCCAAGAAATAATATAGTTTGAAGAATCAGAGCAAAGTTGCTTGGAGGAGACCTGAGATGGCTTGAAAGCTTCCTGTTCTGCATGACAGAAAGTGATGTCTAACTAGTATAGGAAAGTTTTGTGTGAGTAGTGGAACTATACACATTTACAAAGACAACATTGTTTTATGCATTATAGGAAGTCTGTTTCCAATGATTAATAGCTCTCCAGTAACACAATAAGGAAAGATTTTAGTGACCATACATAACATGAAGTTGAGAATACAAAAGTAGTTTTAAAAGGTCACCTTACAAGCAGTAATGACCCCAAGCATTGTTAAGAAACCCTGGAGATGGATATGAATGTGATTTTATATTTACTCCACTATAATATTAAGAATGTACTTTCCTTTCTTCTACCTCATAGGCAAGCACTGCATGCCTGAGCTACATTTGTAGCCAAAAGTATTCTGTTTTTATAGAAAAGAGCCACACAAAAAGGGAAAAATGAATAGTATAAAAATTAACATAATCTTCTCACAAGGTGGTCCAAAAATCATATTTACTAGAAAATGGCATTGTACCAGCACAAAAAGAGTTGTATACAAAGAACTCAGAGAAACTTTCAGGATGATCTCATACTTAAAAGAAATATTCAAGTGTCAATTAGAGGACCTTCTTTTAATGATTTTGGACATATACCCAGGAGTAACATTTCAGGATTGTAAGATAATTCCACTGTTACTGTTTAGAGGAACTGCTATACTATTTCATAGCTGTAATATTTTTATATTCCAACCAATAATGGATAATGGTTTCTAATTTCCTGAATTCTCAGTCACATTATGCTTCTTAGAGTAGTGATTCTCACGTCTCAAATGGTATCTTCTTTGTGTCTTTGATATCATTTCCTCAATGGTTGTTGATAGTATCTTTTTGAGTACAAGCTGATTATTTCTATATGTTCTGTGAAGAAATCTATTTGATTCCTTTGTTGACATTTTGGAGATGGGGCTTTTCTCTAGCTCAGAAAGGCCTCGAAGTCACAACCTTCCCACTTTCACCTCCTGCATGCTGTTTATTATATAATTGAATCTTTTTTTACCCATTACCATCTTTTTTTCTGATGATCCCTCTCCCTGTTCCCCATTATGTTCTCCAGTATCCTTTCTACTTTCATGTCAAATGTATAGGAAATGTACTTGGAGAACTAATAGAAGAGATTGTTTTTATCTCAATTAAGCCCCTTCGGGGAAGAATTCAATTTAGTGACTTGGCATCTGCTTTACAGTATCATAAGCTGGATTTTATTTACGTGCTCCCCTTGATGAATCATGCTGTTCATAGAGACTGTGAGTCAATATATATGCTGATTTTTCATTTCAATTATGTTTATTAACGGAGACTACATGAATACTTCATCTACATAGTTATCAACTACAGTTCACTTGAGGGAGTTCTTCAGTGGATTGTAGGAACTAAACAGCATCTTGTGTTGTAAATATGCTTCCTTCTAATAAAAAGATGTGAAAATCAATGGTGTCTGTGAAACTTTGGTTGAGAGAGGGGGAAGAGGGATAAACGAGACTATGAATGTTTGGAAAAGTCATAGGAAAACATATTTTATGTTTTCCTAAAACACCACACACACACACACACACACACACACACACACACACACACACACACACTTTTTTGACATTTAGTGTTATTTTATTTGGAGTAAAGATGTAATTAAAGTTAGAAAGGCACTAATGTCATAGGATTTGCTTCCTTAAAAAGGCATGCAAAAAACTTTGCTTCCTCTCTGCCACATAAAGGTGATACTGAAAAAATTAAACCCTGAAGAAACATTTATCTTTGAGTGAGATAATAAATTAATTTTGGTTTAGCCACCCAGTCTGTGATATTTTCTTACAGGAAACAGAATGAACTAGCATGATTACAATATTAGTAAAAATCGAACATTCCAAATTACAAATTTATGCACTTCATATTGAGAGCACAAAATAGTGTAGTTTTTAATATTGGAAAGCTGGAATAGCATTTTTATTAAAGATACTTGCTTCTTCCTCATCCTGTGAGCATGACAGTTTGATTTTTGCAACTATGTACTCTTACACCTAATAGGTATTTGGATGGGCTTCAACCAATATTAACTCTTCTTCTTACAAAAATATCCTTCATCTGAGCAACAGGAGTGTTGACAAATCTTTTTCTAAAGAGGTTATAGTCTTGAAAAAGCCTTCTTACTTATGCTGTGGATATCATTCCTTTAGGGGGTAAACAATTCACATATATTTTCTCCCATTTTGTGAGTTGTCTCTTCACTTTATGAACTGTTTTCTTTGCTGTGTAGCAGGTTCTTAGTTGGATATAATTCCGCTTTTCTGTTTTTGCTTTTGTTGGTATCTTTGGAACTCATATCCAAGAAATTATTGTTTATACTTATACAATCTTATTACACTTATCTACTTAATGTGTGAGTAGGTACACTGATGCACAGGTAGAGTTTCGAGAACAACTCATTTTCTTCTTTCACCATGTAGGTGCTAGAGATCAAATTCTAGTCATCAGGGTTAGAGGCAAGTGCCCTTACCTGCTGAGCCACTTCTCTGGACCCTACACTGATATTTCAAAGTGTTTTCTTCTAGTGTGGTGGTTCTCAACCTTCCTAATGCTGTGACCCTTTAATACACATCCTCATGTTGTGGTGACCCCCAACCATAGAATTATTTTATTGCTACTTCATAACTTTGCTACTGTTATGAATCAAATGTAAATAGCGGTGTTTTCCCATGGCCTTAGGAGACTCCTGTGTAAAGGTTGCTTGAATTCCCAAAGGAGTCACAACCCATAGGTTGAGAAACACTGTCCTAGAGGTTTCCTTGTTTAAACATATTTTTATTATGTTCTCAAGAACTTCATACATTGTATTTTAAACATTTTTCACCTTCATCTCCTCCCATATGTACCCCCACTCCATAAACACCCAACTTTATGTTAAAACGTTTTAAAACCCACTAGTACTATCTATATACTTTTAGGTGGATAGCCATCCATTAAAATACATTAGACCTGTCAGGGTCTGCATCCTTGAAGAAAACTAGCTCTCTCTTTTCTCCTCTGCCATCTATCAACTATCAAAAATTCCTTAGCTAGGCGTGCAGCTTTGCAGCCAAGTCCTCCTTCCATGCTGAGATTTTCTCTTGCTGCATGCTGTCACATCTGCTGGGAATTTGGATGCACAAGTGTCCTATTGTGTCAGGAAAACACTGTTTCCTTGTACTCATCCAGGACCTCTGGCTCTTATTCTCCTACCTCTTCTGCAATAATCCTTGATCTTTGGGTGGAAGAGGTGTGATACAGATGTCCCATTTAGGGCTGAGCACTCTTCAGTCTCCTATTCTCTTTAATTCGACTAGTTATAGGTCTCTGTGTTAATTTTCCTCTACTAGAGAGAGAGAGAGAGAGAGAGAGAGAGAGAGAGAGAGAGAGAGAGAGAGAGAGAGAAGCTTTTCTGATGAGGTTTCATAGATATACTTAGCTATGGTTACAGCAAACAGTCATTACTAGTTGGTTTAATACTTTGTCCCATTACGAGAGTACTACTTGTAGGTTCTGCTTCAGGGCTTATGGTTTGTCAAACTATAGGTTCTTGGCTCTGATAATTATATCTGTTTTGGCCTCCATCTTGTGGAACAGACCTTGAATCTAATGAGAAAATGATTTGTACTCCTATGATATTCTTGCCACTGTTATACCAGGAACTTATGACATCAGACAGGTTTTTATTGTAACACACAAAGTTAACAGCTACATAGTATTGATGAATGCATTTCTCCTCTTAGAGAATGCATAGTACCTTCTAGCACTATGAAATTTAGCCAGTGAGAGTGAAATTTCAAAAGATTCCTAGTTTTAAGTCTTACATGTAGGTCATGATAGATTTTGATTTGATTTTTGTACCAGTTGTTAGATATGTGTTATACATAGCTCTTCTTTATTTGATGGTCCGATCTTCCTGCCACCATTTGTTGAAGAGAATGTTTTATTTCTAGTGTATATTTTTGGTGCCTTTATCAACAATCTTTTTATTTTCAGTGACAAGAGCCACCACTAGTATCTGGCATACTAGTTTAATGTCCTATCATTAATTTATGTCCCCAGCACGTATGGTGTGTCTTGAAATTAGATATTGTAGTTCCTCTAGCTTTGGGCTTTTTTATTTCATATTTGCTTGACCATCCAAGGTCTTTTTGTTTCCTTATGAGTTTTAGGCTTGATTTTCTAGTCTGTGACATGTCATCAGTATTTTCATTTTAGTCTTTTATGTTCTTAGTAAATTAATTACTCGTTATTTTAGTTTTATATTGCTTTGAGTGGTGACAATTTCCTAAAATATTGTTATTGGTGCATAAAATCCTATTGACTTTTGTTTCTTGACTTTAATTTTGCCAAATTTCTGAATTTATAAATTTTATTTGTATATTAGGAAATTTTATGTATTAATAGGTTTTATATATCACACTATGTGAAAAAAGGGAAATTTGATTTTCTGCTTCATGTTTGTATGATCCTAATTCCTTTTTTCTTGTTTAATTGCTCTGGATAAAACTTCCAGTTACATATAAAATAACAGTAATGAGAGTAGACATCCTCGCTTTGTTCTAGATATTTTTTTTATTTTTATTTTTTATTCTTTAGTCCAGACTTTATCCCCCTCCTGGTCTACCTTCTGACAGTTGACAGTTCCTTATCCCATTCTTCCTTCTGGGTCTCCAAGAGGATGTCCCCATCCCTATCCCCGCCCCTACCCCACCCCTTCCCCACCAGACCTCCCCACTCCCTGGGACTTGGGTTAGGTGCATCTTCTTTGACTGAGTCCAGACCTGGCAGTCCTCTGCTGTGTATGTGTTGGGGGGTCCCATATCAGCTGGTGTATGCTGCCTGGTTGGTGACTCAGTATCTGAGAGATCTTGGAGGTTCAGGTTAGTTGAGACTGCTGGTCCTCCAATAGGGTTACCCTCCTTCTCAGCTTCTTCCAGCTTTTCCCTAATTCAACCACAGGGGTCCTGACTTCTGTCCATTGGTTGGGTGCAAGTATTTGCATCTGACTCTTTCAACTGCTTGTTGGGCCTTTAAGTATTTCCTAAGTCATTATAGTGATTTTTGTTGGTTTGTTGTGTATATCTTTTATTATGTTGAGGTATAAGCCTACTATACTTGATTGGTTTGGAGTTTTCCATCATGAAGAAATATTGAGGGTTTTGTGGGGGAGGCTGATTATTTATTTATTTATTTATTTATTTATTTATTTATTTATTTATTTAGAAGGCCTTCTCTGGATATCCCTGGCTGTCCTGGAACATATCTTGTCACATCAGTTGTTAATGCAATTAATCAGGGTTAATGCAATTATTGGGTAAGACTGTTGGTGACATTTTCCCAGTAGTCTACATAGTTCCATCCACTACTATGAAATCTAGTCATCAGGGAGGAAATTTTCTGGTCAGTATCAACTTTATTTCCCTGTGTCCAGTGACCAAATTGTGTGGTGTCTTCAGCAATATGGTGTTAGCATTAAGTTCTGGTGGACAACAAAGGGTTATGGCATTAGTTTATAATGTTTGGGAGTCCTTAAGAAACCTCTGGCCAATAGTCCAGGACACAATGAGAAGACCAAACCTAAGGTTAATATGTATAGAAGAGAGTGAAGATTCCCAACTTAAAGGGCCAGTAAATATCTTCAACAAAATCATAGAAGAAAACTTCCCTAACCTAAAGAAAGAGATGAACATAAACATTCAAGAAGCCTACAGAACTCCAAATAGATTGGACCAGAAAAGAAATTCGTCCCATCACATTATAGTGAAAACACCAAATGCACTAAACGAGGAAAGAATATTAAAAGCAGTAAGGGAAAAAGGTCAAGTAACATACAAAGGCAGACCTATCAGAATTACACCAGACTTCTCTCCAGAGACTATGAAAGCTGGAAGATCCTGGACAGATCTCATACAGACCCTAAGAGAACACAAGTTCCAGCCCGGGCTGCTATACCCAGCAAAACTCTCAATTACCATAGATGGTGAAACCAAAATATTCCATGACAAAACCAAATTTACACAATAACTTTCCAGAAACCCAGCCCTACAAAGGATAATAGATTGAAAACGCCAACACAAGAAGGGAAACTACACCCTAGAAAAAGCAAGAAAGTAATCTTTCAACAAACCCAAAAGAAGATAGCCACACAAACTTAAAAATAACATTGAAAATAAAAGGAAGCAACAGTCACTATTCCTTGATATTTCTTAACATCAATGGACTCAATTCCCCAATAAAAAGACATAGACTAACAGACTGGATACAAAAAACAGGACCCAGCATTTTGCTGCATACAGGAAACGCACCTCAGGGTTAAAGACAAACACTACCTCAGAGTAAAGGGCTGGAAAACAATTTTCCAGGCAAATAGTCCCAAGAAACAGGCAGGAGTATCCATTCTAATATCAGATAAAATCGACTTTCAACCAGAAGTCATCAAAAAAGATGAGGAAGGACACCTGATACTCATCAAAGGAAAAAGTTCAGAATGCCCAAGTTTCACTTAACTATAACCACTGGACTGAGAGTGAGATCCCAGATGGAGGAGTTGGAGAAGGGACTGAAGGAGCTGAGGGAATTTGTAGCCCCATGGAGGGAGCAAGAGTGTCAATGGGCCTGACCCCCCCCCCGCCCGGTCGTCCTGGAGTTTGGACCACCAACCAAAGAATACACATCTATGGACTCATGGTTTGGACCACATATGTGGCAGAGGATGACCTCGATGGCCATCAGGGAGAGAGGAGAGGCCCTTGGGCCTGAGGGTGCTAGAGGCCCCAGTAAAGGGGAATGTCAAGGTGGGAATATGGGGATGGGTGGGCGGGTGGGTGGGAGGTGGAATTCCCCCATAGAGGCGGGGATGGGGAGGGGATAGGGGGTTTCCAAAGAGGAGACCCAGAAAAGGGGAAACATTGGAAATGTAAATAAAGTATCAAAAAAAAATTCTAAAATAAAAAAAATTTAAAAAAAATAGGAAAAATCTACCAAGAAGAACTCTCAATTCTGAACATCTATGCCCCGAATGCAAGGGCACCAACATTCATAAAAGAAACTTTACTAAAGCTCAAAGCACACATTGCACCTCACACAATAATAGTGGAGGACTTCAACATTCCACTATCATCAGTGGACTGATCTTGGAAACATAAACTAAACAGAGACACAGTGAAACTAACAGAGGTAATGAACCAAATGGATTTAACAGATATCTATAGAACATTTCATCCTAAATCAAAAGGATATACCTTCTTCTCAGCACCTCATGGTACCTTCTCCAAAACTGACCATATAATCGGTCACAAAACAAACCTCAAGAGATACAAGAAGATTGAAATAATCCCATGCCTCCTATCAGATCACTACGGATTAAGTTGAGAGTTAGTAAGGCAACCAACCTAGCTTATAGCCTAGGCATTTTTAAAAAATAAATGTAACCCCCCCCCGATTCATTATTCAGGAACTGTGGCACGGGTGGAAAAGCCCATGGTTACAAATAACCTCTCCCCTATGTCCTCATCTTCCATATCCTCCTATCCCTCTCCTGACTGCAAGCCCTCTCCCGTTATTGCCTTTCCTCCCCTTCACCTGTGTTCTACCATCCTCCTCTCAATCTCTGTTTCTGTGACAGTGGAATATATTTTTTATACCTTTTTAATTATGCTCTTGTTTAGTTTAAGTATAAGGATAATATGAGGAATCTACAAACTTTAACAAAGCAAAACAATTCAATTTAAAGATGAGCAAATGATGGGAAGATGCATTTCTCAAAAGAAGAGATACAAGTATATAAAAGAAAAATCCTCAGTTTCATTATCCATCTGAGAAATACAAATGAAAAACACAGTGTGCTACAATTTCCCCTAATCAGCCTTCTGTTCTGGATACACAACTTTGATTTGTTTGTTTTGGTCAGATTATACATAGTATTTTCCCCATAGCAGGCATGCCTACTCAGCATATTAAAGAATATATATGTTGATGAATTCATTTTCAAATTTTTGATAGAAACTTATTTAATGTTTTATTTATGCCCATTCTTTGTCTTAGCTAACTTTGTTTAAGCCCAAATTATAAGAATTTGTTCTTTATATGTTGGTTTATGAAGTTTATTTTTTTATTTAAACATTGTGATTTTGTTTCTTAATCTTTGGTCTGTTCCAAATTTGGTGTGAGGTAAAGATTGAATCTGATTTTTGTATATAGGGGCATGTAGCTCTTCTAGCACCATTTGAAATATATCTTCCCTCTTTGATTATTTTGACACCTTTGCTTAAAACTAGCCATAGGCCATCTCACTTCCGTTTTCTTTCTTTGTTTCTTTCTTTTTTTTTTTTTTTTTTGTGGTTAACATTATGATGTTGCCACACTGTAACTTTAAGGCAGTGGCTCTCAACCTTCCTAATGCTGCAAACCTTTAATACATTTCCTCATGTCATGGTGACCACAACCAGAACATTATCTTCATGGCTACTTCATAACTGTAATTTTGCTACTGCTGTGAATTTTAATGTAAATATCTGATAGGCAGAGTATCTGATATGCGACTCCTGTGAAAGGCTTATTTGATCCTCCAAAAAGGAACTGACCCACAGCTTGAGGACCAGTGCTTGTTGTAGCCAAATTTTGACTACTCTGAAGTTAATGTGCAAGACATCTAATAAAGACAAACAAACCTTTAACAAATTACAATATATTTTATTTTCCTGATAAGAATTATGATTCACTTGGAGTATTTTTCTTGAATAGCTCACCCATTATAATTTTATGAATGTTATTACTATTAACTGAGGACATATTTTTAATAATTGAGCATAATTATCAGGTAAATTTGAACCTAATTTCAGTTAACATTGCCTGGAATTCAAAAATTGTCTCAGGCATGCAGGATAACTGCACTAGTTTTATACTTAACTCTAGGAGTAGACAATAGAAGAAAATCGGAGAACAGAATAACATTAAGAAACCTAGCCAGGGAATTTAGACATTTTAGAATTCCCTTATGGTTCATGGACAGGATGTTAGGGAGTATATCAGGCTGAATTTTAATTTTGTTCACTATTTCATATGCAAAATATCATGTATGTGCTTGGTGAGAATTCTAGTCACTGTGCATTTCTGTTTCCCATATATACTATTATGTTATTAACCTTGTTGTTTGGTTGGTTCTGTATTCCTTGTAATTCATCTCTTTTTAATAATAATAGAAAAATGTTTTCTGGTTGGATTATATTATTATTTCCCAAATTTATTTACGTTCCAGAAGTATTTATGAAAATGCTCACATAGCTTGGCACATAATTTATTTGAATCTTAAAATGTGAATATTTTAGGTGTCACATTGTCTACCCTTACATGAGGAACTGGTTCTTGTTCTCAAAAGTTTGAAGGCCACATTCCTCGCTGCAGATAAACTAAACCAAATGTTATTCAAATGCTAGCTCAACCAACTCTCTGTTGTTTTTGTTATTTTAGCAGTTTTCCCAGCTTTGATTCCTTTTAAATTTCAATTTTTAGTTTTCTTTCAGGTTTATGTTCCTCCCTGTGCATTTCTTTATTTTGATTCTGCCTGTCTTCATTTCCACATTCCATTTTTTTTCATGTTTTAAAATCAAATTTAGTCTGGGTTCTCTGTTCTATCTCTAGTTTAGTTGTGTGCAAATTTCCTTTTTGTTTTTTGTTTTTAGATATATTTACTTATTTCATATATGTGGGTACACTGTAGCTGTCTTCAGACACACCAGAAGAGGGCATCAGATCCCATTACAGATGGTTGTGAGCCACCATCTGGTTGCTGGGAATTGAACTCAGGACCTCTGGAAGAGCAGCCAGTACTCTTAACCACTGAGCCATCTTTCAAGCCCCCAGCAAATTTTCTTTCACATTGAGTTATCATGTTTGAATGATGGATTGTTTCTTTTAAAAATTTATTTATGTATTTATTATTTAATTATTTAGTTTACTTATTCACTTTACATCCTACTCACTGCCCCCTCCTGGTCACCCCCTCCAACAATCCTTCCCCATCTTCTCTCCCCTTCTCCTCTGAGCAGGTACCCCAGGTATCCCCCCCCCCTCCGGCACAAGAAGTCTCTGCAAGGCTAAGTGCTTCCTCTCCTACTGAGGCCAGACAAGGCAGACCAGCTAGAAGAACACATCCCTCGGACAGGCTTCTTAAAAACCACAAAGTGGGGAGATTTTGTGTAGAACACTTGTCTGACTGAATAGTGTAGCAGAGTTTAAGATCACATTAGTTCCTTGGACTGTGAATACCAGTTGCTGAGATTATCAGCCGGTAATTCCATTAAAAATATTCTTGTCCACTTATAAGGGATAAAAAAACAATTTCTTTTTTTTCTCTTCCTGTAAATATGCAACAAGGAGGTCCAGGGTATGTTAGTGGATTTTTACAATGACATAGAGCCTTGAATTTGGCTTCACTGGATCTTAAATGCACTTTGAACACAGAATTTGATTGCTTCATAGGAGACATTCCAACATATTTATGCTCTGTAGAACTTTGAAGTTTTTATTCTTATAATCATGGTTCTGTGGTCTTTTTGCTTGCTATTTTTCTCTATGATGTTAGTACTTTTCCAAGGCCAGGCGTCTTATGGTTCTCTAAAGGAAGAGAACTGGTAGAATAAATATCTCTCAGTTCAAATGGGATTTATTAGGCTGTGGTTTGGGTAGTCCAACAACAGCTGTTAGAAAGACCAAGAATCTGGCAGTTGTTAAGTACATGAGACTGAATGTCTTAGCAGTCCCAATCTGATGCTAGAGTACCGCAATATTCCTAGAGATCTGCTGGTCATCACAATGTATTTCAATCCCTAATAAGTAGATTCTCATATCTGCTAAGGAGTGCCTCAGGAACAGGATAGATAAACTTGCCAGTGAAATGGCAGGCAAGCAAAAGCAAAACCTTACTTCTTTTGTCTCCTTTTATGTGGGCTGCCACCAGAAGGTGTGGCTCAGATTTAGAGTGGGTCTTCCTGTCTCAAATAATCTGATTAAGAAAATCTCTTATGAGCATGCCTGGCAGCTTGGTTTGAGTATACTCTAGATTTAGTTAAGTTGACAACCAAAATTGACCATCACAAGTCCACCTCTTATTAACTTGATACACAATCATATCCCTTATTTCATGCTTGAATTCCAAATGAAGACAATCACTAGGTCAGAATTACACCTAACAAGCTATAACTATCTTACATGCAACCCCAAATGTGTTATGTATTTTAGAATGGGTTACAATGTCATTGAAGGAGTGCTTAGTCTTTTAGTGGTCATTTTAGACTGTTCCTAGGGACTTCATCTTACAAGCAGCAAGGAAGCAGAGAGATGAATTTTAGCATACAGGTATCTTTATGCTTTTTATTGCATCCAGGATCTTAGCCAGTGGAATCATGCTCCTGACATACCCAGAAGTTTGCTTCCTTGGTGATTCTAGGTCCTGTCAAGTTAATAATCAATATTAACAATCACAATAATGTATAAATGCATCAGACCATTACATTACTCCATTAATATAAGTTTTATATATTGTTTAAAAAATAAATAAATTTATACCTGGAGGTTATAACACAAGCCTATATAGTTCAGCTACTCTGAAAGCTGGCACAGGAGAATTACAATTTCAAGGATGACCTGGAAAGCATTGCAATAAGAAATAAAAACTACTGGTGATGTAGTTCTGTGATTGAGCTCTTACCTAACACATACATGGGAACACATCTGAGTTCCCAAGTACTGACGACACTGAGAACGGAGGGTTGTGACTCTGAGAATAATGTGAAAAATTAGCGAGTTCTAGGTTCAGCCAAATTCCATCACAAAATTTTATCATCAAAAAAATTTAATTAATTTTTTGTATTTATGTATTTTATTATATGTGTATGGGTGCTTTGCCTGGTGTGTGTGTGTGTGTGTGTGTGTGTGTGTGTGTGTGTGTGTGTGTGTGTGTGTGTATGCCATATGTGTACCTGGCATCCATGGAGGTCAGATAAGGGCATTATAGTTTCTGGAACTGGAGTTATGGATGGTTGTGAATGCTGGGACCCAAATCTGGGTCATGTACAAAAGTTGCTAACCACTGAGAAAGCTCTCTAGTCACCTCTCCAAATAAATTTTTAAAGTTACATTAGACATACTCCAAGCTAAAAATATTGGAAGATAGTCATTAAAATATGAAGCTTTCCTGAATCAGTTCTAAATTAATGTAGAGCATATGATGATAGCTACCACTTTAATCTCTGTAAAATAACCTTATAACCCAGTAAGAGACTTTTTCAAACTTCGTTTATTTATAGAATTTAAGTTTTCATTTTTAAAATTAAGTTTAATTTACTATTACTATTATTTGACTGGAGATTGAAGCCAGAACTTCATGTGCGATAGAATTTCTCACTACATAAATTAGCTTAAGTCAGAATAACAGTTGTTAAAAATGTACTCTATGATTATAATATATGAAACAAATAAGCCAGATGTGAAGGTGCATGTCCATAAGTCCTTTATTTGGGAAGTGGAGGCAGGAGACTCAGGAATTCAAAGTCATTGTCATGTACACAGAAAGTTTGAGGCTAGCCTAGGCTATATGAGATGTCTCAAAAATTAATAGAGACAACATACAAGCTACCCTTAACCAAGACCAACCACTCACTCCCAAGTCTGATGTAACAATGAATATAAATTAGACTAGGTAATTTCCTTATTATAGAAAATCTATTTATCCAACCCAATTACTTTAAAAATACCATTTCACATAAGTTATATCTAGAAGTACTCATGATTAGAAATTATCCATGAGATGGACAGATAGCTCAGTGGTTAGGAGAACTCAGAGTACCCAGCTTCAGTTTCCAGCACTCATATTAGGCAGCTTACAACTGCCTATAATCCAGTTCCTGATCTGTAGCTCCTTCTGTTTTATCTTAGTAGCACATGCATGTGATATACATACATACAGGTACATATATATATATATATATATAATATAAAATAAATTTTAAAAATAAATCGTTTTAGAAGTTAAAATAAAAATTAAAAACCTGCTTAATGCAATGCATAGGCTTGGCTTTCTTGCACCAAATGTAAAGTTAGTATGGCTAATCAGAGAAACTTGGTTGTGGATTTGGAAGATTACAGAATTAGTAATGAGGCAACTGGTAATTTTCCGAAGGAAATGCTAGAAATGCCATCATTTGTTAATTAATGCTGTCAAATCTTTGGGCTCACTTTGATCAGTGTGAGTCTATGGTCATCCGTGGTCTGCCATCCTTCTGTAAACCCTCTTCTGTTTCCAATCTACCCACTCCTCCACGGAGTAAACAACAACATCCAAGTTCCTAACATAAATATACATAAAAAAAAAACAGAAATATACTTTATTCTTCAATTATCGCATTCTATTTCAAAGTATTACAAGAAAAAAAATAGCATTAGTAATTTATATGCTATGATTATGAATTACTTGTAGGCATCAAGTTTTAATTTTACTTGTGTGTGCATATTGTGTTTATGTATATGTATTCCTTTCTGTCTCTCTGTCTCTGTCTGTCCCTGTCTCTGTCTGTTCCTGTCTCTCTCCCTCTCCCTCTTTTCTCCCTGTCGCCTCCCTTCCCTCCCTCCCCCTCCCCTCTCCCCTCTCCCCTCTCCCCTCTCCCCCCTTCCCCTACCCCCCCCCCCCATGCTGCACACACCAGCCTAGCTGGCCTTGTGAGCTTTGAGGAATTCTGCTGTCTCTACCTCCCATCTTGCTGAAGAAGCACTGGGACATCAGATACACACTACTGCACTGATAAGTGGTGAGGCTTTGGCCTCAGTTCCTCACATCTGTGTGGAAGTGCCTTACCCACAGCCTCCCCCACATTTGCATCATGCTTTAGAGAGCCACGTAATATTTTTAGCTCTGAATATAGAGAAACTGGCAGGTGCTGTTTTGGTTAAAAGGCTTTCCAACTGATTAATGTGTTCAGCAATAATTTGATTTTTAAAGAAAACTTCCATTATGGTGAGAAGAAAATGTTTCCTCTTCATAGAAAATCTGGCAAAATGTCTTGGCTTTTGCTCAGAATTTGTAAGCAAATGAGAATCAATTTGAAATATTGGAGAAGTCAAGGGAATGATTCTGGCTCTGCCTCTGTTACTGATGGGCTCTGAATGTTTTCACATTTAAAGTGATAGAAGCACATTAGTTAATTTATAAAAATCTATTACAACTCTTCTAACACATTTATTGTAAGCATTTATTACGAAGAGATATGATGTGTTTATGGCTTGTGATAGGATATCGATGGAAAGTTGTACAAAACTTTTCAACCTTGGGTTCAACAATAAGCAATTTAACAGTTGTCCTTCCAATGGAGATTTTGTGTTGTGTTGTCAGGTTCAAGACAACTTGCTTTTTTTTTAGATTCAATTTAAAAAAAAAAAACTGTCTTGACCTGGAGAGGTGAATCAGCAGTTAAGAGCACTGGATGGTCTTCCACAGGAACTAGGTTCAGTTCCCAGCATCCATATGGCAGCTCACAACCATGGTATACACTTCCCTCTTCTGGCCTTCATAGGCAACAGGCACCAATGTGGTACAGATAGAGACAAACACACACATACATATAATAAAATAGAAACCTAAACTAAAATAATGTCTTCTAATAGTGTCTTAAACTCACAAGAAGAGCCATTGCATGCTGAAATGACAGAGGTATTGGGTACCTATGGCCCAAAAGTTTAACTTGTATTGAAAATCATCTTCTTCAGCACTTTAGAATTCCTCAGTCAGTAAAACAATGTGTAAATAATTTTTATCGACACCTATGTTCCCCTTTTCAGTTTTATTCCATTGTTATACCATTTTCAAGTAGATCAGTAAGTTGTGTTTTCATATTTTGAGTATGTGACTGTTATTGATATGCTGTTTATTGTAATTATAGTTCTTTTGTTATAGTACAGTTACCCATGCAATGCATTTATTAAGCCATTTTCTTTCAACAAGTACTATAGTGTATTTATTTTCCTCACTTTTTCCTAGCCTAGAAGACTATACTGAAGCATCTCTGTAAGCAGACTCTCTGTTATTTTCTGGCATATAAAAATCTAATTAGTGTAAATATATTAATGTTTACTCAGCAGCTTCATTAAACTGTTTTCTGAAGAAATTCTTTTGAATTTTCTATCCCCACAGTCATTTAATCTACGTGATATTTGTGTTTCTTTTCCAAAATTTCCTTTCCTTTCAAAAATTGCTAGTCCTTATGTTAAATCCACCTTCATCATGTATTATATAGTAATTTTACATATAAACTTGTTGGTAGAAAAAAACAGTCTGTAATTTATCCTTCACAGTCAGTCCTATGTAAATTTGGTAACAATTTTATCTGTTTTCTGGTATTGTTTGGTTAGATTTGAATCCTTTCCTCAAGCTCAATAAAATTATGTTGAAATATTATGTTGTATATAATCTTTAGACTACACTATGTGGTCACTTTTCATAAATTTCTGGGATTTAACTCATATAAATTTGTGTTTTTCATTTGATGGCTGTATTACATAGGTGTCCATTAGTATAAGTTTGTTAGTCATGTTCTTACGTCTTTCCAGGTTCTTTTGTTTATGTGTTAGTTGTGAGAGGTTTGTTTAAGATCTTCAGCTACATAGATTTATGTACCTTTAGCAATGTGTTGGTTTTTACTTTAAACATCTTGGAGATGTTATTAGTGTGCATAATTTAAAGTATTTTAAACAGAATCTTCCTTGTGAACCAAATATTTTATCATTGAAGTGACCTTGTTTTATCTTTTGTAATGTGTTTTGCCTTAAAATCCATTTTGTCTAAAATTAATGCAGTGATACCAGCTTTCTTTGGTTATTATTGTGCGTAGCTTTTTCTTTTATTTCAACCTTTCTATGTAATCTTAGGCTTTTGATGTCTCTGATAAACATCATATCAGACATTCTGAAATTCGCTTCCTTTTTTGAAGTTCTAATGATATTTGTTTTCAACACTTTCCTCAGTGTTCTTACCTAAGATTTTACTAGCATTTTCAAACATAGTAAGAATATGTAACGAAAACAATTATATCTTCATCTAGACTCAGTATTTTGTTGTGTTTGCTTTACACTTCTGTCTCTTGCTGCCTAGTGTTTTTTGTGTGTGCAAGATTATTTAAAAGTAATTTACAGACAGCAAAACATTGTATACATAAAAACCTCACCACAAATTATGTCTTACAATAGCCTAATAAAATATCACCCTTAATAAAATTAATAATTTTAAAGGCACATGTCTTTTATAGTTGTTTATATCCTCCTTTTGTTCATTCTCTTGAAATTCCAAATATCAAGGTGATATTTGAAGAAAATATTCCGTGGGCCTCTTCTGTGCATCTTCAAAGGAGAGAGGCTGTCCTCACAGTAAACTTTATTTACAAGGATGATTTAGAAAAAAATGACTTGAGAACTGGTGATAGCTATCGTACTTTGCAAGAAAAGCCAGATAAGTTTACCTATCACTATAATAAAAACATGATCTCAAGAAAAACAGAGTTGCTATTCATTATGAGATGTGGAAGCTCTGTGAATACCCAACTTCTCTTCAGCAACACCAAGCCGTGTAACCTGTATGAAGGTTCATTTTGTGTGCTTAGCATCACCCTGCAGAAATGGGAGCTTACAGGAGCCCAAGATATGGGCCTACATTCTTAGGTTCTACTCAGAAGTCTTATATTTTTAGAAATATCTCATAACCCTGGGGTAAGCTTACTGGGTTTTCAAGTAGAGAAATGTCTTAATATTTTCTTACTTGTTAACAGGATGACCTTTCTATATTTTATTTCTTTACTTGGACTTAAAACAGCATGTTTGATATATAATTTACACAGTATTCAGTTTGTCTATTCAAAGCATATGTTCAGTAGTTTTATAGAATATGTACAGAATTTTACAACTATCCCCCAAGTGATTTTTGGACCTTTTTATCAATATGATAAGAAAAACACGTCCCTTAGATTTTTCTTCCCATTGACATCAGCCACAGGCTGATTGTTTAAATAATTCAACATATTCTCAACATTTAATATAAATAAACTCATGCCAATGTAACATTTTGTATTTGTGTTTTTTACTTAACACAGTATTTCCAAAGTTCATGGATGTGGTAGCATGAAAGAATACTTCCCTTCTCTTTATTGTCAAATGATATTTCATTGACTATATATACTGCATTTTATTTAATCAGTTCATCTTGACGTATATCTGGATTGTTTTCTCTCTTCTGGAATATTATTTGTAATGATGTTTTGTAATTTGTAATATAGTCATATATAAGGGTTTTCATAGACATATTTCTAATTTTCTTAGATATATACCTAGGAATAGTTTTCTCAATATGTTTAATTGTTTTAGTAAGCGCTAGACTGTTGTAAAGTGGTTATATTTGTTCTGCAACCCTACCAGTGATGTATGAGGGTTCTATCTAGGATTCATCCTCAGTAATGTTATTATTGTCTGTCTTTTTAATCTAGAGCTAGCTAGTATGTATGAATTTGTATTTCATAATGTTTTTTGTATTCATTTCCCTAATGGTCAATAATATTGAGTATGCCGAATGAAATTAGACCCTTATTTATCATCATACTCAAAGACTAACTCCAAGTGTATCAACAGACCACAGTGTGAAACCTGAAACACTGAAACTGCTACAAGAAAATAGAAGCTCCCCTAATATGACATAGGTATAGGAATGGACTTTCTGAATAAGATTTTATTTACCCAAAATTTAAAGCCAACAAGTGACAAATGGAACTTCTGTTCTGCTAAAAAAAAAAAAAACAAAAAAACAAACAAACAAAAAAAAACAATCAACCGGAGGAATAGGAAGCCTACAGAATAGGAGAGACTCTTTGCCAGCTGTGCATCAGACAGAGATTTAATATTCAGAATATACAAAAAAACAAAGTGTGAAAATGAACAACTAGACAAACAAACAACCCCAAATGACCCCTTCAAATAATGGTCCTGAAAAGAGAGGGGTCTCAAAAGAAGAAGAAAAATTGGCAAGTAAACAGCTTTAACATGTTCATTGTACCTAGCCACTGGGGAAATGCTGGTCAAATGAACTTTGAGATTTTTGTCTTACCCAGTCAGAAGGGCAAAGAGCAACAAAACAACGACCAACAAATACTGTTAGTAGTATTGGGAACTGGTTCAGCCACTTGAAATCTGTGTGCAGAATTCTCAAAAAGCTAAAAATAAATCTTCCATGTGACTCAGGAATGGCACTCCTTGGCATGGGGTCAAATGACTCAACATCTTATTCCTCAGATACTAGTTCAGCCATGTTTAGTTCTGCTCTATTCAAAATATCTAGAAAATAAAAACCACCTAAATTGCCCTTCACCCAATGAATGGATAATGAAAATGTGATATATTTGCACTATGGAAAACTATTCAGTTGTTAATAAAAAATGAAATCATAAACTTTTCAGATAAATAAGTAGAATTAGAAAAGATTGTGTTGAATGAGATGACACAAAGCTAGAAAGACAAATGTCACATGTTCTATCTCATCTGAGGTTCTTAGCTCCAAATACTAAGATGTGCGTAGATAATCTTTTTGTTTGTTTGTTTGTTTTTCGAAAGTTTTCAAGACAGGGTTTCTCTGTGTAGCCCTGGCTGTCCTGCAACTCACTCTGTAGACCAGGCTGGCCTCGAACTCAGAAATCCACCTGCCTCTGCCTCCCGAGTGCTGGGATTAAAGGCATGCGCCACCACTGCATGGCTGTGAGTAGATAATCTTGCTTTCTGTTTTTCTAATTTCTAAAAATCGTGGCTTGAGTGAAGGATGACTCACACATTTGAACATGTGGCTCCCAGCTGGTGGCACTGCTTTAGAGGGTTGAAGGTATACATGAAATATAAATGTACTTTGTTTACACTTGTGACTTACTCTCAGGATACTTCATTATGTATAAACAAATATTTCAATCTACAAAAGATGAAAATACTCAAAACACCTCAAGTAATACTCTAATAGGTTTTATTTTCATATTTTAAGTTCTAAAATTATTTTCTATACTTATCCTAATACCTACTAAGTTATTAATTATTTTTGAGCAATACATTTTTGAGCAGTTCCATACTGTTTTAGTTATTATAGTTTATGCTATATTTTAATGTGCTATAATATACAATTTGTTTAATTTTTCTTTAATTTTTTTATATTTTATCTCAGGATAAAAACTAAAAAGATGACTATAGATCCATAAGTATCATGAATTAACAATCTTCCATGATTTTGTAGAAATAAACTTTTCACCACAGTACTGAAGCAATCAAACTAAGACGTGGGAGGCAGAAGCAAGATAGGACAAGTTCCTTGTTAGTCTGAGACATAACTCTGCCTCAGAAAGAAGCCAATAAACACTACTTTTCGATTATGCTTTTCATGTGGACTTACGAAATCTTTTCAACTGAGATATTTAATATTCATTTTATCTCACTATTGGCCTCACCTAAATTTGTCTTTAATCGCATTGCTCGGTGTAAAAGTTACTTTTTTCCTTTAGAAAGCTTTTCTGCCTATCCTTTCAACTGCTATTAAGAATTCTAAGCCTAAGGGAATTACCTTTATTAACTCTAATAACTATTGATACCAGTCATTTTCTTTTACTTGGTGAATCCTATAGAACTGTAGTTAAGGCTTAATCTACCAAGGGAAATCATATTATCCATATCTGTCATAAATGAGAAGCAAATTCTAGAGGATACATCCATGGTCTCACAATGAATCAGTTGCTATGGAAAGATCAAGATATATTTCTTAAATGTTGTTAGTTTTTTCATTACTGCTATAGCATTATTCCACTTAATTTTAATTCCATTTTCATTTGTTTATGGCTAGATTCTTACTAGATTGCAAGCTCCTTAAAATCATCAAGCACCCAGGTCTACACAGTTTTTTTTTACCACTCAGAGATACACTATTGCGCTTTGTGCTTACTAGACACTTTGTCAATATAAGTAGATACTGCCTAAAAATCAAAAGCTGTTCCATCTAATGAGATATACTTAGAGCCATTTCCTTACGGCTGCCCCTGAATAACTGCTTGGAAAGCGCCATCTAGTGGTTGGTGTGTGTTACAATGACTTGGCTTTTTTGGTGTTTTTTTTTCCCTCCCCCCTCCCAAGAATAGCAAAATCCTATTTTAAAAAAAAATTCTATTTGGCATAAACAGATTATAACTTGAAATTTAAAATTAAATTAAAACAAAATTTTTGTAATTCTTAAATTAAAAAAAAATATTTAATTTTGTGTCCATTGTGACTCCCAAGAACTGGAGTTGCAGACAGTTGTGAATTGCCATGTAGGGTCTGGGAATTGAACCTGGGTCCTCTAGAAGAGCAGCCAGTGTTCTTAACCGGTGAGGCGCCTCTCTAGCCCTATATTCTTAAATGTTTTAAGGGGTTTTCTCTCTAAATTATTCTTCATGTTTGTTGATAATGAACTTTAATATGATGAATGATTAATTTTGAGAAATATTGGATATAAGGAATGCTACAAATACATAAAATGTTTTATTTGTTTATACATTTTATTTTAAGATTTAGATGTTGTTGTTAGATATTGAAAAGTGCAAATATATGTGTAATGGGAGTTCATATTATTTTTAATTTTATTAATAAAATTCTATTAGTTGTCTTTGCATTATTTTAGGGATGGTAATTTCTTTTTGGAGGAAAATTTATTACAAATGTCTGAAAATGCAAAAGATGTTATTTTTAATTTATAACAAAATCTCCTCTGCATATATTCCTACTTAAAACGTAGATACACTTCCAAATGTCAAATATTATATTAGTATCCATTGTAGATAAGCATTAGCCTTTGATCTTCTATTAATTATGTAATTGAGTGTTGACCATATGTACAAATCTAATTCACATATTATGACTGTTGACTCTTCTTATCTCAAGAATGAGTGGCTTCTAAATTTTGTAAATTCATAGTTTAGAATCAATAATTCATCTTTGCATAAGCCAGAATTACATATTTTAAGTTAACCTCTGTTCCTAAACTTAGTGTTTTATATGAGTTTATTTATATTTATATTCTTGTGCCTAACAAGTCTTGCCTTCAATAATAACCCTTCTCATTTGATGAATGACTGTGTCTCAACAAACCTATAATGTAGTAAAAATGTAATAGTGAAAACAATAAAATTTATGTTCCTGTGTATACTAGTAATGACTGCATAACTATCTAGTTTGCTTCCTATTACTGTGCTAAAGTCCATGACCAAAAGCAACTTGGAGAGGAGAGTTTTGCTTTCATGCCCCAATCACTGTTAATCAGTCCATTACTGAGGGAAGTCGGGGCAGCAAGTCAAGGCAGGAACCTGGAGGCAGGAACTGAAATAAAGGTCATGGAGGAGTGATGCTTATTAGTTTGTTCTTCTGGCTTGCTCAGCTTGCCAGAGTGCAAGTCTATACAACTCAGGACCACCTGCCCAGACGTGACATCTCTCACAGTGGGCTGGGCCCTTCAAAATAAATCACTTTGGGGGAAACTGCTCCACAGTGGTCATTTTCTCACTTGAGTCTCCCTTTCCTAGCATGTGTCAAGTTGATAAAAAAAAAAAAACACAATAATAGACTTTAATTTGAAGTGTCAGAGTGTGCTTTTACTGGAACACACTCTTTTATAACCATGGAAACAGGTTTCAACAGGATGGTGGCATCTAGTTTGAGCTGAAGTTAAATGATAAAGATTTAGGGAGATTCTCCAGTAATAACTAAAGGAGGGAAAACATGGAACACAGGGTAGGAGGCTAGTTTACTTGTAAAACAATAGGTGCTGAAGATGAAACATTGATTAACAACGTTTTATATTTTCCTTGTACAATGCTTTCAGTAGTCAGTTTGACAAAATGTATTGGGCTTTCTTGTGCATAAATTCTGTGTTGTTTGCATATGTTATTCTAATTCCTGTTGGATTGTTTTTTCCTAAGTATTTCAGCTCTACAGTAGTGTATGGTTTGGGATGTTAGAATGTCACTTACTATCTTCCCATTCTCTATGTGTTTTTATAGTAGAGAATGATACTTTTCTGGCTCCAGAACATTACTCCCTAGTGTGGTTGAATTCAGAGCCTCTAACCTTTGTGTGAAGCTTGGGATGGTTAAGAATTGAGCCATTAGTGATGAAAGAGCAGGCGCAAAGGGAAAAAGGAGATAAAATACAGCATTAGATGCTTTATGATCCACTTGTGAATGCCAAGAAGTAAGCTGACATCAAGTGGCAGCTATTCTTGGCTACTTTCCAAGGTCATGCGCTGCTACAGACTGAGAGGTGATTCATTACAAATGATCTTAGAAGAAAAGAAAAAAAAGATGTTCTTACAACCTGGACAAGTGACAAAGCATATCAGCCAGAATGTCTTATGAATTTTCTTTTCATTTTACCATCTTTAAAAAGATATTTCTCAGCTGGACATAGTGGTACACACCTTTAGTCCCAGCATTCTAGAGGGAGAGGCAGAGGCAGGGGCAGAGGTAGGGGAATCTCTGTGAGTGCAAGTCTAGCCTGGTCTACATACTGAGTTCCTGAATGGCTAGGAATTGGATGGTAGAGAGACTCTTGTCTTAAGAAAACGAAAACAAACAAAAAGATATTTCAGCATGTAAAGGAGCTGTCTACCAAACCCAGCAACTTGATTTTTACCCCTGAAACTCACATAGTAGATGGAAAAGCCAGACTGCGTCATGCTGTTTTTGAAATGCCATACATATTCTACAACATGTGTGCATCATACACACACACACACACACAGAGAGAGAGAGAGAGAGAGAGAGAGAGAGAGAGAGAGAGAGAGAGAGTAAATAAATGTAAAAAAGTGAAGAGATATTTATTAGTTTAAAATTATAAAACTTTTATTTGCTCATTGTGAGAAATTGAAAAAGAAATGCATACAACAAACTCCTGACTATAAAAGGCCATTGTCATTTGTACACATCCTTTCATATCTTTTCTTATATTGATTTTACAAGTTTGAATTGCTGCCGTAAATTGATTTTCTAAGTCAGAGAGTTGCTGTTAAGTTTGTATTTAATGATTTTCCCTTTTTTCTCCTACAGGCCTGCCATGGGTGTTCTCCTGGATCAAAATGTGACTGCAGTGGTATAAAAGGAGAAAAGGTAAATTCTGAGTAAAACAATCAAATAATATTTGTAAATTAACTGCACAAACTAGACTTCTATCAGTGCCCAAATAAATAAAATAGATTCTACTGCATTGCTTAATTTAGAGTGGGAACTTATAAAGATTAGACTGTGTCAGAATCAGCAAACATCACTATAAAACATATGATAAATATTTTAGGCTTAATATTCATAAGTTCTGTCACATTTTACTTTCTTCTGGGGATTGGATCCATGGCTTTGCACAATCTGAGCAAGCAGTCTACAACTGTGCTATATTCCTAGTTCCTTTAAAAACAACATAAAAATAACAACAACAAAGCCTCAGAAGTTACTGAAAATTGACCAAAAATTCTTAGGGTGCACCTTGGGAAAGGACAAGGAAATGGGCAGGAAAGGGGGAGCAGATATTAGGGAGACCAAACAAAATTAAATATGGATAAAAGTCTTTTGTAAGCATCTATTACATTACAAGTGAATCATTTTGTTCTGTTTGGTTTTGGATAGCATCTCACTATATAGCTCTGGCTGGCTTGGAGCTCACTATGTAGACCAAACTGGCCTTGAACCCACACAGAACAACCTGCCTTTGCCTCCCAAGTGCTGAGGTTAAAGGTGTGAGCCACCACTGCCTAGCCTTACAGGGATTTTATCATCACCACCATCGTCGTCATCATAAATTCTAGCTCTTAGTCTAGACAAAATGCACCTCAAATGACATCTAACTTGATGGCTTTTGTCTTCCAGTGCCTTATTTGTCTGTGAGTCATTAACTGACATCAAATTAGAAATTTAAAACAAGATAATGAATTACAGACAAGAGAATTATACTATGAGACAGGGATCTTACATTACTCTTTCCTCTTTGTAACTCGATAAATATTTTTTTAATGATTAAACAACTATTACTAATTCTATATGAAGTTAAGGACCATATCTTTAGTGAATATTCCAGTTAGATATATAAGTATTCATTTGTGTAATAAAAGATGCTTAAAAGCCCTGGTGTCAACAAATTAATGTATTTATTTTATAGAATCTTATTTGCAAGTCCCTTTCTGTCATGTAACACACTACCCCCTAGCAGAACATCTCTTAAGAGTTAGTAAATGCTGGTCTAGATAACACTTGGGGGAGTAACATTTTTAGGGGAGTAGCTTTTCCACAAGAAGGCTTTCTACAGTGTCAAAGTATTAGAAGGGATTCATTTGAGATCACAGAGGAGGGAAGAACGTGAAAGAGATTGTCTTTTAAAGAAAGGAAGCATACTGGGAGAATTTACATGTATATAGCTATTATTGTTTGTACTTCTCAGTTTGTAAGGTGATGGATGGGTAAATTCTTAAGAGTCATGGTTATGGTCACAATGACCTAAGGAAAATGGTTCAAGACTCCAGAGCGGCTGGAACAGAAGGAAGACGTGATGGAATACAAGACAGCATAGAGTGAAGAATAAAAAATAAAGTTGAAGATCCTATTCAAATTGTTGGTTAAGTTTTGATTTTATATGAATAGAGGAAAATTCATAGAATCTAATAAAAAGAAAATAATTGGGTTTGAGAAGCTCTCCAAGTGGCTCTGTTACAAGCTGGAGTTTCAGATCTATATATCTTCATTTTGACAGTAGCTAAAATTCTTCTAATTATAGTGTGGCAACTATCTCATTGTGGTACAGAATTATAAAGACAAAATAAGAATTATACAAAAGAAGATATTATTGTTTCAATTTCTTCACTAGGAGCTTATCCTTTAACTTGCACATTTTGCAATATTCTAACTGAAAATAGTTTACCACTAGTTACCAATATAACACTTTGTCTTGATTTATTCTTATGTCCACAGCCAATTGTGTTTCTTGACAATTTTACATTATCCTTGAAGTACTATTCTCATGTTGCCTATAGTGACATAGGCCTGGCATACTAGCACTCAGGCAGCAGAAGCAAGAGGACTAGAAGTTCAAGGCCATACTAGGTACATAGCAAGTTGGAGGACAGTCAACTTAAATGAGACACTCTTTCAACAAACGAGCAAGCAACAATTTTTATGCTTATTTTCAGGAACCATTTTCATTTGTTTATTATAAACGGCCCTTATTGAAAGATGTGCTGTTTTAAAAGTATTTTTAAACTCCAGATCTTGGGACTATATCTTAGGTAATCAGTTGATTAATCTTCTTTAAACTGGTGAGCTGGGATGTGCCTAGTGGTGGAATACTTGGCTTTGTATTTTATCTGAGACTGTGGGTTTGATATCTATCACCACACAACAAATAAACTAGACTTATCACGGAATATTTTTCCTTTGTATAATTTATCTAAATCTGAAATATTACCATTTTAATGGATTTATATAAAAGCACACACTAGAAATTAAGAATGTTCATTTATAAATTGATGTTTACTGAATATTGGTTCTATTGGATACTAAGAATACAATGTTGAAGAAGCCATGATTGTTTCCATGTAGAGGTGAAGGAGAAGGTACTGTCCAGGTTAACATCAATTTCTGACTGAGACAGAGGAGCTGTGTTTACACTTAGGAAAATTATAAAACTTCTCTGTCATGACTTTTCACACATAAAATGAAAATAATAATTATACTTTGTCTTAAAATGGGGAGTAAGAAGTAAGATAAAAGAAAACACTGAAGTTTAGACAGTCTCTGGCAAACAGAAAACACTCAACACAGGTGAACTATTTTTACAGTCTTTCGAGTTTTAAGAGTTTGTGGAAATGCTTAAAAGAAAGTTGTTAATAAAAACTTACCATTACTATTTTCAATTTTCCAGGGAAAGAGAGAAGGCAATAAAAGAATCTAAGTAACAATTATATTTAAAAGATAGCAAAAAAAACAAAAAAAAAACAAAAACAAACAAACAAACAAACAAACAAAAAAAAGATAGCAAAAAGAGAATAATACTATTTCATAAATCTTTTTTTAAAAAAATTCAAACATGGACAAGCAGGATAAGTCAGTGGTTTGTTTGTTTTAAAGTTTGTATTTCAGAAATAGGTAACCACTTCATATTCAGTCTATGAATGTATGAAAATTACAGCACAGATCAATAATGGTTTAAAGAATTATATGAATACCTATGAAGTAAATGTAGGCACACCACTAGTGTTAGCTTTTCTTACTATTCATTTTAAGAAAATAGGTAGAAAACCATACTTTTAGCTAATTCTTGCACAGGAAAGCTATAATTTTTTCTTTAACAAACTTTCTACCTTTGAAAGTCTCAAGATTGTTCTTTTAGCTCTTTTTGCTACTGTATAGCATATGCTTCTCTGTCTCTAGTTCTGTGATAATGGGAGGGTTCAGGATATAACATTAAAAGTTATAACATTTTGTTGATATCAACATAATTAAGCTTTTAGCATCATTTATTTTCTTCTACAATTTTTACTTGTGCGTACATATATATGAATGTGCAAAAATAATTAAGGAAAAAAAGGCTATCAATCTGAGTGGAAGGTTATGGGGGCATTAGAAGGTGGGCACCTAGGAGGGGCAGGAGGGTGGAAAGGGAAGGGAGAAATATGATGTAATTTTATTGCAATTAAAAATACATAACAAGAATACGTAACAATTTTTTACTTTATTTATTTATTTATTTATTTATTTATTTATTTATTTATTTACACTCCAGATTTTATTCCCCTCCCGGTCCACCCTCCGACTGTTCTACATCTCATACCTCCTCCATAACCCCTGTCTCCAGGAGAATGTCCCTGCCCCCAAACTCCACCCCTCACCCCACCAGACGTCTAAACTCCCTGGGACCTCCAGTCTCTTGAGGGTTAGGTGCATCTTCTCTGACTGAACCCAGACCCTGCAGTCGTCTGCTGTATATGTGTTGGGGGCCTCAGACCAACTCCTGTGTGCTGCCTAGTTGGTGGTCCAGTGTTTGAGAGATCTAGTGTATATCTCTGTGTGTTTGTGTGTCTGTGTGTATGCATACATGTGTATGTGTGTGTGTTTGTGTGTGTGTGTACAAGTGTCACAGTGTCTGAGTGCAGAAGTCAATTCTCTTCTTCCATTCTGTGGTTCCTGAGAATTGAATTCAGTCAGGCTTTTCTTGCCTAGCTACTTCACTGGCCAGCATCCTCTATTTTCAGTCTTTGGTTTATTCCCATTTGTTTCAGTAGCCCAGATAGTACTTTTGCTTTGAAACTACACATAGCATACTCTGGACGTTTGACAGAGATATACTCTAAATGTCAGTTGAAAACCCAACATGTAGATATTTTATACTTTGGATAATATACTGGAACTAGATTGCTTTTTCTTTTTACTTTTCTTTCTGAGTGGAACTTGCAGTCAGAGTTTTAATCCTAGTTCTGCTCGTAACAGACCATTCAATAATTTGAGATAATCTAACTATTAAAATTGTGAAATTCTTAATTTTTCCTGCTTGCCTTCTTTATAATTGAGTGAAGCAGTTATTATATTCTCACTTTATCTCTGATATACTATCTAACTCTGCAACTAGAAAGAGGTTATATTTACTATATATGATATATTTGAGATGATTTGTATTTTTTTCCCCACATTTTACAGACTTGTCCATGTTGGTAGATACTGTGGACAAAGAATATCACTATATAATGTTACTTTCATCTGGCAGACGTTTGAACTTTCTGAAACACAACTATGTCTGTGCTTAAAAGTTCACAAAATGACTTTCCTTTACATTCTTGTTTAATTACAGGGAGAACGGGGATTTCCAGGTTTAGAAGGCCATCCAGGTTTACCAGGATTTCCAGGTCCAGAAGGGCCTCCAGGACCACGGGGACAAAAGGTATTTGTTTCAATCAACAATAGCAGAGGAATTAAACCACCCTAAATGTGAGACAAGCTATCAAGTTGACTAAAAGCTCACTGAGCTGTAATGAGAAAATACTGCTTAAATCAACATATATATATATATATATATATATATATATATATATATATATATATAGAGAGAGAGAGAGAGAGAGAGAGAGAGAGAGAGAGCTAATCAAGATCAAGGGGCTCATGCCTGGGAGAGGTTAATTCTCCTCTAAGCAGTAATTAATTATCTATAGTCCTTTGTCTAGGAGCAGAACCCATAAAATTGTCCCATTTTTCCATTAACATGTGCATTGATACTGTTGTTGTTCCGGTCTTGACTGTTACAGAGCAGACTTCTTGCTCTTAGAAGATTTCTACCTCTTCTTTTGTGATGGTTTCCTGGGTCATAGATACAGGAATGTGGATGCAAGGCTGTGCTCCCCAAAATACACTGATCTCTGTTTTTTGCCCAGTTGTGTGTTGTTTTGCTGTTGTTGTTGTTGTTTCATGATATTCTTCATTTGCCATGGTGAGAGATTTCTTTGATGAATAGTGGCAGCTACACTTACTCAGAAAAAGTGTCTCTTCACCTTAGTGTTACTGTTTAAATTTGGTCATTATTGACATATTCATGTATTTTTCAGGATGTTGTTTGTTGTATATGGTTTTTGGAATTCTTTTTGCCTTAAACTTTTCCTTGGGAGATGCAAATAAACATCTTTTCACCCCATATGAGCACCAATGGCAGACCATTTTATTATTCAATCAAAGTCCAAATTATGGTGACCAATGAATCTATTGGACTCGTTAACTGAACATGAATAAGGGATTACGTAGACAGGTAGGTGACTGCAAAACAGCTGAATCACTACAAGGTTCCACCACACCATGGATAATGACCTTAAGGAGGCTGCTGTGGAGCCTCAGTTTGAATTAGCTTCCTAACTCTATGTACTCTAGCATCTCCCTAAATCACTTGCAGATGTTGGATGTGGGAGGGTCAATAGCTTGAATCTCAGAGAAGTATCTTTAGAATCATTTTTCATCTACTTACCAGGAAGTGTTAAACTTCAATTATCACTATCATAGGTCTGACATATGTGTGTGTGTGTGTGTGTGTGTGTGTGTGTGTATGTATGTATGTATATATCTTCCATGAATAACAGTAGCATCTTTTATTAATTTAGATAATTATTCTTTTATTTAGACAAAACATGCTAGGGTTTTTAAATGTTTGTACTATAACACATCCATCCATATTTATAATACAATATTACAGAAAACCAGCCAGCAATCCCAAATCCCAGGGCTACCAACTACAAGAAATTAGTAAGCACAACAATGATCTCCCTTAACCATAAATGACATTATCTTAGGCCTAGCTTCCTAGATAGACTTGGATTGAAATAGCTCTTTTCCCTAGGGCTATAAACTATATAACATACTAAGAGAAGAAAAATATAACAGTAGCATCTTTACGTGTGTGATAAGATAGGGAAGAAAAGAGATAATAGTGAATTTTGAGACCAAGAAGAGTTTCTTTTAGTTTTTAAGGGCTCTTTTGGCTCAGTGCCCTTTTCTATCTGTGTTATATAGACTGGTAAAGTAGTATATGAAAGGTCCAGCTCTATTCACTTGCCCAAAAAGCAAAAAAATTGACTTAATAACATTTTCCTTCTAGCTTTATTATTTCATCTAATGATGGTGTACCATATCATTAGAGGATTAAGAAATTCAAATGGATATCATCAGGTAGTCTTCCAAAGAAAGGAAGAAAATTAAATGCTTGGAGACATTTTAATATACAGCTAGCCATACCAGAATGTAGATGTTGTGAGAATAAGAACACGACTGTGAAGAGAACATCAACACTAAGGAAATACTAACACTCCAAATGACTGGCTACATAGAACTCTGATAAATGGCCCATTCAAATGAATTTCCTAGGCACTCTAACACAGCAAGTGTAAGAGTGGCAGTATAATGCTTGCCACCCAGGAATGGCAAATAAGTAGCACAGAGTTTATCACGAACTGAGCACTAATACAGAAACACAATTAAATTCTTCCATTTCTCATCACCCTGGAACTTAAGCAATGGTCTTCTGAAAATGAAGTGGAAACACAAATTGATTAATTTTCAGCTATGTTATGGAAATAAATGCTTTGAAATAGAATGTAATTTGAACCATAGAAAAAGCTATGCTTCTCAAATGTGAGTTTATCTGGGAACAGGGCCAGAGTTTTTTGCATATCATGCATATTAAGAGTAAATATTTGTGTTTTATTAAAAGAAGTTACATTACAATTATTTTAAAATAATTTAGCATTAACTAAGACTCTTTAATAATAGTATAATAGTTTATGAAAATGTGCTCATTTGCACATTAAGTTTAGAGAGTATTCTAACCCTTTGCTGCAATTCCTTTTCATTATTTATAGCACAAGAGTGTGAACTGCTTTCTAAACATTTTAGATTCTATAGCTTAAAATATACTTTTATGTCATTGGGTATTTGTATTTTAAAGTAATATATATGATTATTCTTTGGTAGATTCCTTTTTTATAATAAAATTTAATTGTTAGAGAATTTTAGAGAAATGTTCCATATAACAGTACAAATCAATACAGTACTTCTAATGAACAGTTAACCAACAAGTCCAAAGTATAAATTGTGCATAAAATTTTATCTAGTAAACTTATTTCTAGGAATTTATGTTGACAAAAATATGTATATACTGTGAGATATCTATTACAGTATTATATTCAATGGTGAATTATGAGAAACATGTCAAAATTAAATGCAGAATTAATACATTATGAAATTACATGTAGACATTTCTATAATAATTAAAATGCTATTTTTTAGGCTAAAACTTTAGAAACCATTATTAACATCATCTTATACTTTCACATTATAAATATGATTAAAGTAAATTAAATCACTTTGTAAAAACATTATGCAATTGGAAATTATTTCTCACAGATCAACACTTACAGTTTTATAGGACATTCATTTTTTCTCTTTTAAAATGACAAAGGAAAGTTGACTTCAGTCAAAATAGCACACATAGCCTAATCTAATAAATCACACGTTTAATGTTACTTGTTTTCAGTAGACTTTGAAAGCCTTACTACTGTCACACTCAACTGTCAAATAAGTTGACAACTCCTGACTAAATTCAGAGAAAATACATACTAGTCTTCTAAAATATATAGGACTCACCTCCCTAATGTGAACACAAAATACAAATACCTCCAATGTTCTCCCTTGAAGATATGTTAGCTTCACTCTTAGCAAAGAGCAACATTCCTTTGCATTTCCCAAGGCCATTACACTGAGACTCATCGGATACCTATAACACTTGCTGAAGTTACCCCTTAAATATTTCTAGTTCTGTAGTGACTATTTCTGTAAAGAATGAAGTATGGGATTTTTTTCAGGACATTTAAGTTTTTCAATAGTTAAACCACAGATGTAGCAAATAAAAGAATTCAAGGTATTAGCAACAAATAAAATTGTGCCAGTGGACTTTGGTAAAATTCTATAAAATTATAATCATTTCAATTATAATCACTGTTTAAGAATGCTTTAGAAAACAATCTCTTGAGTTCTATCTGTGCCTCTGAATGTATCACTTACCTGAACTGTGCCATATTTGTGTATTTAAAATATATATTATTATTACATTGCCTGTGGTTTCTAGAGAATAGGTGTTCAGAATTGAGAGTTCATCTAGGTAGATTTTTCCTTTGACCAGTTTGAAGTGCCCTTCTTATCTTTTTTGATAACTTTTGGTTGAAGGTTGATTTCATTCGATATTAGAATGGCTACTCCAGCTTGTTCCTTGGGACCATTTGCTTGGAAAATTGTTTTCCAACCTTTTACTCTGAGGTAGTGTCTGTTTTTGTAACTGAGGTGCGTTTCCTGGATGCAGCAAAATGCTGGGTCCTGTTTATGCATCCAGTCTGTTAGTCTATGTCTTTTTATTGGGGAATTGAGTCCATTGATATTAAGAGATATTAAGGAATAGTGATTTTTGCTTCCTGTTATTTTTGATGTTATTTTTAAGTTTGTGTGGCTATCTTCATTTGAGTTTGTTGAAAGATTACTTTCTTGCTTTTGCTAGGGTGTAGTTTCTCTCCTTGAGTTGGCATTTTCCATCTATTATCCTTTGTAGGGCTGGGTTTGTGGAAACATATTGTGTAAATTTGGTTTTGTCATGGAATATTTTGGTTTCACCATCTATGGTAATTGAGAGTTTTGCTGGGTATAGCAGCCTGGGTTGGTAGTTGTGTTCTCTTAGGGTCTGTATGAGTTATGTCCAGGATCTTCTAGCTTTCATAGTCTCTGGTGAGAAGTCTGGTGTAATTCTGATAGGTCTGCCTTTATATGTTACTTGACCTTTTTCCCTTACTGCTTTTAATATTCTTTCCTTATTTTGTGTATTTGGTGTTTTCACTATAATGTGACGGGACGAATTTCTTTTCTGGTCCAATCTATTTGGGGTTCTGTAAGCTTCTTGTATAATTATCTTCATCTCTTTCTTTAGGTTAGGGAAGTTTTCTTCTATAATTTTGTTGAAGATATTTACTGGTCCTTTAAGTTGGGAATCTTCACTCTCTTCTATACCTATTATCCTTAGGTTCTGTCTTCTCATCGTGTCCTGGATTTCATGGATGTTTTGGGTTAGTAGCTTTTTGCATTTTGCATTTTCTTTGTTGTGTCGATGTTATCTATGGTATCTTCTGCTCCTGAGATTCTCTCTTCTATTTCTTGTATTCTGTTGATGATGCTTCCATCTATTACTCCTGATCTCTTTCTTAGGTTTTCTAATTCCCAGGTTGTCTCCCTTTGTAATTTATTTATTGTTTCTATTTCCATTTTTAGATCCTGGATGGTTTTGTTCAATTCCTTCACCTGTTTGGGTGTGTTTTCCTGTAATTCTTTAAGGGATTTTTGTGTTTCCTTTTAAAGGGAATTATTTATGTCCTTTTAAAAGTCCTCTGTCATCAGCATGAGAAGTGAGTTTAGATCCGAATCTTGCTTTTTCTGTGTGAAACTGTATCCAGGATTTGCTATGGTGGGAGAATTAGGTTCTGATGATGCCGGGTAAGCTTGGTTTCTGTTGCTTATGTTCTTGTGCTTGCCTCATGCCATCTGGTGTTTTTTTGTGCTACCTGCCCTCCCTTTATCTGACTCGAGCCTGTCCTTCCTGTGCTCCTGGTTGTGTCAGAACTCCTCAGAGACCACCTGTGTGATCCTGTGATTCTGTGATCCTGTGATCCTGAGATCCTGGGTGTGTCAGAGTTCCTGGGAGTCAAGCTGCCTCTGGGACCCTGAGATCCTGGTATGACCAAGCTCCTGGGATCCTGGGTTCCTGGGATCCTGGGTGTGTTAGAGTGCCTGGGAGTAGAGCTTCCTCTGGGTGTTGTGAGACTGACTGAGGAGTTTACGCCCAAGGTCTGTTCAAGGCACCTGCCCAGACCGGAAGGAACCGCTGCCACTGGTCAGGCGGGGTTTCTGAGTTCCTGGATCCCACTGGTCCCAGTTACTCCCGGTGTTGGGACAGATGCTGTGTCCTCCTCACCTCTGATTCTCTGATCCTGGGTGTGTTAGAGTGCCTGGGAGTGGAGCTTCCTCTGGGTGTTGTTGGTATATTCCTTTTTATCAACATATAGGTTTGTAAAATAAACTGGCCAATTAGCTCATTTGCTTAGAATGTGTTACTAAGGTGTGTGTGTGCGTGTGTGTGTGTGTGTGTGTATTTATATAAATGCACATTTGTAATGTTGCAAAGGAGTTCTTTGTTAAATAAAATGTGATTCCTTTTCAATAGATAATGTATTCACTTTATTCATGTTAATTAAATATTAGGAATACAATGACAAACTCTTTTCCACCTTTCCTTTATTTAAGAACATGGAATTTCTTTTTTATACACATATAACTATTTCTTTGTGAACTTCACAACTGTTTTTAATCCTTTTGTCTTGTAAATCTTGTGCATTTTCTTGTTAAATTTACTGCAAAATATTTTGTTTTGCCATTAATGGTGGAATATTTTCTTCTATTAAGTCTCCTAAATGGTTGTTACTATAATAAAGCTATTGTATTGTCATAGTTGCCTAAATGGCTTGAGTTTCAGGCATACAAGCTTATCATTTGTATCATATTGCTTTTATCAATCTTATCATATTGCTTTTATCTCATCCTTTGTAAGATTTTCTCCTTTTGAATGTAGTGCTAAGGACTGAGCTCAGGACCTTACATGTTTTAGGCAAATGCCCTACCCAGATGTAATCTCAGCTCCATTATTTCTCACTTTTCTTTCTTGTTTTCTCTTAAGACAGTCTAACTCTGGTTCCGGCTGTTTTGGAACTCTCTATGTAGACAAAGTTAGCCTCAAACTTGGGGCATTTTTTTCTGCTTTAGCCTTTTGAGTGTTGGGAATACAGGTCCTCCATAACTTCTAGCTTTGTAATTTTCTTCCCTGAAGTTCTTCTTTAACCATGCTGCTTGGTCTAACTGGTGCAATGTTCACACTTTTGTCTTATTTCTGCCTTCAGTGGGAAGGCATAAAATATTTATTGAATAAGAGATCTTCTAGTTATTCTAACTGGGAATCAGAATTCATCGAATCTTCTCATAAACACATCTGCTTTGGAAAGAGTATATCATTAAACTTTTTTAAAGGACAATTTGATAGGGAATTATAAACTTTTCATTAACATGTCCTTGTTGCCAGAACCTGTGGCTATACTACTTTACATCAAACTGTATCAGTATTTCTTTATTCAAAACTTTAAAGAAAATACTTAACGAAAAGTTCACAGAGATAAAAATTTAAACTTTTCAGCAATGCAGGTGTGACTAAAATTGAGTAGGTAGAATTTGCAAGGAACAGAGAACAGAAACTGGAAGTGAGAGTTTATGGCTTTTAAGTTCTTTCAAAAAATGTACTTTCTGAAATAAATGGAAAGATAAAAGCAGATATTCATGAACAGCACGTACACCTGCAGTTTGATGTGTTATAGAAACTGTCAAGATTTCGAATTTTTCTTTTTTTCTTTCCATATGTACTTTCTTGTGTGCTTCTTGTATAACTTTATGCATGCAACATTTCTTCTTCATGTCAACAGTCTCCCCAATAAAATACTGGCCTTTGTTGGTATTGTTCATCTAATTTATCGATGCTTTGAGTCTTAATCATAAATCTCCTTTGGGTGTATGAAATTAACACTAACATTCAGAAAATTTTACAAAAAAATCAGGCTACATAATGGAAAATTAGTTATTAGATGACTGATTTGAAGAAAAAAAGGAACTAAATATATTGTGTTTTACAGGGTGATGATGGAATTCCAGGACCACCAGGACCAAAAGGAATCAGAGTAAGCAATATTCAGTGTATTAGTAAATGTTTCATTGTTGTCAACAGATAAAACCAAGTGAAATGGTATGAGACAACAAGAAAAAGAAAACTAATTATTGTTGCACACAGACATATATACACATGTGTGTTTACATATACATCATATATAGATACAACACGCTAAGTCCATTTACTTTTGCTTTTATATGTATATGATTCCAAGGCTGACCATTTGTTATTGGATAATCAAATAGGGGGCCCATTCCTGGGGATCATCTTGAGAAGGTCTCCCTCTCATGAGCCATTAGTCATCTGGAGTTCTGTGTCAAAGGGTGCAGCCCTGTGGAATTTTATCTATTCATGTTAGCACATTTGTTGTTAGTCAGAATTCAAGGGCAATGTCCATCCTTGTGGAGAACTCCAAGGCAGTAGGGGTTCATAGCAACTGGTCCCATCAGGAAAGCCAGGATTGACATATTTGTGCTTGTCTCACTTTCTCTATCTAGTTCAGGATCCTCTTCTCAGTGAATGATCCTGACCACAATGAAAATAGATCTTCTCACACCAATTAATGTAACCAAGATAATCCCCCAGGCATGTCCAAAAGGTTGTTTCCCTGGTGATCCTAGATTCTGTCAAGTTGACAACTAAAATTAGCCATTAGAACTATCCTCCTTGTCAGCTTGACAACTCAGCACATCACTTTTAAGCCATAACTTTCCAAGCTTTCTCCTCATAGGCTCATGACAATTATATGATTTAAAATGCACTCAATCCAACTTTTAAAGTTCCCTTAATACTAAGCCTCTTAACTATGAGACACTATAAAATAAAATACAAAGTATATACTTCAGCATAATATTGGCACAGAGTAAATATCCCTACTCCAAAATAGAAATGGGGCATGCAAGAAATAATCACTTCAGCATAAAACAAAATTCATCAGGACAAAGATCAAATCCTGCAGCTCAAAGGCTAGCATCTAAGGGTTGTAATGTAATCAACTGGAGTCCAAAACACTTGAGCAGTCCCACATACCTTTAGTTCTGCCACCTACAACACACGTAGATTATTCTCTAGGCTTGCTTTTTTCCATGCCTACAGCTTTCCTTGGCAGCTGTCCCTTGTTGCTGGCATCTCCACTATCTTGGGATCTCAACTGCAACTTAGGGTTTATCATTACAAGTTCACATGTTGGCCTCTTAGGGCCTTTTTGCAGAGACTTCAACCACACCATAAATCCCCTGACCTTAGATTTTTAGAGCAAGACTCAGTGACCTGCTTAAATTTACATCTTTCATGCCCCTTAAACTTGTACACTGTGAACTACATTGCCAAGTTCTGCTTCTAGCTCTTGATTGAGCCTCTGATACCTTCGGGATACCTTTTTGTTTGTTCCAGTGCAATGTAGGTTTCTCTTCAATGATACTGACGTCTTTATTGATTATACATATATTCTCAGTACCAGCCTGAATTCTCTCCTGTTTTGAAATGTCCTCTGTCAAACACATTAATCCATTATCTTTAAATTTACCTTCAATCACATTCTCAGGACATGATCAGAATGAAGGCAAATTGCTGGCCAAAATATCATATGAATACTCTCTAGCACAGTTGTTGATAGAGTCCTGGTTCCCTCTGAAATCTCAGTGGCCAGTCCCTACTGTACACAATCTTTCCAGTATTCTTATCTTCCGAGGTCCCAGCACAATAGCCATTAAGCTCTGCTTATAGTATTCAGGAATTTTTCTTTCCTTTTTAAAGTTTATTATGTATTTTTTAAAATGTAGGAGCACTCTGTCTGCATATATACCTGCAGGCCAGAAGAGGACATCTGATCTTTTTATAGATGGTTGTGAGCCACCACGTGGTTGCTGGGAATTGAACTCAGGACCTCTAGAAAGAGCAGAGGGTGCTCTTAACCACTGAGCCATCTCTCTAGCCCAAAATCTTTAGTTTAATTTGACTAGTATATACATGATTTTTGTAGTAAATTCTGATCATATATACCATTAAAGCTCTTCATAATAACACCGTATCTCAAATAGTCATAAATACCTACCATGTGATAAGCACAGTGGAAACTAAAAAGAACTCATCCTTCTATTAATGGCTACTTCCAGATAACTTGCAGTGTTCATATAGATCCTCTTTCTGAAGTACAACTTTAGAGGTGCTTGATACAGTAGCCTGGACTTTTAGGTCTCAGATTACAGACTACTATTGATATACAGAGTTTAAAAGTAGAAAAAAATTAAGTTTAGACAAATATAGAGAGGACACAACATCCTTATGGTTATTTCTACCCTCAAAACAATAGAACACTTTGCCATTCTATTCGGTCTCTAAACAACCACCATTTCTGCAAATGTTTAAAAGTCAATCCCTCACATCCTTCACTTTTGCAAATGAAATTTCAGTATGTCTCCATGACTATTAACCACTATACTCTTGTCTTATGTGAACAATTTATAGATTATTTTTAATTTAATATACTACAATTTTTAGCTGGAATTTTAATACATTAATGAACAGCTCTAACTACTTGAAGTAGTGATCAAGGAAGGATTTTGACTTTTTAAAAATTATAAATACATATAATGTAATGTTCCAATCAATTGCAGCTATTATGTTTTTGAGATAAGGTCTTACTGTGTCTACCTTGCTCGACTTACACTCACTGGCAGTGCTGATATTAAAGGTATGCACCACCATGCACATTAGCTCTTTGAAACTCATTTTGTACCACCCTTGATCTTTTCAAGTTTGCTTCCTGCCCATTGTCACTTTTACAGAAGTCACTGATCACTGACATACAATCTTTCAGAAGACTCTTTTGCTCTTATTTTCCCTCCTTGCCTTGTTCCAATAGTGCTGCTGTCACAAACCTAAAATAGAATATTGTGTTTTCTAATTTGTAGTGTCCTTTGGGATGGATGCACAGAAGTGAATTGCTACATTAAAGGATATGTTGTGTTTCCAGTTTTGGTAGATCCAAATTTCCTGCCATAATATTTGAGTCCATGTTCTCACCACAGACAAGAGAACCAGTTTCCCTATATCCTCACCAACAGAAATAATTCTCAAGTTGTATTTTACTGATCCCGACAAGGACATTTAATTGAAAGATGCTTGGAGTTAGTTACATTAATGTCCTCAGAGCGAGATCCATTTGTTGCTCTCTCATCTCCTAGTAAATTCATTATTCACAAACCTGAAAGAATTTTATCTGTAAAAACAGACATTTCATCCACTGCTTTGCTTGCCGCTACTAACTGTAATGAAGAAAATGTGCTTACAAACAGGAGTCTCTAGTTTTCTGTAAAAGGAATTTTAAAGACAACTCTGTGAAAGAATGTTTCTAGTTATTAAACCAACAGTGATTGGTAACAGTGAGACACATCTTGTAATAGCCTTGTCATTGATGAGGGATTTCTTTATTATTATAGGGTCCTCCTGGACTTCCTGGATTTCCAGGGACACCAGGTCTTCCTGTAAGTATGGTTTTCATTATTTTAAATTCCCCTAAGAAGTAATACAAAATTATAAGTGTGTTATATGCCTTTTCAAAGGGGATGCCAGGCCACGATGGGGCTCCAGGACCTCAAGGTATTCCTGGATGCAATGGAACCAAGGTGAGGTTTTTTGAACTTAATTGTGAACAGATTGTTGATCAAAATCTAAAAAGAGACAGAGTGGTTTTGTGTCTAAGACAACATTTTCAATATATTAAACTTCAGGATAGTGCATTGGGTTAGAAGTTATTTTAAAAAAAATCTTTGTGTAAAGTATTATGAATATTAAAAGTAAATTAGGATTTATGTGTTTCACATATTATAGAGGTTGCTATAAGTACTATTTGGTAAAACTTACTAATTTTGATTTTCAAAACAGGTGCTATTTAAATTTTTGAATACTTGGTGTTTTAAGCTAAAAAAAAAAAAGTTGTCTGTTATTGATGCCATAGAAGAAGGAGCCCATGTACGCCACAGAGCACACGTGGAATTCAGAAGGCAACGTGTGGGCGTTTATCTCTTTCCACCATGTGGGATAAGGGTATCAAATTCAGATTGTCAGCACTGTGGCAACAGATGCCTTTATCTACTGAACCATCTCAGTGATTCGATTCATGTTTTATTTTTTTAACTTCCTTAACTGTCATTGTGAAAACTACAAGTTTTTTTTTTTATCAACAATAATAATGCACTTAGCAATTAAAAAACCCAAAGGTTTATATAATGGCACTTTTCTTGTTTGGAGTCAACAATTTAACATTAAGATACAGCAATAGATAATGAGAAAAATATTCTTATTGTAAAATGATATTTTGTAGCTTCTTTCTTATTTCTGGCTTTTTTCTTTTCTTAAGTAAATGCACTATGACTTTATGTTTATCCTTTTAGCATTTTATGTTTTCTGCATAAGATTCTAAAGAACTAGGTCTATCCTATATTTTTAAATTAATGTCATATCCCACATTTTTACATTAGGGTATATACTTTAATGCACTTTTTGCAATACAATGAACATGTTTTCTGAGAATTTTTAAAACATACATAAAATCAACACAATACTTTTAGACCCAGTATTTCCCAGGTCTCTGTAACCCTTGTCAACAACAATTTTTTTTTTCTTAACACAGAGTCCCACTATGTAGCTCTGGCTAGCCTAGCACTCTCAGACATCCACCGGCCTCTACCTCCCACATTCTGAGACTAATGAGCACCATGCCTGCCACAACAATTATGATTTTTTTCATGTATAGATTTTTAAGGCAATATCTGGAATTGAGAAATTTATTTATGTTCTCCATTCTAGCCTAGGCAGTTTTTGAGGATTTGACCAATAGGAAATTTGTTTGTATAACACATTTCACGAGAAAGTGAACTATTTTGTTCCTATTCTGGTGGCATAGCTATGTTTTACTTTGCTTCTTTTCTTGTGTGTGTGTGTGTGTGTGTGTGTGTGTGTGTGTGTGTGTGTGTGTTTGGTGTGTATGCATGTATGTGTGTTTTGCCAGCATGCCTTATGCAACAAGACTAGTACTCAAAGTTTTAAATAGGGAAACCAAATGCATATGCAGATGTATATTTATGATGAAAGATACCTTTTTGTTCACAAAGTGGCCCTTTCATATATCTAACAATTAATTTATGTTTTAGGGCATCATTTATATAATAAGTTTTACATAAATTAAGTGATTTATTGTAGATAGTACCTGATTAGAATTTTCTTATACTTCTCATTAGGTATGTAAAATACGAATCTAATGTTGCATCCACAATGCATGGTTTCTTTTTTCTAATGTCTTTGGACCTACTTTCTTCACGTATAAAAGGTGATGCAGAGAAGGCCATTGAACAATGACTCAAAAGCACAGAGGGATAGTAATTTTGCCCTTTTAAACCTCTGACAGGTTTGTTTCTAGAATTGCTATAGCATACATAGGCATTTGAAAAGAATTTGCATTAATGTTCTTCTCTCTCAATTTTACCTGTTGTTTTCCAAACCCAATGTCTATGTTGCTACTTTACAATAGTGGATGAAAAAAAATGGGTACCTAAGAAATCTACTGGCCTGCAATTTCTAGAACTGTTGTTACTGGCTTCTTGGTGCTATTAATAGCCTCGTTACTTGCCAGCTTTTCCTTTTCGCAAAGCATAATTTGAAAAGTTTACAATAAGAGAAAAGTTAAAGGGTAAGTTTGAAATAAGAATTTGTACAGCACATGGTCAGGAAATTGCGGCAAAGCAGTAAGGATTAGATTGATGATTATTGGAAATCTGTGGTGTGATGGTCTCAAAATAGATGTTTCAAAAGAATATGACAGTGGTACTGTTTTGCCCTTAGATTTGGTTGGGGGAGATGAGTAGGAATAAAGGTGTTTTGCTTGGTAGGTTGAATTGCTATGGATAATTGATTCTGAAGCAAATGGAAAGTGGATGCTAATGACGTTTTGGTGATTTGGTATGTTTTAAAGAAAACCATTATTTGTCATACAATTATTCATTGTTTCTTCCTTCTCTACACTCTTCCTTTTTAACTCAGGGAGAACGTGGATTTCCAGGCAGTCCAGGCTTTCCTGGTTTACAAGGTCCTCCAGTAAGTTCTAAATTTCAGGATTAAAATGAATTCAAGAAGCAACAGAACAGAAAAGGTGTGAATACAAAGTTCACTCAAATGGAACAGCATCACATATTTAATGTAGCAAACTAGAGAATTTCAAAGATGAAATGGCAAAAAGGCTTCCTGCTGGTTAAAGCCAAGGATTCTGTGATGGCTAATATAAATTTTACCTATAAAATCCTATAAAATATTCTGAAGTGATCCTATAAAATGTATTCATATTGCTCTCTTTTATGTTATATTCATATGTACATTATATGTTCTTTTGTTTATCCCTGTCCAATTTACATAAAATTTCCTTCTTTCTTTTAATAATAGGGACCTCCTGGGATCCCAGGTATGAAGGTAAGCATCACATGCTAAGAAGATAAGTAGTTTGAATAAAATATGTAGAATGTCTGCAACTGCAATAGAATAGTAACTATAAGTCTGCCTCAAAATGGATACATATGGAGAGTATACTCTTTAAGCAATATACTAGGTAATTTTATATACTGTAATTCTTGAAAAGTGTGTGTGTTATGCTCAAATCTCTCTTTTCTGACACCTTCAGGCTTTGTCTGATTATATTTTGATAGGGCTGACTGCTGGATAAAGATGTATTCTTTATCCTTAGTTTCTGTGACACTCTAGTCTCGTAGAATTTCTTCTGCATCTGATAGTTCTTCACTCTTTAGTACAAGTTCATTCTGTTCTATCCAGCAGCCATTAAGACACAAACCTGACTCTTCCTTCTAGTCTATGCCTGGCAATATTAATAATGTTCAAGGTATTTATTTATGACTACGTAGTTACTGGCCATGTACGTTTAAAACTTCAAATTAGGTTTTTCTATGAGTCCTTTTTAAAATCTCTGCTCAATTATCTCTGAGATGCTCAGACTAACATGTCAGAAGTTAACCTTCAAATAACCCTGCCCAATCCACTGAATACACACACACACACACACACACACACACACACACACACACACACACACATGTATATGTATATACATTACATGACTTCTAAATTATATATTTATTATTTCTTAGAAGCATGTACACCCAAGATATTTTGAATATGTCTAGCCCCACCTCTTCCAGGTCCATCCTACCCTCCCACACTCCATTTCCTCCCTTTTCCATAGCCCACTGAGTTCAGTTTGTGCTGTCCATATTCTCATGGATGTAAGTCCAACCACTGAAGTATGGTGATTCTGTCAGGAGCCATGCCCTTAAAGAAAATTGACTCTCCTTCACCCAGATGCCATCTGTTGTCACTAACTTCTCATCTAGTGGATGGGGTCTGCACTGGTTGGTTTTGTGTGTCAACTTGACACAAGCTGGAGTTATCACAAAGAAAGGAGTTTCAGTTGAGAAAATGCCTCCATGAGATCCAGCTGTAAGGCATTTTCTCAATTAGTGATCAAGGGTGGGAGGGCCCCTTGTGGGTGGTACCATCTGTGTGCTGGTAGTCTTGGGTTCTATAAGAAAGCAGGCTGAGCAAGCCAGGAGAAGCAAGCAAGCCAGTAAGTTACGTCCCTCCACGGTCTCTGCTCCTGCTTCCTGCCCTGCTTGAGTTCCAGTCCTGACTTCCTCTGGTAATGAACAGCAGTGTGGAAATGTAAGCTCAATAAACCCTTCCTCTCCAACTTGCTTCTTGGTCATGATGCTTGTGCAAGAATAGAAACCCTGACTAAGACAGGGTCTCATGAGACCCACCTCCCCCAGTGCTGCAATATTGACCTAATTATTCTTGTGCAGGTCTTGTGCAGGCAACCACGACTACTGTGAATTCCATTATATCCAGAACACACTATTTTGCCCCAGTCCTACTTAACCTTTGGCACTTATAATTTTTCTGCCCCCCTTTCCGTGAAGCTCCCTAAATCTTGTGAGGAGGAGTGTGATATGAGTGTCCCCACTGACACTCATTCTCTGTACTTTGATCAGTTAGGAATTTCTGCATTAACCATTTTCCACCACACAAAGACACTTCTCTCATGCGATCTAAAGGTTGAACTGATAAGATCTAATGGGTAGAGATATATGAATTTAGAGAACAATTTGATTCTATGATACTAGATATACACCCTGGAGCTAATTAACTTCCTAGCAATGGGTTCTTGGTCAGACTTATATTACCAGTCAAGAGTTTCTCCTGTGAAGTGGACCTTCAAGCAAATCACAGAGCAGTTGGATACCTCTATAACATCAATGACACCCATGTGCATGTCTTCTCATGCTTGTCATTGTTGTAGCAACAACCTTAAGACATTTATTTCTTCACTAGTACCACTGGTCTGAATTTAGCTCATTTGAGAATTTAAATTTTCTTTTCTTTTCTTTTCTTTTCTTTTCTTTTCTTTTCTTTTCTTTTCTTTTCTTTTCTTTTCTTTTCTTTTCTTTTTTCTTTTCTTTTCTTTTCTTTTCTTTTCTTTTCTTTTCTTTTCTTTTCTTTTCTTTTCTTTTCTTTTCTTTCTTTTCTTTTCTTTTCTTTTCTGGCAGACCATGCATGCTAGATACGCACTCTACTACTAAGTCAGTGCAGCTTTTAGTCACTTGTGGGAAATTATGCTTATTCTTCAGGCTGAGACTTACTCTTTTCACATTACTCTAATATAACTGCCTAGTTAACTGTCTTTATTACTTATTTATCACTCACTTTGCCATTTTGCTTTACTTTATAGACTGTAACAGAACATACTACCGTCTTGTTTACTTGCTATGTTTTATGTTTCCCCATTATGCTTTTAGCCTCATGAGAAAAGAGTTTCTACTTCTTTATTACTAAGTGTCCAGAGCCTAACACAATGCTCCACAAATACTTTATATCTAATGCATATTTTAAATTAATGAATAACTAAAAGTGCCACAAACTCCTAATAAATCTACTGTACTTCAGTATACCATGGATATTTCTTAATTTACTTTTCCAAGGTAAATTTGTTCATGAAATTACTGGTGTGTTTAATCTTTCACTGTATTTATGTACTAAAATGAACTCTCAGAATTTATTTTTACCTTCTTGCTGTTTCTCATGTATAATAATGATTATAACTTATAATGTTGGTTTCTTTTAGGGGGAACCAGGCAGTATAATCATGTCATCACTGCCAGGACCAAAGGGTAATCAAGGATACCCAGGTCCTCCTGGAATACAAGTAAGCATATAAGGAATTTTTTCTTTATTACATGATTACAACAGATGATCATACAAATCGTGAACCTTCTACCCTCGCTGTTTTAGTTATACACATTATCATCTGATGTTCTTAAGGTCTCAATGCATTCCTTCTATTATAAAGTGAAAGTTTTCACAAGGCATATTTGCTTTCTTTTGTCTACGTATCCAGTGTCTGTCGGTATTTGTGTATGTGACAACAGAGGTTTTGCCACAAAAATAACTTCCTACATTCTTCTTATGCTATCAGTAGCAGTAGAGTCCACTATAAATGTTTTTACAAATAAAAATCATCGATTTCTCTTTTAAGATATTAAAAATGCCATTTATAACAGTATCAATTATGTATGACATCTGAGCATACTTTGAAGGTTGAAAGAATGCAATTTATGTATGGTAAACATCAAATGTAATCTTACAAAGATTGTGTTAGTTTATAGATAATATACAGAGAGACAGTAATGGCTTTTGAGTATTTATAGATGAGGAAGTCCATTATAGTTTATGAGAATCAATCATTTCACCAAAAATACAAATCAGGAGGTTTTGTTATTTGATTGCCAAGATACAATGTTGGGTTTTTTTTTTCATTTGTTCATTTTTTTATTCTTTACCTGATATTACTAGTCATATTCTCTTAAGTTCATTTGATCTTGTCCTTGATTGTTCTTATAAGTCATTATGGATATTTAAAAATATAAGAGTATATGCAGAATATATGCTGATACAACACAAAATGGACACCTATGAACACTCTCAAACCCAACAGAGTGTTACAAATAATTCTGAATCGATACGATGTTACCTGGAAGCCACAGCCTTCTGGATTGCCTCAATATATGACTAGCAGCCTGAGCAAACTGTTGAACGTTGCTTTATTCCCTCAACTGTATTAGTTTTCCTTTACAATATGTGATAGTCATGTAATTTTCTATAATGCATCTGCTCTCCTTGGCTTGTTAAGGTTCATTCATATTGTTTTGCTGTAGTTCATTTTTTAGTTTTTCATTATATATTTATCATGTTTTTGTCTATCATTGTAGAACATAACCTTTCTGAAAGCTGTCCCCAATCTCTCTTATTGAGTTACCTTATAAGCTACTTAGCCCTTCTATTTGTACAGTTTTTAAGTTGTGATAATATTGCAGGGATATAGACTTATGAAAATAACTTAAGTTTCATATATTTATTTTTTTATAAGATGAGGTAAAGGGTTGAGTTTAGGAGTTTTTGTTTTTCATCATTTTCTTTACTCCATTTATATAACAGGGTCCACCTGGTCCCAAGGGTATATCCGGGCCAAGTGGTCCTCCAGGACCACCAGGTTTAATGGTAAGTTTCTGTAATTATATTTTTGCCCTTTGCTTTCTGATTCACGGATATTACTGATTATATTACTTGAAAGATAACTTAATTTCAATATTCATGCCTTTAATTTTATTATTTGACACTGGCTCTGTTATGGCAAAGAGTCCATTCTAAGCAAGCAAAGCACCTATATTTTCATACAGGTGAAAAAAGTACACACATAAAAGTAAATACATGAAATGGGAGCTGGACATATAGCTCTATGGTAGAATGCTTGCTTAGCACTTACGAGGCCCTGCTCTGTCCAGTGCAGAAAATACAAAGACAATAAATACTACTGTAATACTTATATTTCATTGTAGTCATGACTAGAGTTAGACCTTTGCTGCCGCCCTCTTAAAAAGACAACAAAATTGTATTCCTGTCAAAGTAATTTTTATATGCCTTTCTGTATCCCATATACTATGTATTTCAGTGACAATTTTTATATTTTCATTATGCTTGTATGGATAATGCACTTTTGTTTGTGACCATTGGTTCTTATTCTTAAATGGGGAAATAATTTATGCTACATTCCAGAAGAGCCTATTGAATCTCCTTAGGAAAGGCTTAACCCCTCTCCCACCCCATTAGTTTGATTTAATTGTAAACATGGTGCAATCAGGGGATTCTGGACCATGACACTTTTTCATAATTCTGCTGTTAAAATACTGGTGTTATCTGGGTCTGTTATTAAACCTTAAATTTCTTTAACCCTTGTAAACTAATTTGCTGATTCTTATGCACTTCTGAATATGCTTCAATCAACCTGTATTTGACAGAGGAAACAAAGTCTTAGATATGACACTGAGGTATGATATGTAAATAAACAGAATGCTGCTATTAAAAGCACTATACATAGGCAGGCAAATGTCTAATTAATATTTTAAAACTATTGTCCTTATTCTTGAGAATTTCATACATATCCACAATAAAATATGATCATTTTTATCCCCTGTTGCTCACCTCTAACTCTCCCCATATGCCTCCCAGCTACATGTTTTTAAAAAGTAACCCCCGAAGTCCAGTTATTGCTGCCCATATGAAAATGGGAGTGAGGCCATCCACTCGAGCATGGGAATCCTAAGAGTGGCCACATCCTCAGTGAAGGGTGATTGCTCCTTCCCTAGCAGCTGTTGACTGCTGGTAGCTCCTCAGTGAGAAAAGGGGCCTGGAGGTCATCTACCCTATCTATGCTAAGATTTTTGCTGGCATGATCTTATGACTGTCTCCTGTAGGTAACCCTGGTTTCTGTGAGTTCCAGTGCAATAGTCATGTCATGTCTAGAAGGCAACTGTTTACAGCACTACTTCTCATCTTCAAAATCTTATAGTCTTTCTACTTTCTCTTCCTCTGAGCATTGGGAGGGAGAGTTGATAGATAGGTTCAGTTTAGAGCTAAACACTCAGTCTCTTATTCTCAGCACTTTGACTAGTTATGCATGTCTCCCATTGACTACTCCCTACTACAAAAAGGAGTGTTTCTAGCCAGAGTTCTAAACAATCCAAGTCTAAGAGTATAAAATTAAATATCTACGAAGCATGTAGACAGCATGACCATTTAGCAAAATAGCAATGAGTTTCTATCATTGGGTCCAAGACCTCCTGAGCTATGGGGTTTTGACCAGAGTTGTAATATGAGGTTTGACATTCCTCCAGATTGTCAATCAGAAAATGGTTAGTTACCCAATAACAGTTGGGCCACTATTGCACATTGGGCACATCTTGTCTGGTAAATAGGTATTGCAGTATGCAGGACCCAGCATTGATTACCACATTGATGTGTTTTCTCTCCAAGCATTCTACACCGTACCACCTGGCACTGTGAAATCTGGCCAATAGGGAGAAAGTTTCCTTGTGTGTTTGAGATTGGCTTCTCTGTATCCTGCAGCCAAAGCGTGATGATTCAACAATTGGGTCTTACCAAATAGTTATGGAGTGTAACCGAAAAAAGCCAATTTAATTTTTCATGTCCTGAGACATGATCAGAAACACAAACACAAATGCATACAAAAAAAACTGGCTTAAAATTGAGCATGTGCTTTTTAAAAATCAACTTCATTGTTTCCCATAATTCTGATAAAAACGTGTTCACTGAAGTTAACTTCTTTGGTTTTGGTATTGTGTTATCTCCCCCCTCATATATTGATCCTAACTTTCTGCTCCTGTAAATTCTCATCCTGTCACTAGAAGTTTCCACATTTGTCTAGGTTGTCTTAATCAGTTCAACTGTGTGACTCTAACAAAAATACAATCATGAATGGAAAAATTAGGATTGTTTTGGTACCTCACTTTAGTACACAGTTGCTTTGTCTCTGAGCTATATCCCCAGAATTAAAAATACTTTGATGGTCCCTTTCAGTTTTTACATTTTAAAAAACCAAATAATTTTAAAGAAACATCTCACTGAAATGTTTTTCCCCTTTCTGTGTCTTCTAAGGGCCCTCTTGGCCCACCAGGCCCGCCGGGACCAAAGGTAATGTTCTTCTTTCTTTTCATATCATTTATTTCCTGTGGATTAGTTTTTCTGATGTTAATGAAACTTTAAACTGAAACTTCTCTCCTCAGGGGAATATGGGCTTAAATTTCCAGGGACCCAAAGGTGAAAAAGTGAGTAATCAAAAGCTGATCATCCAACCTTCATGCCTCTCCTTTCACATGGACTTGTACTGTCTTTTTCCTTCCCGTTTCTTATGATGGACATAGTTTACCTATAATATTATTACTTGTAGAAGACTACGTAATGTCACTGTATCTTTGTTGCATAAATAGGGCGAACAAGGTCTTCAGGGCCCACCTGGTCCACCTGGGCAGATCAGTGAACAGAAAAGACCTATTGACATAGAATTTCAGAAAGGAGATCAGGTGAGCCCTTGGGGAGGGGAATTGGATAAAGACTGTGCTATGGATATGTTAATTAGCTTGATTGGAGTAATCATTTCACACTGTGTAGGTATATTGAGATATCACCTTGTGCATTCTTAATATGGTCAGTTTTGTCAATTATAACTCCTTTAATCACATTTTTAAAAGAATATGAAAAACTTAACACTGAAAGACCTTGCTCTTATAGAAGGCACTATATGTAGAGCTGTACTTTTAAATGAGGGTATTCTTTCAATACCAAGGATTTCGGATAGTTAAATTTAAAAAAAAACTAAGCTTGTCAGGATATCATTCTGCTGTTAATACTAGATGAACCTAACATTCACATTCTTGAACATGGTTATGACTGTCTCTAGGATAGGGAGAATGCATATTCTAGTATTAATGTGCTTTCATTTTTCCCCATACCTGCATAGGGAGTTCCTGGTGATAGAGGGCCTCCTGGACCTCCAGGAATACCTGGTCCTCCCGTAAGCATTCTAAAACTCTTTAGCATCATTTAATGTGAACTGATATTGATACACAATATCTCATGAACCAATGTGAATACTGATTTTGTGCAGGGTCTTCCTGGTGGTGTGAAAGGCGAAAAGGGTGAGCCAGGAGAGCCAGGCAAAAGAGTAAGTGTTATGACCATCAGTGGTGTTTATAAAAAGACTAAATATGCTTATGTGCAAGATTTTTTTCTAGTTTCTAATGGCATTGCCTGAAAATATCACTACAGGTATAACTTATAATAATACCTGTCATTTACAAAGTAGATTCAGTCAAGCAGTTGTGGTACACTCCTTTGATCCCAGAACTCAGGAGGCAGAGGCAGGATGATAGCTATGAGTTCAAGGCTGGCCTGATCTACAGAGTGAGTTCCAGAACAGCTAGGGCTCCATGGAGAAATCTTGTCTCTAAAAACCAAAAAAGCAACAATTAATTAATTAATTAACTTTAAAAAGAGCACTTTAAAAGTCTATTTATATAGTTTAAGACAGGACTAATGGTTGCTATGCTCTTTCATCTCCTATTACCAAAATTTTGTTCACACTCCATCATTGCTTTGTATCCTACAGGGTAAACCAGGCAAAGATGGGGAGACTGGCCAACCGGGAATCCCAGTGAGTAGCAATGGTTCTTTCCTTTAACAAAAAACATTGGTAGTATCTGCATTATTTGTAGGTGGTGGTAGAAAAGCAGAAGGCACGCAGTATGCAGCTTGGAAATAGTCTAGATGAATGGAAATTATCATCACTATTCTGAATATAAATTTGGAATGTCTCTGGTTTTAAGGCAGATATAATGAGGTGTGCTTAAATTAATAATTAGAATCTTGTCTAGTTGCTGTAATGACATACACTGACAAAAGCATCTTAAACATGAAAGGGTTTGTTTGGCTACAGAATGATACAAGTCCACCATGGTGGGGAAGACATGCAGTAGTCAGGGAAAGCATGGTGCAAGAAGCAGAGACTGGCTTGTCAAATTATAATTTCTTCTTCTTCTTCCTCCTCCTCTTCCTCTTCTTGTTTACCACTTCATATGCACCTCTTTCATTCTGCCAACTCTTACCACCTACCTCCCTACCTCCACACCAATCTCTCTCTCATGTTCGTGTATATTCATTTAGTTGTATGGTTCAGAAAGATTAATCTAGGCCATTGGAATCACTGAGTTTTGAGTTATATGTTGGAGACTGATGGGCTTGAGAGAGGAGGCCATAACTAAAGACAGTGATTTGTCTTCTTGCAAAATCCATTCAAAGCCAATAGTTCAGAGCCAGGATGGGACCCCAGGAGGTCCTCCTCCTTCCTTGGCTGATTGTTGATAGGGCTTGTCATGTGTCGTCCCAGTGCTGGCAGTTACAGCTGAAGAGAGTTAATGATTACAATTGTAGAATTAAGAGAATGGTATTTACTATTACTAGCCCTTCTCCCTATCCTTGAACTCTTACTTCCTGCCCCCTCATCCATAATATTCCTTGAGCCTTAGAGGGAGTGGTCTAAGTGACTGCTTTGTAGCTGGGCCCACAGCTGTCATTTACAGTCTGTATCTTGGGCAGCTGTGAGTGTCTGCATTCACCACTGTTCATTGTTAGGAGGGGCTTGTCTGATTAAGGCTGGAGATACTTGTGACTACGGGTGTAAACAGAAGTACTTAGAAGGTGTTTGCTCCTATGTTTGCTAAGTTAACCATCAGGAACACACTCTCTGCATGGGCCTACTTCCTCTTCAGACCTAAGTTGTTAGCTAGGTTCCTACTACCAGGTACTGTGTTCTCCTCTTCCCACCTGCCTCATGCTGAGTGGGTCTTGAGTCCATTCAGAGGGTAATTGGTTACCCCCTAAGCTGCCATCACACAAATGGAAATATCTTGCTTTCCAGGTGGTTCTGTTATTTTCCCTTTGTCTGTGTTAAGTGTTTTCCCACCCACACCCTTATTTCTCCAATCTTGCCTCTCCAAACCTGCCTAGACCTTTGCACACACGGTATAGCCCCTCTTTACTTCTTTTTACCTATGGTCCATTACCATCTCCCTCATCCTTTAAGGTAACCTCTCCTGGCCCCAACTTCTTTCCTTGTTTCCTGGTTTGCATGGGTATGCATGCCATAATAAGGCAGGCTCCTCATATGAGAGAGAACATGTGACATTTGTAGTGTGGGAGCTGGGTTTTCTCAGCTAGAATAACGACTTTTTTCAATTTTATCCATTTCTCTACACATTTTATAATTTCATTCATCAGTTGTTGGGAATCTAGGCTGTCTCTATTTTGTAAGTATTCTGAGTAGAACAGCAATGAACATGGATGTGCACATATCTCTATAGTAAGACATAAAGTCTCACATTCCTTGGAGGGATATAGTTGAGTCACATGCTAGTTTTTAGTGTTTGAAGAAGTCTCCAGACTGATTTCCAAAGTTGCTACACTCGGTTACCAACAATATAGAAGAGTTCTCCTTCTCCAACATCTGCGTTAGCATTTGTTGTTACTGACATTCCCAATGGCCAACTGGGATGAGATGCAATGCTGAAGTCATTTTCAACTGAATGCGCCCAATGGCTAAGGTGTTTCCTTGCTATTTGTCCATTTGTATGTTTACTTTCTTTTATTTTAGATCTATCATTTATGTAATTGTTTGTTTATTTGAGGTGGTGTGTGTGTGTGTGTGTGTGTGTGTGTGTGTGTGTGTGTGTGCGCGCGCGCATATACCCACATGATGCCTAAGGAGTTCTAAGAGGTTGTTATCTGCTGTGTGGGTTATAAGAACTATCACAGGTCCTCTGCAAGAACAAGTGCTCTTAACCACTGAGCCACCTCTCCAGCCCCTTCAGGTTTGGTTTTGTTGTTATTATTTTGTTTTGTTTTTTTCTTTTGAGAACTTTCTCTTTAGTCCGGTAGCCCATCTTCAAATTGTGTTGTTTGTTATCTTGGTATCTAGGGTTTTGAGTTCCTTGTGTCTTTTTTTAATTAATTAATTTACTTATTTATTTTTTACTTATTCACATTACATCCCTCTCACTGCCCACTTCGAGGACAACCTCTCTCACAATCCTTCCCCCATGTCCCCTCCCCTTCTCCTCTGAGTCTGTGAGCCCATGAATATCACCCCATCCCGGCACATCAAGTCTCTGCAAGGCTAAGTGCTTCCTCTCCCACTGAGACCAGACAAGGCAGCCCAGCTAGAAGAACATATCCCACGGACAGGCCACAGCTTTTGGGACAGTCCCCATTCCTGTTGTTCAGGACCCACATGAAGACCAAGCTGCACATCTGCTACATATGTTCAGGGAGGCCTAGATCCACCCCATGTGTGTTCTTTGGTTGGTGTTCAGTCTCTGAGAGCCCCAAGGGTCCAGGTTAGTCGACTCTGTTGGTCTTCCTATAGTCTTCCTATCTCCTTATGAGCTGTAATCCTTCCTCCTGTTCTTCCATAAGAGTCCCCAAGCTCCACCCACTGCTTGGCTGTGGGAGTCTGTATCTGTGGGAATCAGTTTGGGGGTGGAGCCTCTCAGAGGACAGCCATGCTAGACTCTTGTCTGTAAGCATAACAGAGTACCATTAATAGTGTTAGGGATTGGTTTTTGTCCATAGGATGGGTCTCGAGTTGGGCTGGTTATTGTTTGGCCATTCCCCCAGTCTCTGCTCTATCCCCAGTCTCTGCATTGCTTGTAGATAGGATAAGTTTTGGGTTGAAAGTTTTGTGGGTGGGTTGGTGTCCCTATCGCTCAGGAGGCAGCCTCCCAAGGCTCCATATTCCCAGTGCTATGAGTCACAGCTAAGGAATTCCCCCACTGATTCTTGGGCACCTCCCCTACCCCAGGTCTCAGTCTCTTCCTGAAAATGCAGCCCATGTCCCTCACCGCTCTTTGTGTATTCTTAACACCAGTCCTCAGTCAGATTATGTAGAACAGGCAAAGATTGCATCCCATTTTATGGGTCACCTCTTCAGTAGAATGAATTTCTTTTGCTATTGATAAGCTTTTTAATTTCATGAAATCCCATGCGGTGATTTTCTTAGTTACTTTTCAATTTCTATGCCAAAAGACCATGACCATGGCAACGTAGGAAGGAAAGGATTGTTTGGACTTGAGGTTCCAGAGGAATTGTGGTCTTTAATGACAGAGAAGCAGCAGGCAGAGCAGAAGGGACAGCAAGCAGAAAGTTCACTTCTTGAACAGATAGCAGGAAGCAGAGAGAACAAACTAGGGATGATGCAAGGGTGTGAATCCTCAGAGCTTTCCCCCAGTGCTATACTTCCTCCAGTAAGGCCACATCTCCTAGGTCCCCACAAACAGCACCAGGAACTAGGCACCAAGTGTTCAAATGCCAAAGCCTATGGGGAGTGGGCAGAGGCATTCTCATTTAAACTACCACATCAAGCCTTGGTCTTATTTTCTGTGCTATGGGAATCAAATTCAGAATGTCTTTGCCTATACCTATATGTTGAAGGCTATTTTTTTTTTTTTTTGCTTTAGCAGTTTTAGAGTGTTAAATCTTATATTAGGGTAACTGATCCATTTGGAGGTGGCTTTTGTACAATGGGAGAGAGAGGAATCTATGTTCATTCTTCTGAATGTTGATATCCAGGTTTTCCAGAACCACTTGTTGAAAATACTTCCCTTTTTCAAATGTTGTTTCTTGGCATCTTTGTAGAAAATCTCGTAACTATGTTTTCATGAACTGTATCTTCTCTTCTATTGATGGACTACTTTAGCTTATGTTCTCACTACTTGTTTTGGCAGACATGATTTTGGCATCTTCCTAATTTTGCCATGTTTACTGATATCACCCTGTCCTCTGTTTTAAAGGGTTTGCCTGGTGATCCTGGTTACTCTGGTGAACCAGGAAGGGATGGTGAAAAGGTAAGAATTTCTTCCTTGTGATATGTCTGGTTTTATTCTTATTATCTTAATTGTGCCCCTGTTGATACTGGATTATAAGTGAAATCATTATAATCACTTAGTGTTTGTATTCCTGGATGCCTTCTTTACCCATTTTTTCCTTTTATGCCCTGTCCTTTAAATTTTCTTGCATTGCTCTGAATCTCAATGCAGACTGAGAACATGCATGGGATTGTATTCGCATTAGAAGGTCAGTGCCTTTGCTGCAAGCACATATCAGTAAATCCTCTAAGAGGAGGATTGGTCACTATTCCAGTGAAGTTCTCTTGAAAAGTTTAGAGTTGTAAAATTAGAATTTCTCCTAAACATTTTCCATTCTGTATGTAATCATTGTTTGTTAATCTGTGACTGATTCGTTGTAGTTTTCCCATTGGACTGATGTCGCCTGACTGAGGTCATTTATTTAGTGACCTATTTTAAAAGTGACTCTGAAAGCATGTGTGAAACACACAGTTACCCTATTTTTAGCACATCACAAAATATTTAGTCTTCCATGTCCTCTGTTCTCTAACTGCTTTGTATCAAAGCCAAAGTGAAAAAAATTAAAGCAAACTTGAAGTATCCAGAAGTCACATACTGTATCTTTAAACTAGATATAAGTTTTAGTTTAGACTAAAAGGCCTAATTGGAATAAAGGGAGAGATCAAATACTTAAATGGGATTGCTTATCAGTTAGTGAGTTAGGATGCAGAGTAACTTTCCTAGAACCGGAAGTGTGAGAAAGGAATTTATTCTTAAGTCTTGGCCCATAAAATAACAATTGAATATTGTCTTCTTCCTTTATGACAAAGCATGTTGCTGTCCAGTGTCTTCAGCTTTTAAGTAAGCTAGCAAGGTTAATTCATTTTGGTCAGGATTATACCCAAGGCAAGATCAAAGGTCTGTGTAGGCTTAAGCACGTATTTCATTAACTCATGTTATGCTTTGCATTTGATTTCTTTATGTATGACTTACTAGTCTTTATGAAACTCAATTGTTACTTGAGGGAATTCATACTGTCATGTCATTCTTACTAATTATATGTTATACTATTGCCTTGAACAGGGTCAAAAGGGTGATGTTGGCCCACCTGGACCTCCTGGACTTGTAAGTTTTTCTCATACAAATTCATTTCTCAAATTTAACTTTGCATCATCATTTTTGTACACAAGCTATACACGCCCTACCAGTTACTCACAGAACATAAAAATCTAAGTCAGTATCAACTTCTACTGGCTTAGAAGCCATTATAGTTTTATTTTGTTTTGTTATGTTTAATCATCCCTGTTAACCTTAACGTTGTTAGAGGGATCTGTCCCTGTGTTACTTTTTCATAGTTAAGGTCCAAAATTATACATTGTTGTGAATCAGACAATTTCAAAATGAGCAAACCTATTAGGACTAAATCCATGTTTTCCCTGAGCACTGATTCACACTTCTCTCCCTTTCTGGGGCTCTAGATAACAAGCAAGAAATTGCTATAACTCTGAGGGGGTCTTAGTCCAGATTTTCCATCATAGTTACATTGATTGTGGAATTTAAGTCATGTATATTTCCAAGTGTATCAAGAATAAAAAAATAATCACTGTTGAGCTTTAACCAATGTTTTTGGGTTGAAATTTGGTGATTCTCTAGACTTAACACTGCACTGAATCCACAGCAGTGAGTGCTGTAAAACTTAGTCTATACTCCTGACATTTTAGTTCTTCTTAACCTAATGAGTCTCAGATAGGACTATATCGAATTTTACTAAACCTAATGAGGCCATGCTTAATAGATATTAGATAATTTTTATCCATGTTCACTTGAGTTTCCAGTTCAAAATCAGTTCTCCAAAAAATAATCTCTTTAGAAAATGAGAAAATAAAATCAGGAGGAGAAATGGGACTTTTAAGAGTGCAGCACACTTTCCCTTTGGGACCATTACCCTCGTTTTGTATCTGAAAACTTTGAAGTCTCTTCTTGTTTATTAATATTTTTATGTCCATTGGATGTAGGTAGAACAAAATGTCATAGTTGACTAGCAGGTATTAATTTGTTTGCCAGATCAACTTAAAATTCTTTATTTTTGTGAAATTCTTTAGAACACAAATACGTCATGAGAGGATGTAGAAGATAGGTATTCCTGAAAGAGGTAGGGCATGTTCAAGGAAGACCGAGTGATGTGAAGGAGTGATGTTTGGAACGCATATGTAAAAGGCACTGATGAAAATGTGAGCCGGGCAGTGGTGGCGCACGCCTTTAATCCCAGCACTTGGGAGGCAGAGACAGGTGGATTTCTGAGTTCGAGGCCAGCCTGGTCTACAGAGTGAGTTCCAGGACAGCCAGGGCTACACAGAGAAACCCTGTCTCGAAAAAGAAAGAAAGAAAGAAAGAAAGAAAGAAAGAAAGAAAGAAAGAAAGAAAGAAAGAAAGAAAGAAAGAAAATGTGCACATTGCGTGAAGTAGTTATAACCAGATAGATTTGAGTGGTACAAATTCATTGCTAGAAATAATAGGGAAAGAAATAAGAAAGAAGTGATAATGAAGGAAGTGGTTTGATGGAGTTTAGGGTTCCAAGTAGTGTCCTTAGGACAAGTAATTTATATAGATAAGTTGATTTGAGGAAATGAGCTTAATGTGTGAGATGAAGGCAGAAATTGTGGCAGTTTGGGGAAGAATTGTGCGGCTTCAGGTGACTGAAATACTGTGAATAATATGAGAAGAGACAGCAAAACACCCTTTAGCTCTGTAAGCCCCGGGCTCAATAACGTTGGGATTACATGTTTCCTAATTTTTGAGGGTAAAAGTGGTGGAGGTGACTTACTCTATGTAACAGTTTTAAGGAGACTCAATGTATGTGATAGTTATAATGATTCCATATCTAAGGATGGTGTGGAAATAAAGTATTATAATCACATGAAGCTGCTTAATTCCATTGGGAAGAACAAGCTTCTTCATTGAATTCCTGAATTTCTTTTTCCATAAAAAGGTGATTCCTGCACCTGGAACTGGTGTGACTGTGGGAGAAAAAGGGAATATCGGGCTACCTGGTTTGCCTGGAGAAAAGGGAGAGCGAGGATTTCCTGGAATCCAAGGTCCACCTGGCTTTCCTGGACCTCCAGGTAAAAGAGATTGTGTTTATATCTCTGTGCTTATAGCGTCCTAGCCAATCCATACATACGATTTTATCATTTTGGTTTGATTGGCCATGACAGTGGATGACATGAATATTCTAGGCTTCACACCTTGTATGTTTGTGTATGATATATGTCTCTGTGTGTGGTAACTCACCCATGTGAGCACCTGTGGAGGCCATGAGTTGACACTGAAATGTCTTTCTGCATTTTTTCCTCATTAAGCAAGTCTATGCTTGCTCAGCAAGCTTAATCTTGCTGACCAGTTAGCTTCCAAGATCTGTTTCACCAGAATTGAAGTTATATTCCCATTATTCCCATTAGTACTCTTGCAGGCTCTTCTGTAGTTCTTGTGGATCTGACCTCAGATCATTATGCTTTCCAAAGATCACTTTACACACTTAGACATCTCCCCTATCCAAATGAGGACACTCTAAATGACCAAGTATGTCAGATCTCTATTGTGTTTCCCAACAAATTCTTCACATATACTTTTAAAAGCCTACTTAAATGCCGTAAATATCACTTATACCTTCTGTTAAAAATATATTGTACCAAACAGTTCCTTGATCCTGTACATGAATCATCACACTTTTCATTTTGTCAGGGGACAGGATTCTGACCTAACAAATTCCTAACATTTCTACATTTCCTATATAACATTGCTAACCAACACTGTCCACTTAGAATTCCAGAATCAATGAATTAGAAATCTCCATGGTGATTTCACCACACAATAAAACTTTAAGGCTCAGTGCTGACTTTTATATCATTCCCTTAGAAGATTCAATGTATACTGTAGCACTTATAATTTGACTGCAAACTAAAGTGCCCTTATGTATTCTGTTTATCAACTTGTAAGATTTTATGCAAAATTCACAGTATTGTTTCAGTATCTAGCACACACACGTATTCAATGAATTATAGTTCCTTTCCCTTTAAAACTGTGTAACTAAGGAAAAGCTGTCATGATGAAGAAAGGGACACCTCCTAAGAAAGAAGCTAATAAGTGTGAGTTTCATTATGGTCTAAATATGTGCTTTTTATTCCTTATCTCAAAGCTGTGAGCTAAATATTTGTTATGCTTTGAAAATTAACATGAGACATTTCCCCAGGAAATAGTAAGAGTTCAGGAGTTCAAGAGTATAAAGGAAAATTATAATGCATAGGAAATAAACTATATTTCCAAAAACTATCGTGTACAAGTGGAAGTACAAGAGAATGGGGCAAGAAACAGTATTTGAAAACAAGTAAGAGCTGTGACCTTCCACCTGCTTAAAGTACATGTTTGCGCAAATGCACATATGCATGTGCAAACATGCATGCATGTACACACACACACACACACACACACACACACACACACACACACACACCCTCCTCCATGAAAAAAGATTGTTAAACACTAACCAAGAGTAAATTAATAACAAAATTACAAAGCCACATAACTAGACTCATGACATGGAAATTTCAGAATCTAGGAATAAAATTAAACAAACAAACAAATGAAAGCAAAAATCAACCATCCAAACAAAAACTCTTGAAAACCTAACTAAGGGAGGGAAAAGGCACATTGCCTTTGGAACAGTAAGTTTGTAGGACATAATGGAGCATATTTTCACAGTAATAAGGACAAATAACTATGAATTTTGGAGCCTATATTCTCTTAAACTGCCATCCTGGTGGGAAGATAGGATACTTAGAAGGTTTATCTCCTTCAGACCTTCTTGGACTGTAAGGGGACAAATTCAGGATAAAGCATGAGTGGGAGGTAGGATAAAAGAATCAGGAACTAAGAAAGATTTTAATAACCTATATTAGCTCTTAGTTCATAAAAACATGAATTAAGTAACAAACTAGGACTGTGTGTATGAATATGCTTTGCATGGTATGGGAAGATACTGACAGGAAAAAGAGTCAGCCAGTGGCTCAGTTGTTAGTTTTTACTTATTAGTATGTGAGCACATAGATATTATTCACTATAAGCTTTTAGAAAAATACAGATTTAAGGCCTTTATGAGTGGTTCAGTGGAACAAATGTTTGCCACACAAACATGAGGACCTAAGTTTGAATCCCTAGCACTGATATAAAAATTTATAGACAGTGCTGCATGCCTTCAATCCCATATAAGTAAGACAGGAGGATTCTTGGGGATTTTTCTGGCTACCTAGTCTAGCCTAATTGTTAAGCTCCAGCTTCAGTGAGAGAGTCTGTCTCAAAATATAGCATGGAGAGGGATACTTATACATCAGAGAAAGAAAGAGAGGGGTAGGAGGAGGAAGAAAAGAAGAAGAGAGGGAGAGATAGAGGAGAAATATAGACTTAGATCAAAATTTATAGGTATTATTATTAAGAAGAATAGAAATAAAATGTACAATTTAACTCCAATTAGAGGAAAAACAGATCAATCTATAGAATAGAAGCTAAAATTAGGCCACAGAAAGATAAACGTAGATGTATAGAAAATAAAATATAAGATGACACAGAAGATACTGAAAAGTAAATCATTAACTCCAACAAACGTTAAAAGATAAAACGCAAGCTAGATGATACTAATGTAAAATTGAGATAAAATACTTTTATAGCATGCAGAATATGTATGTCTGAGAATGAGGAAACCTGAAAGTAGGTGCAAAAAGTATTAATTAAATGATTTATAGAAAAAGAAAGCTGTTTAATTCTGTCAAGTGAAAGAAAATTCAATGAAAAATGTGTTAATGACTCAGATATTAATAAATAATGATACAGTGATTAAAGTTATGAACCTTTACACAACTAATGAATAATCTTCAATTATATAATAAAATTGATAAGCTTCAGGGGGTCAATTGACAGATCCTTAGCACACTGAGTATATTAATATAGCGTATAAATAATTTGATCTACATAATGAAGCTATCTGTATGAAAGAGAGGGAAAATGTTCTAGGAAGCAAAGAATATATATTCTCTGTAAATTTATGTAGAATATTTATAAAAATAGACTCTTTTTTGACTTGAAAAGAATGTACTGTGTTTATGCTTGTGTATGATTCTCTGTCATTACAGAAAAATAGACTGGAAAAACATCAAATATCTTATAATAATATTTGTATGTTGATGTAGTTAAAAGTAGTTCCAGATATAAAGCAGGCATTATATGACAATGCTAAGCCACTAAATGCTAAACCACAATAAAATGTGCTTCATAGCAAAACTCTTTAACTATAGAGCAAAACAATGCCCCCACTCTATCATCAGACTACAAATACCAAAAATAAGAGATAAATAGGAATGTAGCTCAGGGATAAGATACTTGCATTAAACACGCAAAACATGGGATTGTATACCTAGAAATAATAAAGAAGACAAAATGGGCCTAATTTAACTCACATGCACAAACAAGAAGAAATAAGCACAAAAATGTAGAATGAAACACTTTACTAGGATGAAAAAAAAATATAAAATGAAAACTGAAACAGATACAGCTGAATGTGGACACTAAAATATGATACAGAAAAGAGTTTGAAATGAGGATAGATTGACAAATACAGTCAAGGTAAAACTCACAAATGGTAAAAACTAAAATTAGTAAGGAAGAAAGAATATTGCCGTACATTTTTATTTTAAGTTACTCGAAAACTATAAATATCTACTAATATATTTAATATTCTAGATGAAAAACAAACTCTTTAAGCAAGAAAACAAAATTATTAAAGTTGTTATAATTAGAAAGTCTAAGTAAGTCAATTAATATAGATGATTTTGAAATATTGAAGATATACATGAAGAAGTGTTGATTTACAGACATTTTTTATAGTTTTATCGATGAATTCTACCAAACTGAAAAAAAACCCAATGTTTTGTATTATTTCAAGGCATAAGTAGGAAACCTAATAGCACTGATAACAAATGAGCCAAGGAAAAACACTATAAATAAAAATTATTCAATCTTACTTATGAAAAAACTATAATGATGCTAAATTAAAATTACCATATCTCTATAAATTATATATAATGTTATCACCATTTAATTTTTCCCAAGATATCAAAGATGTTTCTATGTTATGTTGCTTTAACTGACTACATTAAGAAAGTAAAAGACAATAGGACACTAAATGTAAAGAAATTAATAATTGCAACAAAGCAGGTGAAATCTACTCCCCCAAATATAGGGAAGAATTCTTTCCAGGCCTTTGTAAAATAGTTATGGATGGGGCTGGGGAGATGCTCAGTGGATTGGAGTGCAGACTGCTCTGCCAGAGGACTCAAGGTTGGTTCTCAGCACCTGCATGGCGGCTTACAGCTGCTGATAACTCCAGTTCCAAAGAATCTGATTCTCTCTTTTTACCCCTTAAGACACCAGCGCACAAATGGTGCACATAAAATCACACAGGTTTACACACATACATATAACTTAAAAATATAGTCAGTTAATAATCTAAAATTACTAAATATACACCAAGATGCACTTTATGGAAGAGATCAATAATTTAAAGTTCATTACATCAGAAAATCATCCTTTAAAGTCCTGGCCATCAGATGCCAAATTCCAATCGGATTTTAAAGAGAAATTTACAAGTTGATCTTAAAATTAATTAAGAGTAAAACTTTAAACGTAGAAAATGATTTTTACAAATGTGTAATTATTTCCTTAGTAGTTTTGAAAACAAAGCATAAAGTGTATTGATGTGCAAAAATAGGCTGTGGGACTGAAAAATGTCCAGGAGCGGAGTTATATTTTATTTGATCCTATTGAAGTACCTGCTCTCTCTTTGCATTTTGACAGTTTTATAGTGTGTATAATGTAACGTGACTATAGTCAACCTCATTTACTTCTTTCATCCCCCTTAATTTCCCTTTGAGCCCCTTCTTCCTAACTAGTCCCCACCCCCACCCCCCAGTAACAACACTATTAATGAAAAGTAACACCCTTCCTCCATCAACCATCAACACTCCAAAGGTCCTCAGGAAAGAGGAGATAGATCCCTATGGTACTTTCTTTTTTCACGACATAGTGTTGAAGGGTCCATCTTATAAAGGGATACATAGCTGCTGTGTATTCCAGATTTGCAATGGCCATGTCATACCTGAATGGCAGCCTTTCGTAGCACACCTCTGTTTTCTCATGCAGCCATAGTTTTTGTTAAACTTTCTCTCCAAACCCATATTACTCCTACTCCCTTGACTTATTGAAATGTTTTCATGCTTAATAATCCCCTCCCCTCATTACTAATGATTTTCTGATATTTCTAGGGGTAGAACATCATCATGTCATGGAGAATGTAATAATGTATTAGTAATTTCAGAAAGTCATAAAATTACTTTTGTTTGTTGAGTTTTAAGACAGGGTCTCACTAAGTATGGCTATCATGGAATTCCCTAGATCAGGCTGGCCTCAAACTCACAGAGATCCGCCTACCTCTGTTACCTGAGTGCTGGGTTTAAAGGTATGCACTACCACTGCTTGGCTATTATTTTAAATAAGTATGCCTTATACTCAAACTGTTACATCATTTAAAGATTTCTTCCTTGCAAATGTTAATTATCATAGAAAACCTTCAGACAAAAAAGAACTGAACAGGGACTAAGCTGGGAGGAAGGGGTTTAAAACATGAGCAGCAAATGGGGAGAAGAAAGACACAGTAGTGCACATTGTCTCTTCCATGCAGAATCTAATTTAGCATTATAGAATGTGACATGGAAGCAGAAAGAAGACTGGGTGGAGAAAAGAGGGTAAGGAAGGGTGGGACAAGAGATGGATAAAGTATTGTCAGAATGGATATGAACATATGTATATATGCCATAATGCAACCCATTGTTTTGTTTACTAAAAATACATTTTTTTAAAATGCAAAAAGAAAATCCAACCAATATTATATTAAAGGCAGATTTTTATCATTCCTTATGTCTCCTTGAGAATCAAAGTACTTGTGTACAAGATAGGATCATTTTAGTCCCTTTAACATGTACTTTTTCTTATTTAGGAACAGCAGTCATGGGTCCCCCTGGTCCTCCTGGATATCCTGGTGAAAGAGGCCAGAAAGGTGATGAAGGTCCCCCTGGAATTTGTATTCCTGGATCTCCTGGACTTGATGGACAGCCTGGGGCTCCTGGCCTCCCAGGACCTCCTGGTCCTCCTGGCCCCCAGTTGCCATCCAGTAAGCTGTGTTTTTTTTTCCTGACAAGTTTGGCTGTTCCTTTGCTGCAGTCATTTATAAGTGAATGTGGCTGATGTTTGGCACCGTTATTTATGTCCCTGATATCTAAGAGATTATACTGTTATTTTTAGTTTGTGGTTTTGGTACTTCATTGGTCTTCAAACAGTGTTTATTATCAACAGTATGTTGCCATATTGCTTATTGAATTATTTTTTACAGAGAAATAATTGAAAATAAGTATTTTTCTAGGCTTCCTGTTTTTTTGTCCAGTCTTCTCACCATTTAACAACAATTAACTTGTTATTTTATCTTTAACCTCAGATGATGAAATCTGTAAAGCGGGCCCTCCAGGGCCCCCAGGATCTCCAGGTGATAAAGGACTCAAAGGAGAGCAAGGAGTAAAAGGTTTGATCCCCGAGCATCTTTTCATTCTTTGAAGTCATTAGAAGAATGCACTGTATTCTAACTTCTATCTTTTTTTTTCTTTTTTTTTTCCTTTTTCATTCTTTTATTTAATTTTTTTTTGATATTTTATTTACATTTCCGATGATTCCCCTTTTCTTTGGAAACCCCGTGTCCCCTCCCCCTCCCCGCC
>CM052722.1:76751510-76778395 GCA_028551405.1 Uromys caudimaculatus
TTGAGCATTTCCTTTGTCTGTTTGATTGTGTTTTCTTGCACTTCTGCCTGTTTGTTTGTGTTTTCCTGTAATTCTTTAATGTATTTTTGCATTTCCTCTTGAAAGGCTTCTCGTTGTTTATCCCTGTTTTCTTGCATTTCTTTAAGGGTGTTATTCATTTCTTTCTTAAAGTCTTCTATCATCCTCATGAGAAATGATTTTAAATCTGAGTCTTGCTTTTCTGGTATGTTGGGGTATCCAGAGCTTGCTGTGGTGGGAGAGCTGGGTTCTGATGGTGCAGAGTACTCTTGGTTTCTGTTCTTCATGTTCTCGCCCTTGCCTTTTGCCATCTTGTTGACTCTGTTGTTGGCTGATCTTACTCTGTCTGGTTGTGGCTTGCCCCTCCTGCAGGTCTCTGTGTCAGTACTCCTTGAAGACCAGCTCTCTCTGAGAGGTGTTTGGGTTTGGAGAGCTGTGGCACCGGGTCTAGTCTCGGTCCCTGTGTCTCGCAGGTTCAGGGCAGTTCCTGGTGAGCTGTGGGGTGTGTCTTTGGCCCTCTCCCGGCTTTTCCGAGCTCCTGAGAGGGATCTTTGTCCCAGCGCTAATTTGCTATGGAGCCCTGTCTCTTACTTGAATTTTTATTATAATTGAGATTACTCAAGTAATAATAGTAATGCTCAAGCAATAAATAATAATAAGAATTAAAAATATAGGTACTACAATTAAGGAAAAATATATTTATCTTTTAATTATTTAATTATTCATTTTTTATTCAATGGGAATTGTCAAGTGTTTATGTTTGAATTTCTAGATGATTTGGGGAAGTGATTTCTTAACTAGGTTAAGTCTAGAAGATTTGAAGCTATATTTTTGATTATTAATTTATTAATAAATAACTTCACTATAGTTGGAAACAAATCCTAGAAAATTGGAGGAACTGTGGGTAGATGAAGAAAGTTAAGTTGTAAGATGATGATGAAGGAAATTGTTGAAGGAATGCAGCTATAGGTATTTGTGGGGCATTTTTGAAACAATGTTGTTTGACATCTGAAATCTTGTGAAATGCTGCCAAATAGTGGGGTGTTTCATTGGCTTAATTAATAATGGGAATTGTTTTCTTTAAATTAATTAATGCAAAGAATCCAGACTGTCCTAAAATGTTAGAAATGAGGATTCATGTATGGTATACAGGAGTTGGGAGAGGGGAAAGAATATGATTAAAATATACTGTATGAAAAATGAAATAAGTAAATAATATGAATAGCTTACCAAGTAAGGACAGATGGGATAGCTAGATTTATAAGACTGTCTCAAATTTGGGTGTGTGTGTGATAGAGGTGAAATTAGGTAGGATAGGTTTTAAATCTTTGAGCAAAATGTGTAATTTGGTCATGATTTCCCTTGTAGTATGAAAGGCCAAATAACTAGTGGTGTATGCCTAACAGATGAATGTGCAATTCATTATTTTAAATCTGCTGGTGGGAAAATGGAGCTTGTTATAATGATGGCTCTTCTGTTAAATACCTACCAGCTTCTCATGTAACTCACAGTGAAAGCTACAGTCTAGTGAGGCTTGTATGTTTCACCATATGTCATTCATTTTCCTTAAAAATCTATAACTTGGTCCCACTTCCTTATTCCACTTCAGCGGCTTGATTGAGGGAACATTCCTTGCCTATACATAGAACATGCTATACTTCTTGCAAATGCCATGCCTTTCATTTTGTTTATGTAGATATCTTGTCAATGAGCTCAGTCCTGACCTCATTCTATTTAAAATTGCAACCTTTCCCCCACCTAAGCATCCCCAGAACACAGTCACACCTAACTCCATTTCCCCCCTAAAAATGTATTTTAATACACAATTAAAAGCTTACTGGATTTAATATTATATTAAACTATTTAATATATAATTTAATAATTTGTTGTCTTTATTGTTTATTCTTTCTATTGGTAGGAAGTTAGCTCCACAAAAAACATGGAATTTTGTATATTTTCTTTATCAGTATGTCACAAATACTTAAATCTGTTCTCTATATACACTAGGCACTCAGTATTTATTTGTCTAAAATTTGATTTTGGACATAGGCTTCTCTAGTCATGCCGTTGGGTAGGAATGATATTATTCCTTACAACTGACTTCTTTAGAATCCCATCAAAAGAAGGTTTAAGTAACCCTTCCAAAAATATTTGGTTTTTTTGCCAGGTGACAAAGGTGATACCTGCTTCAACTGTATTGGAACTGGCATTTCAGGACCTCCAGGTCAGCCTGGTTTACCAGGTCCCCCAGGTCCTCCAGGTAAAATATTCTTCATATCTCTTAAATATTTTAAAATTTTAAATCTTTTAAAATATTTTGGCTCTTTTAAGTATGCTAATTGTTTTATCATGTTAGTTTACCATTTTATAGCTAGTCACTTATGTCTAGAAATTTTTGAGTATGAAATGCCTCTCTTATGAAATAAATTTCACTTCTGTATATAACTGGAAGCTACTAACATTCTCTATCATAGCATTTGGTATTATTCAAAGAATTACATTTTCCCAGAAATAAAATGACATTTAGAGTCAGAATTTTCTTCTAAAATTCTAGGGAAATGTTCATGCTGTCTGGACCATGACTATGGTTCCCAGGGGCAGAGCCATGGGGATATATTACATATTGTCATTAAGGAGCAAGGTTTCTACTAAACTTCTGGCAACCAGCTGCCAATATTCTTTCTACATATATGGCCTCCCTCCTAATTTTGAATCATTTTTAAGAACTGCAACTATTCCACTCCATTTACTCTTTACATCTGCTAATATTGCATATCCTTGAGATTATATATAAAATGTGTGTTCAGGCTGATAATAGATTCCAGACTGAGTACCAGTCTAGTGCATCTATCAACGACACAAAATCATTAGGCATTAGGAAACACCTTTAGCAAGTTTCATAGCTGCTGCTAGGAGCTAATAATATAGCCTGTACTTCCAGTTTAGTTTGTCTTAAACTTGGGAATAAATAAGAATCACACAGAGGGTGTGCTAAAATCCAAATTGCTGGATCCCATCCCCAAATTCTGATTCTGTAACACTGGATTAAATAATTCATAGTAGTATCCAAGTATTAACTTTTAAACTAATAACCAGGAAATAATAATAATGCAGTTAGCGCAGAGATTCATCTGTACTAGTACTACTTTAGTAACTTTCCCCCTGTAATGTCTGGTACTAAATAGATCTCTTAAACCAAATCTTAAGGAATGACAAACCAAAGAAAGAGCTAGCTAAGATGTAGGAAGACTGTATTAACTGAAAGTTAAGATGAGCAGGCTCCTTTCCTTTCTTCTCCCAGTGGCAATAGGACGGGTATAGGAAGGAACTCATGCCCCACCTCACAGTTTCTAGTAGCTAAAACTTTGCAAAAGAATACTTAGGAGTTAGAAATACCTGAGGATGCAATGCTGTGTGTGCTGTTAAATAGTAATTTATAAGAAAGTCTGATTTCTTCCTATTGGGTACATGAAAGAGGGAAGAATCTGAGTTAAATGTGGTAGAGCTCTTTGTTTAAAATTGAAGTTTGAGATGTGCTGATTTCTAGATACATGTGATGATTGGGGGCTTAAGACTCAATGCTCACCTGATCTATGTGTGTCTTAGGATCTCTTGGACTCCCTGGAGAGAAGGGTGACAAAGGACAAGCTGGGACAACTGGTCCAAAAGGATTGCCAGTAAGCTTTGATTATTATATTATGAGAATGAAGTACTAAAAGATGCCCTTTGATTTTCACTTATGAACAGATACATATAAATGTAGTTTCGATTACAATTTATTTTATTCCTTCCCTTTCTCTGCTTTGCCATCCTTACTTTATATGTTACTTTGTATGGTAAATGTTATTGCATGGGTTAATGGAGCAAACTGGAGGGAAAAATATTAGAAAAATTCTGAGTTCCTTTTTTTTTCTTTCTTCTCCCTCTTTTTTCTTCCAACTCAGGGCATACCTGGACCTCCAGGTGCTCCAGGCATTCCAGGGTCTAAAGGTGACCCTGGGGATGTCCTCACTCTTCCAGGAATGAAAGGTGACAAAGGGGAGTTGGGTTCCCCTGGAGCTCCAGGGCTTCCGGGTCTACCTGGTAGTCCTGGAAAGGATGGTTTGCCAGGACTTCCTGGCCCCAAAGGAGAGCCTGTGAGTTGGATTGATATTCTTGCTTTAATGTCAAATTGTCATTTAGTGATGTTTCCTACAGGATGAGGTTCTATCCCAATGGTAAAAATTGTACTTGGCATGTGTGAAGTCCCTAAATTCAATTCTCAGTACTTCCCATCCCACAAAAAGCACTCTAAATTAAAATAAAAACGGGGCCTAGTACTTAGATGAATACTCTACTAATGCCTAAAATAATATGATTTTACATTGAAATGGTACATTGATACTAACTAGAGTTTCCTTACTGTTTTCTTTCAGTTTTATAAACTCCTTCTTAACTCAGTATGGTATTGATTATTACTAGCTATGATTAGATGAATAAGAAGTTAAAATGCTTAGGAGTCAGTTAGGGACTCATCTCTTATTCTAAATATCTCTGGGATTTTTTAAGCATGAATGGAAATCTGTTTTGTATATATAAAAGTGTTATAGATTTGTGTGAGTAGACAGCCAGATTAAGATACTAAAGAACCAAACACTGAGCATAAATGAACAATCTTGTTTTATATACAACATTCAGAATAGGATATTTGAGTGGGAAATATATATTTTAATAGGATAAATAGACAATAACCATCTCAACTCATGGTAGGGTATAAGATTTTTGAGAGCAGAGACTTTGATCTACTCATCTTCTCAGCTTGTACCACTGGAAGATAGAGTTCAGAAGTATTTGTTGAAGGAGATAATGAGATATAATTCAACAAGATCATAACAGTTATATAGCATAACTGTAAGAAGTACTTATGGCGGAGTCATGTCCCTGGTTGTATTCATTCATGCTAACCTACATGAAGTTGTTACATCAATGTTTTTCTGTCTTAAACATTTCCATTTTCAGGGTGGAATTACTTTTAAGGGTGAAAGAGGACCTCCTGGGAATCCAGGCTTACCAGGTCTCCCAGGAAACATGGGACCTATGGGCCCTGTTGGTTTGGGGCCTCCAGGCCCTGTAGGTGAAAAAGGTATACAAGGTGTGGCAGGAAATCCAGGCCAGCCAGGATTACCAGGTATGTTCACTATTGTTGTTTGTTTTATTTTAAAAGCAAGAATTAGATAGGTAGGTAGGTAGGTAGGTAGGTAGATAGATAGATAGATAGGTACGTAGGTAGATAGATAGATAGATAGATAGATAGATAGATAGATAGATAGATAGATAGATACGTAGGTAGGTAGGGAGGGAGGGAGGGAGGGAGGTAGAGAGGGAGGGAGGGAGGGAGGTAGATAGATATAAAAAGTAAAAAAAATTTCTGGGAAATGTGTTTCTCTGGCTATCTATATACTTATAGGAAGGGAGTAGAATGTTTTTTTTTTAAATGAGATTTCTTGTTAACTTATTTTAGTCAATGTTGGTAGTATTATTTGTATTCTGTTCTTGTATATGTGTTTGTGTAGTTGTATGCATGTAACTGGGAAGTGTACATGCACATAACTGGTTTTATTAATATTTTAAAAGAATGATATTATAATATACATTTTTCTGCCTTACCTTTATCCCTCCAACTCCTCCCATGTAAATCCATTGCTCTCTTTCAAATTTAGAGCCCTTTCCTTTCAATGTTGGTTTATTTGTGTGTTCCTATATGTACATTCCTAAACACACACACACACTTAAATACATAAAAAAACAACCTGCTTGGTTTGTATAATATTGCCTTTATGTATATGTTTCAAGGGTCAAAACATGCACCTTAATTTTTTTTTTTTTTTTTTTTTTTTTGGTTTTTCGAGACAGGGTTTCTCTGTGTAGCCCTGGCTGTCCTGGAACTCACTCTGTAGACCAGGCTGGCCTCGAACTCAGATATCCGCCTGTCTCTGCCTCCCGTGTGCTGGGATTAAAGGTGTGCACCACCACTGCCTGGCTGCACCTTAAATTTAAAGACAGGGTCCCTCACCAAACCTGGAGTTCATTGATATTGCTAGGCTGACTAGCCAGTGCTCCAAGGATCTGCTTCCCTCCATACCCTAGTATTCGGGTTATCGACATGTGCTGCTATGGCTACAGTTTTATGGGTGCTGAGGATCTTAATAAAGATTCTTATTCAGCAGGCACTTTGCTGATGGAGCTACCTTCCCATCCCAATTTATGTTCTGATTTGCAAGGGAAGGAGAAGAAAGGTGTTCCAGATGAATGGAGAGAGAGAGAGAGAGAGAGAGAGAGAGAGAGACAGAGAGAGAGACAGAGAGAGGCAGAGAGAGAGACAGAGAGAGAGACAGAGAGACAGAGAGAGACAGAGAGACAGAGACAGAGACAGACAGACAGAGAGACAGAGAGAGAAAGAGAGACAGAGAGAGACAGAGAGACAGACAGAGAGACAGAGAGAGAGACAGAGAGAGAGAGATTTCCTGTGTCTTGTTCTTTCTTCTTGTACTATTCATGTCCTCTATTGGATGCTAATGGTCCATATTGTGCAAAGGCAGACATTCCTTCCTCAAATCACTGATTTAAATACACTTCGCTTCTGAAATCATGGGCCATAGGCATAAAGCAGAGTTAATTATTTTATCAGCTACCTGAATATCCTTTAATCTAGTCAGGCTGACATCTAAAATTAATTATCAAACATCCTCAATCATGGAAGTACCTAAAAGCATCATCTGTTTTTTCTTTTTGAAATTTCATCCTTCTGTTTGCTACCTTTCCTAGAATATACAAAGTGGAATTGTTATCATTAGTCGAGTAAATGATTCTCACTGAGAGTGATCCATTTGTTTTCAGGTCCTAAAGGTGACCCAGGCCAGACCATAACCCAGCCAGGGAAGCCTGGCTTGCCAGGTAATCCAGGCAGAGATGGTGAAGTAGGTCTTCCAGGTATGTAAAGAATTAATTTTATTTCAAAACATCCTCATCACTGAACTTTCTTTTGCATGTTTCCCATTCTTACACTGATATTTTTCTGTAGGTGATCCTGGATTTCCAGGCCAACCAGGCCTGCCAGGAATACCTGGTAGCAAAGGAGAACCAGGTATCCCAGGGATTGGGCCTCCTGGACCACCTGGTCCCAAAGGTATGTAGGACGAGGCATGGGGCAGTGTAGATTACCTGGTTAGTAAGATAGTATTCTTTCATACTATAAAGCAAAGCAGATGTAACTTTTTTGGTATATGCCATTTAAAATCTTTATCTGAAAAGTCACATTGGGACTGCTGCAGAGGTGGCTCAGTGACTAAGAGCAGTGACTGGCTACTCTTCCAGAAGACCAGGGTTTAATTCTTAGCATCTCCATGGCAGCTGCTAACCACTCTTAACTCTCTAGGTCTAGTGAATTCAATGCCATCCTCTGGTTTCTTAGGACACTTGGCACACACTTGGCTCATGTACAAACACACAGACAAAACACCCATACACATTAAATTGAAATGATAGAAATAAATATTAGAGAAGAAAAGTCATTATATGCACCTTAATTTTGGAGACAGGATCTCTCACTGAACCTGGAGTTCATTTTCTAAAACAGTCTAGGGATGAAACTATCTACATTTCAGAGTTGCAAAGTTATTCATGTGCTAAAGAACATCATTGGAATTATTAAATTCGTGTTCATCATTGTATTCTTGGGGCTTTGAATAGTTCCTGGGAGTGTAGCAAGAAATATATAGATATGTATTGAATTAATAGATTCTATTAATCAGAAAACAGGTTCACTATACACATATGCAATGTTCTATCCCAAGTAAAATACACCCTTGATTTATTGATATTTTTAGTTTTTTTCTACAGTTCTGCTTTACTCCTCCAAGAATTTATTCTTATGAATAGCAGGGCAGCACCTTTGAGTAATGATAATTCCTTACTTCTACCAAATATGTCTTTTATAAATGACAGATTTGATTTTTATGTGTTAATGCTTATATAGCACACATAGTTGCATCTAGCTCATCTGTAGAAGTACATGCTTGACATTCTGTTACTGCCACATCACAATGTAGGCAGAAAGGAAGGTCTGTATTTATGGATGGCATTGAGTCACTATATTTAATTCTGATGTATTATATACTTCAGAAGAACACATCTTCTTCTACAGCCATCACTCTGTGGAAATGAAAGGATAAGGTGATTGAGCAAATCCCAGATGTCTATTAGGCCTGATTGTAAGTGGACATACAGAATGTTCCTGTAATTTAGCATGTCAGTGTATAAAGCATGATTAGGGAGATGAGAATGTGACTACCTTTCTTAAAGTTTATTCTTTCTGTGGGTTAAAAACAATGACTTGCTGTTTTACAGGTTTTCCGGGAATTCCGGGGCCTCCAGGAGCTCCTGGGACCCCTGGGAGAATGGGCCCAGAAGGCCCCCCTGGGTCGCCAGGGCTTCCAGGACCAAAGGTCTGAAACATTTTTTTAAAGGATTAATTTATTTTTACTTTTTATCTGTGTGAGTGATTTTTCTGCATGTGTATATATGAGCATCACATGGGTGCCTGGTGCGGTGACTGTGGAGATCAGAAGAGGGCCTCAGATGCCTTGGAACTGAAGTCACAGACAGTTGTTAACTACCATGTGGGTGTTGGGAAACGAACCTGGGTTCTCTCCAAGAGCACTCAACTTCGGAGCCCTCTCTCCAGCCCCAGTCTGGAACATTTTAATTTACTCCCTTTTCATTTTTCTGTCTTCTCTATTGTCCTTAGTCCTGGTTCCTATTCATCTTAGACATTGCCCCAAGTCTTTATTATATGAATAATACTGAGCTATATTTTCATTTAAAAATAACCAATCCCAAACCAGCTTTAATAGAATAAGAGTTAATGCTTAGATCCAAAAAGTTTCTGACCTTGTTTTAGACTGGCAGGTTGTTAGATTAGATGAAAGAATCCAATGATCAGTATGGCCTGTGTTTATGTATACAAATAGTATCCCATTTCATACTTATTGTATATGTGTGATGATTGGTAAAATTGGGCTGGATATATCAAGCCTTTCCAGTATTGTTTCCTCTGTCACAGTTCCATTAAAGATACATAAATCAAATCACCGCTCTTTGGTACTACTAATAAATAGCTCCTTTTATATTCCTTCCACTGTATCTTATTTAACCTCAAACACTTTTCAGTCAGCCTTCAGCAAACTGCTGCAGCATGTAATTATCTCAACTCTTCCTGAATTTTCTGTGCTTAAATGATTTAATCTCACTGGGTTTCATCCTTATTACTTATTTTCCTTGGGAAAAACAGCTGACAGGATCTCATGAGAAAACTACATCTCGGTTGGCTTGGTTTTATTTTATGATGAACATTTTCAAATAAACACAAAAGCCAAAGAAATAATGTAATGAACTTTCACATATGCGTCAGCCAGGTACAAAATTACTAAAATTATAGTAACACTTCCTTGATCTTTTCCTGTTTTTCAGGAAGGGAGTGGTCTCATTTAACCCAAATCTCAAAATTACATCATTTCATTTACAAATGTTCCAGCATTCATATCTAACTAAATAAAAATTGTATACAGAAACCACAATGGCATTATAAGACTTGTCATGTTAAAAATAATTATTTGGGCTATTTAATTCTCAGTCCGTATTCACATTTCCTCACTTGAGTAGAGTGTTGCTTAATCCCTTGCTTTTCAGTTAATATTTATACTTTGAAAACAGTCCAACTCACTTAATTTGCTTTTACTAAACCCTATTTCTGATCCTTCCAGATATTCTAACACGTGCGTTATTTTTAATTTAGTTATCCTCTCCTTACTATGGAAGAAAAATATTACTTTGTATTCAATGCTTTAAATTCTCTGTAGTAAATGGTAAGCATCAGGAAAGTCATGGGACTTTTCGTTGTGTTTTGTCATGTGTATGCTTAAGGGAGAGCCAGGATTTGGGTTACCTGGGCCACCTGGGCCACCAGGATTCCCAGGTTTCAAAGGAACACCTGGCCCAAAAGGTGATCGTGGTTTCCCAGGACCTCCAGGTCCTCCAGGACGCACTGGCTTGGATGGGCTGCCTGGACCAAAAGGTATGGAGGCTCTTGCTACTTTTCAATTTGTTTTAAACTTCCATTGATGTTGAAAACTTTGGAAAAGGTTATGGGTAATAAGCAAGCTAATTGAAAAGCCCATGATGCCTGTCTGCCACTGCTTTCATTTTGTTCATATTCCACTAGTTTGTTTTCATTTTTCAAAACAGAGGATATAATTGCCTCTTGCCTTTTGATTTATTTGTTTTGAATAATTTTATAATTTAAGAATTACTCCATGTAATTTAAATTTAAGAGAATTCAGTGGCCTAGTATTTAGTTACATGGGTATACTATCAGTTACTACTTGTAGGAATGGATTTTTGCCAACATTTTCTGATTACAAATAATATCACACATGTCATTTAGATGTGTACAGGTACAATAGTAGACTAGAGTAGCAAAACTTAATTTTCTCAGTAAAAGATAAGAGCATCTATGGATAGTATGAAATGTCTCTCTGTCTGAGCCATTTTATACTTCTTACCAACAATAAATGAAGCACTCGTTTCCTCTAAGCCCTTCCCAACTATGGTTAAAACAGAACAGAACAGAACAGAACAGAACAGAACAGAACAGAACAGAACAGAACAGAACAATACAAGGTAGAAAAGACAATACCATGACTGTTATATACACCCATCGCTGATGTTCTATGGTGAGTGTTTTATATATCTGATCATCTATCCATCTCTATATATAACCACCAATTTTTTTGATGAATATCAAATCAAGTTGCAAAAGTGGTGCTCTTCTCCCTAATACTCAGCAGGTATATAATAACAATAATCCCAAAGGTGTCTATGTGTTTTATTTCTATATAAAATCCACAGATGTATTGACAAACACAATATAATATCATATATTCCAGGGCTGGGGATGCAGCTCATTGGTAGTGCATTTTCCTGCCATACTCAAAGTCCTGGTATACACACACACACACACACACACACACACACACACACACACAAACACACACACACACACATGTCCTAATTCCAGTTTCCAATTAGTGGGCAACAACCATACCAATATCTTTATGAAGGTTTTTAAAAATAGTGTTATTCTGCCTGTTCTGGAATCCTTGTAAGTAGAATCATGCAATATGTACAAAAGTATCTTTCACTGAGCATGTTTTTAGAAAAATATCCTCACTAGTTCTTATTTCTAGTAAATTCTTGAAGATGCCATTGTTAGGATCCCTGGGCTGTGTCTAGTTGCTGAGTATTATAAGAGAAGCTGTTGGAAGAGTTCTCTGAGTCTTTTGATGGATATATACTTTGAGTATACACACACACACACACACACACACACACACACACACACATATATATGCATATATAGCTAAGATTAGAATTTGTGCTAATAAGTGTGTGCTCACTTGTATAAGAAACTATTAGATCTTTCTCCAACATGGACTGCCACTTTAAAATTCACACTAATATAATATTTTCAATTAATCATGATTCTCTCCAATATTAAAATTTTACTTGCTTTGTGGTAGTATCATAAATTACAAATTTAACTTAATTTCTCTGACAACTTAGAATGAGGAGCTTTTTAGATGCTCTTGTGGATTATTTAGACATTCAAACACTCGCCAGTTTGAATTGATGGACTGTGTTGTGTCTTATGTTAAGCTGAAGATGTTCCTAGTATACTCTGAATATTTGTAGTTTTTTAGAGTAAACTCAGGAGTATTTTATTCTTGTGTTGGTTACCTATTTGTATTTCTACAGTATTTGGATACAAAGTTTTGATTTTATTGTTTTGTTTATGTTATCTATTATTGTAATTTTGTTTCTTATCTAAGAAATATGTACCTGCCAGGCACTGTCAAGACATTCTGACCTATAGTGTCATTAATCTCAAATACTTTGTATTTATATCACTTATTTAAAATAGAATCCTAACAGTAGATTATTTGACCATTTCTATCACATCAAATACTGTGTATAGATGAGTCTTTTTCTGTGATGCCAATCCTGGTTCACTCATCTGTTTCACTATCCTTTAATTAGTATCACATTGTGTGTGTGTGTGTGTGTGTGTGTGTGTGTGTGTGTGTGTGTGTGTGTGTGTGTATGAACCCATAATGCAAACAAATAGTTTTCTTGTTAAAAAATTTAAACTATATTATGTACTTTGCCTTTCTTCTCAACATAGTTCAAATCTGTGTCTCCTACTATGAGTGAATTAACTATCATTTAAGAGCCTTATTTTCTCTGTTTACAGTTGATATCGTTTCCCCGTTTCTCTACTAGTTTAACATTCTTGAACTTGATATCTTTAAATATAAAAAGGAATGGGTTTAACAGAACTAGCTTGGCTGATTTTATTTCACTGTTCAATTTGCAAAGAATAGAATTCTCATGATAAATATTTTCGAGAACCATCTAAATTAAATTTATATTCCCAAATCATGTTGAATTGATTTTCATTAAATCAATATATATCTCAGCTTAATTTTTGCCAGAATGGGTTTTGTTGTGAAAATTCCCAAAATAGTCTGAGACAACTTCTTAAGAAAATTATTTTTAATACCTATATATCTTTGACTAAATAATTTTGTGTGGCTGTAAATCACTCAAAGTTGTAGTGTTTACCAACACTTTATCTTTCTCAACTTTAAGCTCATGACTAAAAATTACAAATCAAATATTCTGAATAATAATCTACTGATAGCCTTTTTAAAGAAGATATCCACTAACAGTTTTGAGACAAGTTTTTATGAAGAAATGAACTGGAGCCTATTTAAAACATGAACGTTTTTACCATGCATTTGCTTGATATTTTGAAGGAAATTTAGGATTTCTATATTTTTAATAGTAAAATCACAGTAGAGTTTTCGGGTTTGTTTTTGTTTTCTGACAAAACTCTCTATGTAGACCAGCTTGGTCTTGAACTCATTATTCTCCTGTTTCCATCTCTCTAATGATGAGATTCGAAGATGACAGTCATTGGGCCCTACTTCAAGTATAGTTTTTAACATGCTAGAAGAATTAGTATTTGGGCATCTTCTTCTATGCAAATCCTTCATTTGCCCAGCATTTATATTCATATACCATACCATGTAATAATCGAGTCACTAGAAACAGAAAGGCAAAAATTATGCTCTTGAAAAATATCAGAAGTTGCTCTGCATTATTAAAAAGATCTAGCTCAGTGGTTCTCAACCTTCCTAATGCTGTGACCCTTTAATACAATTTTGCATGTTGTGGTGACCCCCAACCACAACATTATTTTCATTTTTACTTCTTAATTGTAATTTTGCTAGTGTTATGAATGGTGATGCAAATATCTATCATTCAGGAGATCTTATATGTGCCACACAAAGGGGGCGTGACCCACAGGTTGAGAACTGCTGATATAGATAGAGTTGCTATGATGGTGGTTTTCTCTATGGTAACTTTTATGAATGAGTATGACAATAAAGTTTTGAATCAATATATCATTGTCAAAACTTAGCTAGGAGACTACAATAAAAACTTTGTCCAACATGGCTGTGGTTTTTGCTCAGTAGTAAATTGCTTATATAGTATGTGCAGGATAGACATCTCCAAAATCTTCAGTTATTAGACATAGTTGGACCAAATATCAGATTTTGAAACTCAATGACTTAACTGTAAAAAATAAATTGGTGTGTCATTTTTCAAAACAATATGGACACAAGCAATAAATTTTAAAAGTTAAAACATAATGAAATAGAAAATATGCTTAAGCCTGAATATCACAACTTAAGTTATACTAAAAAAGAATAAAAAAATGACTTTGGGAGCAATCTATTTACCTTTTATTACTTTTTTTCAAGATCTTATTTGAGGTTTTTTGGAGGCACAGGATGTGACAATTTGCTTGAGTCTTTTGAAAGGATATTTTAATCAGGAGAAATAGCGAAGAAAGTACCATGACAAATGAAATGATTTATTTGGAAATATTAAAATTAAAAACTTTCGATATGCTTCATTTCTCAAAATCAAAAAATGTGCCTAATATATTTATAAGGAAACCATAAACTATTATTAACAACTTGACATTTTAAAATTGTTTTTAAAAAATCCTATATATTAGTGAGGCTAGGTGTTGTCAATTATCCCCATTTATAAATATAAATCATTTCTTTTTTAAAATAAAATTCCCTAGCTTTATTTTCCTTTTTTATTAATCATTCAATTCGTTTACATGTCAAATGATACCCCACTTCCCAGTTACCCCTCCATAAACTCCTCATCCCACATCCACCCTCTCCCCCTCCCCTTTTCCTATATGAGGATGCTCCCCCACCCACCCACCCTCTCCCACTCCATTGCTCCAACATCCCCCTTCGCTGGGGCATCAAACCTCCACAGGACCTAGGGCCTCCCTGCCCATTGATGTCAGACAAGGCCATCCTCTGCTACATATGTATCTGGGGTTCTGAGTCCCTCCCAATACACTCCTTGGTTGATGGTCTAGTCCATGGGAGTACTAGGTAGTTCAGCTAGCTGATGTTGTTCTTCCCATGGGGTTGCAATCCCCCTCCGCTCCCGTAGTCTTTCTGCCAGCTCCCCCACGGAGTCCCTGAACTCAGTCTTATGGTTGGCTCCAAGCATCCATATCTGTCTTGGTAAGTTGCTGGCCGGACCACCCAAGGAACCCCCACACCAGATTCCTGTCAGCAAGTGCCTCTTGACCACATATAAATCATTTCAATGAGAATTTAAGTAATAATTCAGAAGTACTTCATGTAACTGATTTAAAACCTTAGTATTTACCAAATACACATGAATGCATGCTAAAATGTCACTGATATTATGACATTGTGAACCTGTGCAGGAATAACAAGTGGAGCAGGAGCAGTGTTCTAAAGCATACTTATGTGCCTACAGAGACTTAGGATTTCACAATAGTATTTTCATTAGTCAGTAAGGAAAGAATGAATTCTTTCAAAATTGATATGAGTAAATGAACACATAAAGTGAACACCTAATGCATAATATTTTAAGATGGGAGTTAGAATTATAAATATTATAAATTTGAAGAGTAAGTTTAAAATATAAGAAAAACATATTTAAAATATTATGTTTATAGAATTTCAGCAGCTCTTTTAATTAAAGCAAATACAAAATTGCAGATAGAAAATTATAATGCTGTAATGTCCATCATTAGGTGGTTTTTACTTTCCACCCTCATCTAATTAGTACATACAGTACTTGGTCTTGACATTATGTTGATGGGGACAAAAAAAATTCTAGTACAATGGTGTCAGAAACGTATTAACATTGACATTTGTAGCTGACTTCACTCAATAGGAACAGAAACCCTTTATTTTTCTTGCATAAACAGAACATTAACCAAGAAAGGCTATATTCTTGGCCCTTAAACAAACCTTAGCAAATTAAAAATATATTTATTAAGAAGTCAGTACTGGAGGGGTGGATGAGAGGAGAGAGGAAAGGGAAAAAAGAAGTAAATACCAGAAAAATAATTAAATAAGGAAATTATATTAGTAAGAGTTGTACTTGAGAAAATCCTATTGTATTTAGAAAATAACTGGAATACATAAACCATGAACCAAAGAATACATCATTAGGAAAATTAACTAATATGTCTAATTGAGTTAAAATGAATGTAAAATCTATCTAGTGGATTAAAATGAAGTCTTTGTGCTAAAAATTAGAAAAAGAAGAATCTTAAATTATTGTTTTTAAGAAAATGACAAAGGTAAACAAGTTGAAAAGAATGTTTTCAGGATAGCATATATCAATTTGTATGAAATTTTAAAAAAGTAAATTTATGTGAATCCAAATGAATTGATTCAAAAAGTCCAGTAGAACTGATACACATATGAATCCAAATGAGATCCTTTGAAAACTCTAGTAAAACTAGTAAGCATATAACCAAGATGACCATGTAAATGGAGCTATGTGAGTTATAGATATTAAGAATGAAAGTGGGGACATCATTGCAGTTCCATTGTAGACATTAAAAGAAGAACAGAGGGGACTGGCGAGATGGCTCAGTGGTTAAGAGCACTGACTGCTCTTCCAGAGGTCCAGAGTTCAATTCCCAGCAACCACATGGTTGATCACAACCATCTGTAATGGGGATCTGATGCCCTCTTCTGGTGTGTCTGAAGACAGGGACAGTGTACTCATATACATTTTTTATGATAAAATTTAATTGTTAGAGAATTTTAGAGAAATGTTCCATATAACAGTACAAATCAATACGGGACTTCTAATGAAAAGTTTACCAACAAGTACCAAAGTATAAATTGTACATAAAATTTTATCTAGTAAACTTATTTCTAGGAATTTATGTTGACAAAAATATGTATGTATTGTGAGATATCTATCACTGTATTATGTACAATGGTGAATTATGAGAAACATGTCAAAATTAAATACAGAATAAATAAATAAATTATGAAATTACTTGTAGACATTAATAATTAAAATGCTATTTTCTAGGCTAAAACTTTAGAAGCCAATATTATCATCATCTTATAATTTCACATTATAAATTATTAAAATAAATTAAATCACTTTGTAAAAACATTGTGTAATTGGAAATTATTTCTGACAGATCAACGCTTACAGTCATATAGGCCATTCATTTTTTCTCCTTTGAAATGATAAAGGAAAGTTGACTTCAGTCAAAATAGCACACAAGCTAATCTCATAAATCACACATTTAATGTTACTTGTTTTCAGGTTTTGAAAACCTTACTACTGTCATACTCAACTAGAAATAAGTTGACAACTCCTGACAAAATTCTGAGAATATAAATATTAGTCTTCTAAAATATACAGAACTCACCTCCCTAATGTGAACATAAAATTCAAATACCTCCAATGTTCTCCCTTGAAGATATGTTAGCTTCACTCTGAGCAAAGAGCAACATTCCTTTGGGTTTCCCAAGGCCATTACACTGAGACTCATCAGATACCTATAACACTTGCTGAAGTTATCCATTAAATATTTCTATTTGACCAGTACAAAGTGTCTTCCCTTATCTTTTTTGATAACTTTTGCTTGAAAGTTGATTTTATTCGATATTAGAATGGCAACTCCAGCTTGTTTCTTGGGACCATTTGCTTGGAAATTTGTTTTTCAATCTTTTACTCGGAGGTAGTGTCTGTCTTTGTCACTGAGGTGCGTTTCCTGTATGTAGCAAAATGCTGGGTCCTGTTTACTTTTCCAGTCTGTTAGTCTGTCTTTTTATCGAGGAATTGAGTCCATTGATATTAAGAGATATTAAGGAAAAGTGATTGTTGCTTCCTGTTATTTTTATGTTTGTGTAGCTATCTTCTTTTTTTAAAGATTTATTTATTTATTTATTTATTTATTTATTTATTTATTTATTTATTTATTTATATGTAAGTACACTATAGTTGTTTTCAGACACACCAGAAGAGGGCATCAGATCATTATGGATGGTTGTGAGCCACCATGTGGTTGCTGAGATTTGAACTCGGAACCTTCGGAAGAGCAGTCAGTGCTCTTAACTGTTGAGCCATCTCTCTAGCCCTGTGGCTATCTTCTTTGGGGTTTGTTGAAAGATTACTTTCTTGCTTTTTCTAGAGTGTAGTTTCCCTCCGGTGTGGGTGTATTCCATCTATTATCCTTTGTAGGGCTGGATTTATGGAAACATATTGTGTAAATTTGATTTTGTCATGGAATATTTTGGTTTCACCATCTATGGTAATTGAGAGTTTTGCTGGGTATAGCAGCCTGGGTTGGCAGTTGTGTTCTCTTAGGGTCTGTATGAATTCTGCCCAGGATCTTCTAGCTTTCATAGTCTCTGGTGAGAAGTCAGGTGTAATTCTGATAGGTCTGCCTTTGTATGTTACTTAACCTTTTTCCCTTACTGCTTTTAATATTCTTTCCTCGTTTAGTGCATTTGGTGTTTTCACTATAATGTGATGGGACGAATTTCTTTTCTGATCCAATCTGTTTGGAGTTCTGTAGGCTTCTTGAATGTTTATGTTCACTTCTTTCTTTAGGTTAGGGACGTTTTCTTCTATAATTTTGTTGAAGATATGTATTGGCCCTTTAAGTTGGGAATCTTTGCTCTCTTCTATACCTTCTTCGTCTTCTCATTGTGTCCTGGATTTCCTGGATGTTTTTGGTTAGGAGCTTTTTGCATTTTGCATTTTCTTTGACTATTGTGTCAATGTTTTCTATGGTATCTTCTGCACCTGAGATTCTCCCTTCTATCTCTCGTATTCTGTTGGTAATGCTTGCATCTATGACTCCTGATCTCTTTCCTAGGTTTTCTAACTCCAGGGTTGTCTCCTTTTGTGATTTCTTTATTGTTTCTATTCGTATTTTTAGATCCTGGATGGTTTTATTCAATTCCTTCACATGTTTGGTTGTGTTTTCCTGTAATTCTTTAAGGGATTTTTGTGTTTCCTCTTTAGAGGCTTTTAGCTGTTAACCTGTGTTCTCCTATATATCTTTAAATATATTTATGTTCTTTTTAAAGTCCTCTATCATCATCACGAGAAGTGATTTTAGATCTGAATCTTGCTTTTCTGGTGTGATGGTGTATCCAGGACTTGCTATGGTGGGAGAATTGGGTTCTGATGATGGCAGATAACCTTGGTTTCTGTTGCTTATGTTCTTGTGCTTGCCTCCTGCCATCTGGTTATCTCTAGTGCTACCTGTCCTCCCTTTATCTGACTGGAGCCTGTCATTCCTGTGATCCTGATTGTGTCAGAACTCCTCAGAGACCAGCTGTCTCTGGGATCCTGTGATTCTGGGATCCTGTGATCCTGTGATCCTGAGATCCTGGGTGTGTCAGAGCTCCTGGGAGTCAAGCTGCCTCCAGGATTTTGAGATCCTGGTGTGACCAAGCTCCTGGGATCCTGTGATCCTGGGCGTGTTAGAGCACCTGGGAGTTGAGCTTCCCCTGGGTGTTGTGGGACTGACTGAGGAGTTCATGCCTAAGGTCTGCTCAGGGCGCAGGCCCAGACAGGAAGGAACCCGTGCCACTGGTCCAGCGGGGTTCCTGGGTCCCTGGATCCCGCTGGTCCGGGTTACTCCTGGTGTTGGGACAAACGTTGAGTCCTCCTCCGTACTCATATACATTAAATGAATAAATAAATAAATCTTTAAAAAAAGATTAAAAGAAGAGCAGAGAACCACAACAAATAACTACATGCTGATAAATATGGTAACAGAGAAAGTGGACCAATTACAATGTATTGCTAAAATTTCTTGATGATCACTGATACAGAAATTATACATTTTCTTTCTAAAACTGAGCCTATAGTTAAATCTCATCTATCGAAAACAAAAAACAAACAAACAAACAAACAAACAAACAAACAAACAAACCTTCATGTCCAGGTAATATCTCTGGGAATCTGTATCAATCCTTCTAAAAAGCAGTAATATCATCTCTACACTGCTTCTTCCCTGGTAGAATACTGTGGATTGATCCCTTCCCAATGATTATGAGGGTAGAATTATTCTAATATCAAATCCAGGCAAAAAAAAACACAAATAAATAAATAAACAAACAAACAAAAACACAACAAAAATCTCAGTTATAGGCCAAAATTTCTGAAGAGCAAATAGGTAAAAATTTTTCCAAACAACAATAACACATCAAATATTACAATATATAAAAAGAAACTCCAGCATAATCTTCAAGACCATCATGATCTTCAGAATATAAGCTGCTTTGACATCTGAAATGTATCCAGTATAATTTGCTATTTCAACAGTCCAAACAATTACATCTATGCTATTACCTGAAATATTGTTAAAATTATTTAATAAAATTCAACATCCATTTCTGAAAAAAAAACTTTTAGAAAATTATACACTTAAAAAAATCTGTTAGCCACCCTGTGGTTTGAGGCAGATGGATTGCCTCAAGTTCAAGGACACCCTAGAGAACTTGGTCTCAGGCCACAAGGAAGGCTCTGTTTCAGAAAAAAAAAATGACTAAGTACAAATTTCCGTCTCTCTTTGCTTTGAATGTGATAAGAAGAGCTGTCTTAAGCTCTTGCTGTCATGACATCTCCTTCGTGATGCACTGTACCCTAGAACTGTGAATGGAAAGAAATTCTTCTCTAAGTTTCTTTTGTCAGTTATTTTTTCTCATTGGTTCATTTTTTCCTTTTCATAGTCAGGGAACATAGCCCATTGAATGGTGTCAGCTACTTTTAGGGTGCATCATCTCACCTTAATCTAATCTACATAATTCCTACAGGCCTGTTTAGAGGCTTGGCTATAAACCCTGTTAAGCTGATAATCAATATTAAGTGCCATGTGATTTAAAAATAAAACAAGTTCTCAGCTCATAGACAGTGTAAACATCAGTGTATAGTCAAATTTGGCCTTCTTTTGAGTGAAAGCATAGAACAAAAATCTCTATGATCATAACCTAGACAAAGAATTGTTGGATAGAACACTAAAAAAATTATAAAATGGAAAACTGCTATTTTAGACTTCATTAAAATAAAATATTTTCATATCATGTATCTAACAAAGTATTTGTAAGCATAATATATACAAATCCTTAAAACTCAACAATCAGAAACAATTTACCAAATTTAAAAGTAGGGTTGAAGACTGTTGGCAACAATGTAAATATATTTATATTTTGCCCCCAAAAGCATTCAAACGGTAAGCAAATAAATGCATGTAAGCATCTTCATTACAGTCTTCTGCAAAATGTAGGTTTAAGCAACAATGAGATAGATACATAATTATAAGAATTAGCTTTCTTTTCAAGAACAAGAAAAATTGCCACCAAATATGTAGAATAAGAGAGTTTTGCACACAGCTAGTTGGAATCCAAAACAGTGCAGCCACTTCAAACTCCAGCACAGGACCAATGAGCTTCATTCCACTTTGAAAATGTTGTGCCAGTGTATTAAAAAGTAAAACACAGTCTTACTTTCTGAAACAGCAAACTGACTTCTAGGTATTTATTAAAGAAAACTATGAAACTTTGCATAAAAAACTGTAAATCTGTTCATAGGAGCTTTATTCATAACCAACAAGAATTGGAAACAGCCCAAATGTCCATCACACAACAAAGACTAACACGACGTAGTATATTTATACAATGAAATATTTGATCTGTGGTGTTAGGAATCAAGTCCAGGACCTCATGCATGCTAAACATACATTCTAACTGCTGACGTAAATCATAGCCCAACATGTATCTTTCAAAAATTTGCACAGTCAATTTCAGTAGGAAAATAAATCTTTTCAACAAATAGTGCTAAAACGATTGGATATCTGTATACACAACATGCATAAATGAATCTCAAATGCATCATATTAAGTGAAAAAAGACATACTCAAGAAGCTACATACTGCATGATTGCATTTGTGACATTCTGGAAATAGAAAACCTGTAAGAAATAAAGTAGCACTGTAGTTGCAAGAAAATTAGCATGTGGAGAAGGATCACCAACTGATCACCGGTCATTTTGAGGATTGATGAAATGGTTCTAAATCTGGATTTTAGTGGCAGTTATACCCTGTATACATTTCTCAAAACTCATCCAACTATGTGATGAAAGAACAGGTTTTAAAAAATATGTTTTAATTAGCTTTTTAGAAATTCATGAATACTCTGTAGTTTTCTGACTCTTGCCTATAATGTCCTCAAGATCTATCCTTCACCTCTCCATGCCTCCCAATTTTATGTCATCTTAAAAAGTGACCCACTAGATCCAATGTTTGCATCTCATATACTCATATCTATTAGAACAGGATCCACAGGCCACACCCTTAAAGAAAACCGACTTTGCTTCCCTAGAAACCATCAACTGTCAATGGCTCCTCTACTAGGAATAGGGGCACATGAACCCCTCTCCCCCTGAGAAGGACAAAATAGATTGGTTTGATTATGTGCAAGTAACTGCAGCAACTGTTGAGTCCCTAAGTGCAGCTGTCCTGTTGTATTCGGAAGACATTGATTTTCTCTGCGCATTCCTGACTTCCGGCTCTTACATTCACTCCCATCCCTCTTCCTCAATGATTCCTAAGCAAATTTTAATAGATGCAATAATTTTGAAAAGTGTGAGTGATAGGAAATTCAGAGAGTGAAGTTTAAAATGTCAAAATATTGTAGGCAAGATGGGAACATCTTGAGCATATTTTCAGCCATAACCTCAAGTTAATAAAAGGAAGATGTTGAAAGTTATCTGCTTAAAGCATAAGTGATTAAAAACTATGTATTTATAACCAAAGAGTTATCGAGTAGATTGTAATCTTGTTGCTGTTTTGAGAAGTTAAGACAAGTACTGACATTGACTGCTGGCCTTGCGTTAAATAAGACTTCAACTACAAATGGATTTCTGCTTTGAGTACTTACTTGTCTTTTTCTTCCTGGATAAACTAGTCTTATTTCATCTTGTTCTACCATGTTTGGTTGATACCCCAGGGAGGCCTACTCTTTCTAAAGGGAAACAGAGGAGCAGTGTATCTGGGTGAAAGGGGAGGAACTGGAAGAGAGTGAGAGGAGTGGAGGGAGGCAGAAACTGTGGTTGGGGATGCATTCTATGAGAAGAATAAAGGAAAGGGAAAAAACCCTAGTTATTTTGAACACATAAACTGTGGTTTTTTTAAAAGGTGATGTTGGACCAAATGGACAACCTGGCCCAATAGGGCCTCCAGGGCTGCCAGGAATTGGTCTTCAGGGACCACCAGGACCACCAGGGACTCCAGGGCCAATAGGCCAACCTGGTAAGATTTCAGTACATGTGCCTCTTATAGGACTTGCAGTGTATATGAATGTCTTCCAGTGAGGTGATTAAAGAGGTAATCCATGTATGTATATAATTTTATCAAATTGTAAATTATAGATCACAGCATAAGAGCTAATACCTGATGTTTCCCCCTTCTGTTCTTCTAAAAATCCATCTATTCTAATAATAAAATTTGATAATTGTAGTAACCATTACCATATAATCATTGAACAATACAGAGTTTTAGAAACAGACCTCAAACTGTTCATGCTTATTATTTCAGATCAGAATAGCTGTAATGCAGCAATATACAGGACTTGTCTGTAGAAACTACTTAAGTTATTAACACAAAAAAATCATTGTTAGGGTTCCACAAGAATGTTCTATAAAAATACACCATAGGCATATTACTTCCTTTTATTTAAAAGGAATAGAGTAGATCTCCTCCTTTTTGTTCCTATACTGGGAATAACTTTGTAACTGAGCACACTAAGCTGCTCTTTTTTCAATTAGATGCTTGGAAAGGTTTGGTAAACATGTAGCTAGTGGTTTAATCTCCATAGATAAAGAATCGTATGGCTGCTGTGTATTTGTATGTGGATTCTGAGTGAATTCACATTATCTCTTTACTCAGGTACAGTAAGGGACATTCTCAGCCCTGCATTTTGTTATTTTGAATATTGTAATAGTTCATAAAATGAAAAAAACCAGGGAACTTTTTTTTTTAATTCATATGAACACATTAGAAAATTGAACCCAAATGACATCAGGTATGTTGTTGGTTATTGCATTAAGAGTTTCAAAACTGTTGTTAACAACATAAAACACCCATAAAGGTTATTTTTATTCATGTACTATTTGAAAACTCAATTTGAAGGCACATCGTATTTTTTTTTATGGCCCCTGGCATGTTGTCACTGATTGAAACATAAGAAAACTTGGAGTCATGTTTTGAACAAGGTTGCTATAAATAGTTGCTTCATCATTCATGAAAAAAAGAACAAAAACAAAACAAAAACAAAAACCATTCTACCCAACCTGTATAGCAGTGGAATCTTGAAGAAAAAAGTTTTAGTTTTGACTATTACAAACTTAAACTGCTATTTCACAAAGAATAATGGAATGATTTTATCACTTCTTTTGTATTTTGTTGTTTCTTTTAGTTTGAAAAAGTACATGACTCTGTAGAAGCATTTTAAATTCTTACATCACAGCTACATGAAAATTTAAAACACTGTTAACAAGCATCTGAATAAAATACAAAATTGTAATATTTATTTTAAACTATAGCTAATATCTTGCAATTGTTTTGTCAAAACATCTAATATTCTATTTCTATACTGCTTTCTTCCACCCCCAGTAGCATACTCATATATTGATCAAAAAGACTGCATAGTATCAAAACAGTGCCAGTTAATAACTTTAAATTCACCTTCATATATTTGCCTATAAATATTTTCTTTGCCATAGAATTTAATATCAATCATATTCAGCGGTTAATAAAAATAGCATGAAAAATTATTCAATGGAATCTCAGTATATAAATTCATTTTAAGATAAATGTTATTATCATCACCAAAACAAAATATTAATTTAACACATTTTAAACTATCTTGATTCTTACATAGAAGGGCAATCAGTAAGAACACTGCATTATAATGTATGACAGAAACTGCCAGCTTATATACTTGTTTTCTTTTGCATCACAAATGTAATACCAAATAATAACATTAAATATAAAATTTAATTTAAAATAAAACTTAAAACAAGATACTGCAACAGAAAACTTAATAAAAAATAGTAAGAACTGATTGTATCATATTATTAAAGCAACATGTTAAAAGACAAAGCCCAAATCAAGCCAAACCAAATTGACTTACTTGATAATCATTCAGAGGGGTCAACAGGACGTGCACTAATGATTGATGATGTAATGGAACAGTGCAAACCCACCTGCAGCCAGGAGGCCAATGGCAAAGCATGAGGTGTTAACAAACTACAGTAAGAGAGGCATTGAGAGTGTGCATTCAAAAAGTTTACAGATTCCACAGTTTAATGTTATAATCCTATTTATTGAATAATATAACCAGAAAACTGGGCTCTTTTTTCATGGTTTTGGTAAAAAAAAAAAAAAAAAAAAAAGTTTGTACTTAATTAAAATGTTAGTCAAAAATTAGCTGGGAATTTTTTAAAAATTGTGTTTTACCAAAACAATTTGAGGACAAACTTTCTTCAAGAAATATGATTTGAAATGTTAAAGCTTGATTTTCATTAATTATTTTTAAATGCACGATGGCTAAAGTTTCTGTAATGTACTCTAAGTTTATCATATGCAGACCATGTCACTTCTTTGCTAGAAAAATAGCCATATCCATCATGTGGAGACTGCATCAATACTTATAATGTTAATATGTTGTTAACTAGGCTTACATGGAATACCAGGAGAGAAAGGAGATCCAGGACCTCCTGGGTTTGACGTTCCAGGACTCCCTGGAGAGAGAGGTAGTCCAGGGCTCCCTGGAGCCCCCGGTCTTATAGGACCTCCAGGATCACCTGGTCTCCCTGGAAAAGCAGGTGTCCCTGGATTTCCAGGTAATATTTACTAATCTGTCTGACTGTGGATCAATGAAACTAATAATAATACGACTGGCAAATCATTTTCATATTGAATTTTATGAAGTTATACTATCTATTAAGGAAGAGTGCTAAGTGTGTGAGTGTTGGAAACTCCGTTGATGTTTGCACTATACTTCTTTATATTGTGTAACAATACCAGTTATATATTACTATATAATAACGGATCCAAAATATGATAGTTGAAAGTAACTTTTCAAACATTTTGTTTACGTTTCTGTGGGTCAGAAATCAAGGGGTACCTTTAACAGATTATTTTCTATAATTGATATGACTCAAAAAACAATGATTAGAGTTGAAGACTCCAACTCTATGATGACACTTTTCTGACACTGGATATTCTTTAGCACATGTGACATCTAATCATTCATAATGCCTCTTCTCATCATTTTATCATCCCTCCATTGCAAGTGACTTCCCAAAGAATTTCATGAGACAAAAATGAGGTCCCGAAGAGGTATCTCAGTGGTTAAAATCACTGGCTGCTCTTCCAGAGAACTGGGGTTGGATTCCCAGCAATCACAAGGCAGCTCTCAACTCTGTAGTTCTAGTCTCAGGGGAAATCAAGTGCCCTCTTCTGGCCTCTGGGGGTACTACATGCACATGGTGCACAGCACAGGCATATTCAACCAAAAAAAAAAAAAAAACATACACATAAAATAAAAATAAAAACTTGCTTTTTGGAGGGAGGGACAGAGAGAAAGTGGAGGGAGGGATGGAGGGAGGGAAGAAGGGAAGGGAGGAGAGGAACATTGACAGAGAGGGGGGATTAGTTTTAGGGAACCCTTGTTGGTGAATTCTTATTATGTAGCCTAGGGAATTGTACTATTGTCTATGGAGAATAGTTACTACAGTATCTGTTAGTTTTGTTCAGGAGTGAGTGCTAAGCTTACAGTAAGGAAGGGTAAAATCTCACTGTGCTTTCCTTTCTTTCGTAAATAATTTTCCAATTGATATCTTTAAAAGTCCATCTTATCTTCTCAAAGTCCAAAATCAGGAAATTTAGTAACTGATATTTTCCAAAGGTGTCAAAGGTGAAATGGGTATGATGGGACCGCCAGGCCCACCTGGACCTTTGGGAATTCCCGGCAGGACTGGGGCTCCTGGTCTTAAAGGTAAGAATTGGAGTTTACTGACAGATATGTGTAACAAAGAAAATTAAACACTGTGTTCTGTTTCCCCTATTTTAAAACTAACAGTATTTAGTGTTTTCTTTCTTTGTGATGTGTTAATTAAAAGTGTCTTCTTTTATATTTTTATGAAATTGTTAAAAATAAAATTTATTAATACTTTTTTTTATTTTATTTTTGGTACTTTATTTACATTTCCAATGTTTCCCCTTTTCTGGGTCTCCTCTTTGGAAACCCCCTATTCCTTCCCCCTCCCCGCCTCTGTGAGGGAATTCCTCCTCCCACCTACCC
>CM052722.1:76778895-76799878 GCA_028551405.1 Uromys caudimaculatus
GCATATACTCAGAAGATGCTCCAACATGTAATAAGGACACATGCTCCACTATGTTCATAGCAGCCATGTTTATAACAGCCAGAAGCTGGAAACAACCCAGATGTCTCTCAACAGAGGAATGGATACAGAAAATGTGGTACATTTACACAATGGAATACTACTCAGCTATTAAAAATGATGACTTCATGATATTCGCAGGCAAATGGAGGGAACTTGAAAATATCATCCTGAGTGAAGTAACTCAGTCACAAAAGAACAAACACGGCATGTACTCACTGATAAGTGGATATTAGCCCAAAAGTTCGGAATACCCATGATTCAATTCACAGCAACTGTTGGACTGAGTATGGAGTCCCAGATGGAGGAGTTAGAGAAGGGACTGAAGGAACTGTGGGAGTTTGCAGCCCCATGGGGAGGGAGCAACAGTGTCAACTGGTCAGAGCCCCCGGTGCTCCCAGGGACTGGACCACCAACCAAAGAATACACATGGAGGGACCCATGGTGCTGGCCACATATGTAGCAGAGGAGGGCCTTGTTGACCATCAGTCAGAGAAGAGGCCCTTGAGCCTGAGGGTGTTAGAGGCCCCAGAATAGGGGAATGTCAGAGAGGGAAGATGGAAGTGGGCAGGTGGGAGGGGGAATACCCTCATAGAGGCAGGGGAGGGGGGATGGGATAGGGGGTTTCCAAAGGGGAGACCTGGAAAGGGGAAAACATTTGAAATGTAAATAAAGTATCAAAAAAATAAATACATAAATAATAAAAAAAGAAAACCAGAAAGAGCAGATGAGGCAAGGGCTCAGCTGGTAATAGTACTTGCTGCCAAGCCTGAGCATTTTGAACTTCCTCTTGTGGCTCACATGGTGGAAGGAGAAACCAGACTTCTACAAGCTGGCCTCTGATTTCCACATGTGGACCGTGATGTGCATAGGCTCCCTCAACCACAAATAATGACATAATTTTTGAGGCAACAAGAGGTGATAGAGAGATTGCTTAATGGTTAACAACCCTTGCTGCTCTTCCAGAGGACCTGAGTTCAGTTCCCGGCACCCATGTCTGGTGGCTCACAACTTCCCATAACCCCTATAACTCCAATTTTAGGGAAGATCTGATAACCTCCCCTGACCTCTGTGAGAATGCATAAAGTAATATATATTCATATACACATAACTAATAATAATAATAATATTAATTTTAAAATGCTGTAAAGATAGAAAGCACTCAAATCAAAAACCTAAATTTTAATTTAAAGAATTAGTAAAGACCCCATAGGAAGAACAACAGTATCAACCAACCAGACCCTCCCCAGAGCTCCTAGGGACTAAAACACCAACCAAAGAATACACATGGAGGGACCCATGGCTCCAGCTGCATATGTAGCAGAGGATTGATTTATCTGGCAGCAATGAGAGGAGAGGCTCTTGGTCCTGTGGAGGCTCGATGCCCCAGTGTAGGGGAATGCTAGGGCTGTAAGGTGGGAGTGGGTGAGTGGGGAGAGGAGAACCCTCATAGAAGCAGGGGGAGGATGGGATGGGGGTTTGAAGAAGGGAAACCGGGAAGGGGGATAACATTTGAAATTTAAATAAATAAAATAACTAATAAAAAAGAATTAGTAAAGAACAGACACTACACTTGATCTTAGCCAAAAGGCCTAGAAGCAATGCAGAGCTTGGGGAGTCCTGAGGAGGAAAAGAAAGAAGAGGAGGAGGAGGAGGAGGAGGAGGAGGAGGAGGAGGAGGAGGAGGAGGAAGGTTCAGGGGAACCAGAGGGGTCAGGGACACACCATAAAAATAGGGCCCACACGTATACCCAAAAGATGCCTCACTATACCACAAAGGTACTGTTCCACCATGTTTATAGAAGCCTTATTTGTGATAGCCAGAAGCTGGAAACAACCTAGATGTCCCTAATCAGAAGAATGGATACAGAAAATGTGGTACATTTACACAATGGAGTACTGCTCAGCTATTAAGAATGAGGACATCCTGAGTTTTGGAGGCAAATGGATGGAGCTAGAAAATATCATCCTGAGTGAAGTAACTCAAACCCCAAAGGACATGCAAGGTATGTACTCACTAATAAGTGGATATTAGCCAAAAAAGTACAGAATACTCAAGATACAGTCCACAGAACTCAAGAATGTTAACAAGCTGAAGGACTCAAGTGAGGATGCCTCAATCCCACTTGGGAGGGTGTACTGGCTAGTTTTCTGTGTCAACTTGACACAAGCTGAAGTTATCACAGAGAAAGGAGTTTCAGGTGAGAAAATGCCTCCATGAGATCCATCGGTAAGGCATTTTCTCAATTAGTGATCAAGGGGAGGGCCCCTTGTGAGTGGTACCATCTGTGGGCTGGTAGTCTTGGGCGCTATAAGAAAGCAAGCTGAGCAAGCCAGGAGAAGCAAGCCAGTAAGCAGCATCCCTCCATGGCCTCTGCATCAGCTCCTGCTCCTTGACCTGCTTGAGTTCCAGTCCTGACTTTCTTTTGTGATGAACAGCAGCACGGAAGTGTAAGCTGAATAAATCCTTGCCTCCCCAACTTGCATATTGGTCAGGATGCTTGTGCAGGAATAGAAACCCTGACTAAGACACAGTCCCTGACTCTTTTCCCTATTTGTGGGACCCCTCTCCTCCTACTGTGTTGCCTTGTCCAGCTTTGATATGATGGTTTGTGCCTTGTCTATTGTAACATGTTATGCCATCTTTGGTTGATATCCCTGAGAGGCCTGCTCTTTTCTGAAGGGAGGCAGATGGGGGTCCATCTGGGGAGAGAAGAATAAAAAAGAAAGATATAGAAGAATTTTAAAAAAGACAAAAAATTAGTAAAGAAAAACTAGCTCAACTGCAATAAGCTGACAAAAATAATAAAATGTAGAGCAAAAACCAATATAGATAACAGAGAAATAACAAAATTGAAAGTTGGTTCTTAAAAAAAGATCAACAAATGTTACACCTCTGTTTAAATTAGGAATGAATGAAATATTACTAATCTTAAAGACACAATAATGGCTACTGAAGAATACTACGAAAGATTGTATGCTAATGAATTAAATGCTTTGGATAAAATAGACCGAATTAGAGAAGGGTATAAACTGCCCAAATTGACACAAATAAATGGAAACTGCATAAATATAATAAATAACAAGATAGATCAATACTTAATAGGTCAAGAGAGATAGCTTCACTGGTAAAGTCATATTACATCTAAAAAACAATTAACAGTGGTTCTTCACAAGAATCTCACTCCTAGAAATAAAAGAAAAAGGAGGCGAAATATCCCAATGTCTCTGAGGTATAAAGGATCAAAGCAGGATTCTTTAGCATGCCAGACAAGTACATTACATCTCCAGCCCTCATTATTTCAATTTAATAGTGTACTGGATTTTACAGCCTGTCCAATCAAGGAAATATATAAAGGCACAAAATTTATAAAAAAAGAAATAAAATTGGTCCATTTGCATAGAACAGGGTCTTATATAAAGAAAACCTCAAAAAATTAAACAATATTAGAACTAATAAACTTACTGACTAAAGTTTCAGAATACATTGCTAATATATGAGAGAGAAACAGACAAACCTGTATTCTTAAACAGTAGCAATGAAAAAACTGTAAAAGATATTGGTAACTATTCAATTCATAGTAACATCAAAAAGGATAAAATAAGACTGTGAAAGCCACAAAATGTAATTTAAGAAATTAAAGAAACTATACAGAAATGGAAAAATACAGGTTCAGGTGTTAAAAGACTTAATAATGTTAAAATACAACATTTCCCAAAGTGATAAACATGTTCAATGCGATGTATCAGAATTATAGTTGCCTTCTCTTTCTTTTTTCAGTAATTGATAAGCCAAACCTAACATTTATATAGACTTGCAAGGAGACCTGAACATCAAAAAAATCTTGAAAATGAAAAACAAAGTTGGAAGATTTACAATATATTGTTCTAAAACTGACCAAAAAGTTGCACTAAACAAGATGGCATTGGTCCTAGCACAAAGCAGACATATAGGTAAGTCAAATAGTGTATACATGTTCAAAGATAAATCCAAGTATCAATGAATAATTGAGTTTTGTATAGACACTGATACAATTTGATGAAGAATCTTCTTTTCCACGAATGCAATTGGGATGCCTAGATAGTTTATGTTAAAGAAGTCAGACTTTATCTCACACATTATATAAAAATTGATTCAAAATTGAGCAAACACCTAAATGTAAGAGTTACACTCATACTTCTTAGAAGAATGTATGCCCTAACACTAAGAAAGGATTGATTGCATATAACAGCAATTCAAAAGAAACATGAGACAATGTTTGGAAATTGCCTATATTATATGGGAGTTGTCTATATCATATGTCAAATATGTTTATATCCAACAGCAGGCCAATAACCCAATTTAAAAATGGGTGGAGCATTTCACTACATATTTCTTTAAAGAAGACATGCAAATTGTCAACACATGTGATAAGTCATTAGGTAAGCAAAGTTTGTAGATAAGGGTGGGAGGATACCCAGGAGGGGCCCCACCTGCTGAGTGGAGAAGAGGGGGGATAGGGGTCCTCAGGAAGTATTATGTCCAATTTTCTGAGTGTCTGCCAAATTGATTTCCAGAGAGGTTGTACCAGCTTGCAATCCCACCAGCAATGGAGGAATGTTCCTCTTTCTCCACATCCTGGCCAGCATCTGCTGTCACCTGAGTTTTTGATCTTGGCCATTCTGACTGGTGTGAGGTGGAATCTCAGGGTTGTTTTGATTTGCATTTCCCTGATGACTAAGGATGTTTAACATTTCTTTAGGTGCTTCTCAGCCCTATGAATTTCCTCAGTTGAGAATTCTCTGTTTAGCTCTGTTCCCCATTTTTTGATAGGGTTATTTGGTTCTCAGGTGTCTAACTTCTTGAGTTCTTTGTAAATATTGGATATTAGCCCTCTATCGGATGTAGGATTGGTGAAGATCATTTCCCAACATGTTTGTTGCTGTTTTGTCCTATTGACAGTGTCCTTTGCCTTACAGAAGCTTTGTAATTTCATGAGGTCCCATTTGTCAATTCTTGATCTTAGAGCATAAGCCATTGGCGTTCTGTTCAGGAACTTTTCCCCTGTGCCCATGTGTTGGAGACTTTTCCCCACTTTCTCTTCTATTAGATTCAGTGTGTCTGGTTTTATGTGGAGGTCCTTGATTCACTGGGACTTGAGCTTTGTACAGGGAGAGAAGAATGGATCAATTTGCATTCTTCTACATGTAGACTGACAGTTGAACCAGCACCATCTGTTGAAAATACTGTCTTTTTTCCATTGGATGGTTTTAGTTCCTTTGTCAAAGATCAAGTGATCGTAAGTGTGTGGGTTCATTTCTGGGTCTTCAATTCTATTCCATTGATCTACCTGCCTGTCACTGTACCAGTACCATGCAGTTTTAATCACTACTGCTCTGTTGTACAGCTTGAGGTCAGGGATGCTGATTCCCCCAAAAATTCTATTATTGTTGAGAATAGATTTGCTATCCTGGATTTTTTGTTATTCTAAATGAATGTGACAATTGCTTTTTCTAAGTCTATGAAGAATTGAGTTGGAATTTTGAAGGCAATTGCATTGAATCTGTAGATTCCTTTCTGCAAGATTACCATTTATACTATATTAATCCCGCTAATCCATGAGCATGGGAAGTCTTTCCTTCTTCTGAGGTCTTCTTCGATTTCTTTCTTCAAAGACTTGAAGTTCTTGTCATACAGATCTTTCACTTGTTTGGCTAGAGTCACAGCAAGGTACTTTATATTGTTTTTGACTATTGGGAAAGGTGTCATTTCCCTAATTTCTTTCTCAGCCTGTTTATCCTTCGAGTATAGGAAGGCTACTGATTTGTTTGAGTTAATTTTACATCCAGCCACTTTGCTGAAGTTGTTTATCAGCTGTAGCAGTTCTCTGGTGGAGTTTTTTGGGTCACTTAAGTATACGATCATATCCTCTGCAAATAGCGATATTTTGATTTCTTCCTTTCCAATTTGTATCCCTTTGACCTCCTTTTGTTTTCTAATTGTTCTAGCTAGAACTTCAATTACTATACTGAATAGATATGGAGAGAGTGGACAGCCTTTTCTTGTCCCTGATTTTAGTGAGAATGTTTCAGGTTTCTCTCCATTTAGTTTGATGTTGGCTACTGGTTTGCTGTATATTGCTTTTACTATGTTTAGGTATGGGCCTTGAATTCCTGATCTTTCCAAGACTTTTATCATGAAGGGATGTTGAATTTTGTCAAATGATTTTTCAGCATCTAATGAAATGACCATGTGGTTTTTTTTCTTTGAGTTTGTTTATGTTGTGGATTATATTGATGGATTTCCGGGTATTGAACCATCCCTGCATCCCTGGGATGAAGCCTACTTGATCATGATGAATGATCATTTTGATGTGTTCTTGGATTCGGTTTGTGAGAATTTTATTGAGTATTTTTGCATCGATATTCATAAGGGAAACTGGTCTGTAGTTTTCCTTCTTTGTTGGGTCTTTGTGAGGTTTTGATATCAGTGTAACTGTGGCCTCATAGAAGGAATTAGGTACTGTTCCTTCTGTTTCTATTTTGTGAAATAGTTTGAAGAGTATTCGTATTAGGTCTTCTTTGAAGGTCTGATAGAATTCAGCACTAAACCCATCTGGTCCTTGGTTTTTTTAGTTGGGAGTCTTTTAATGACTGGTTCTATTTCTTTAGGGGTTATGGGAATGTTTAGATGGTTTATCTGATCCTGACTTAACTTTGGTATTTGGTATCTGTCTAGAAAATTGTCCATTTCATCCAGATTTTCCAATTTTGTTGAGTATAGGCTTTTGTAGTAGGATCTGATGATTTTTTGAATTTCTTTAGATTCTGTTGATATATCTCCCTTTTCATTTCTGATTTTGTTAATTTGGATACTGTCTTTGTGCTGTCTGGTTAGTCTGGCTAAGGGTTTATCTATCTAGTTGACCTTCTCAAAGAACCAGCTCCTGGTTTTGTTGATTCTTTGTATAGTTCATTTTGTTTCTACTTGGTTGATTTCAGCCCTGAGTTTGATTATTTCTTGCCTTCTACTCCTCTTGGCTGTATTAGCTTCTTTTTGTTCTAGAGATTTCACGTGTGCTGTTAAGCTGCTATTGTATGCTCTCTCCAGTTTCTTTTTGTAGGCACTCAGAGCTATGAGTTTTCCTCTTAACACTGCTTTCATTGTGTTCTGTAAGTTTGGGTATGTTGTACTTTCATTTTCATTAAATTCTAGGAAGTCTTTCATTTCTTTCTTTATTTCTTCCTTGACCAAGTTATCACTGAGTAGGGCATTGTTCAGGTTCTATGTGTATGTGGGCTTTCCATTTTTGTTGTTGCCATTGAAGACCAGCCTTAATCTGTAGTGATCTGATAGGAGGCATGGGATTATTTCAATCCTCTTATATCTGTGGAGGTTTGTTTTGTGACTGATTATATGGTCAATTTTGGAGAAGGTACCATGAGGTGCCGAGAAGAATGTATATTCTTTTGATTTAGGATGAAATGTTCTATAGATATCTGTTAAATCCATTTGGTCCATAACTCTCTGTTTAGTTTGTATTTCCAAGATCTGGCCATTGATGATATTGGGGTGTTGAAGTCTCGTACTATTGTTGTGTGAGGTGCAATGTGTGCTTTGAGCTTTAGTAAAGTTTCTTTTATGAATGTAGGTGGCCTTGCATTTGGAGCATAGGTGTTCAGAATTGAGAGTTCTTGATAGTGTTTTCCTTTGATGATTATGAAGTGTCCTTCCTTATCTTTTTTGATGACTTTTGGTTGAAAGTCGATTTTATCCGATATTAGAATGGCTACTGCAGCCTTGTTTCTTGGGACTGTTTATCTGGAAATTTGTTTTCTTGCTCTTTACTCTGAGCTTCTGTTTGTCTTTAACTCTGAGGTGTGTTTCCTGAATGCAGCAAAATGGTGGGTCCTGCTTATGTATCCAGTGTGTTAGTCTATGTCTTTTTATTGGGGAATTGAGTCCATTGATGTTAAGAGATATTAAGGAATAGTGATTGTTGCTTCCTGTTATTTTCGATGTTATTGTGTGTTTGAGTGGCTATCTTCTTTTGCGTTTGTTGAAAGATTACTTTCTTGCTCTTTCTAGGGTGTAGTTTCCCTCCTTGTGTTGGCATTTTCCATCTATTATCCTTTGTAAGGCTGGGTTTCTGGAAAGATATTGTGTAAATTTGGTTTTGTCATGGAATATCTTGGTTTCACTATCTATGGTAATTGGGAGTTTTGCTGGGTATAGCAGCCTGGGCTGGCACTTGTGTTCTCTTATGTTCTGTATGAGATCTGCCCAGGATCTTCTAGCTTTCATAGTCTCTGGTGAGAAGTCTGGTGTAATTCTGATAGGTCTGTCTTTATATGTTACTTGACCTTTTTCCCTTACTGCTTTTAATATTCTTTCCTTGTTTTGTGCATTTGGTGTTTTGACTGTTATGAGATGGGAGGAATTTCTTTTCTGGTCCAATCTATTTGAAGTTCTGTAGGCTTCTTGAATGTTTATGCTCATCTCTTTCTTTAGGTTAGGGAAGTTTTCTTCTATGATTTACTTGAAGATATTTACTGGCCTTTTATGTTGGGAATCTTCACTCTCTTCTCTACCTATTATCCTTAGGTTCTGTCTTCTCATTGTGTCCTTGATTTCCTGGATGTTTTGTGTTAGGAGCTCTTTGCATTTTGCATTTTCTTTGACTGTTGTGTCAGTGTTTTCTATTGTATATTCTGCACCTGAGATTCTCTCTTCTATCTCTTGTATTCTTTTGGTCATGCTTGCATCTATGATCCTGTTCTCTTTCCTAGTGTTTTTATCTCCAAGGTTGTTTCCCTTGGTGATTTATTTATTGTTTCTATTTGCATTTTTAGATCCTGGATGGTTTTGTTCATTTCCTTTGCCTATTTGATTGTGTTTTCCTGTATTTCTGCTTTAAGGGCTTTTAGATGTTTACTTGTGTTCTCTTGTATCTCTTTAAGGGAGTTATTTATTTCCTTCTTAAAGTCTTTTATCATCATCATGAGACGTGATTTTAAATCTGAGTCTTCCTTTTCTGGTGTGTTGGGGTATCCAGGACTCGTTGTGGTGGGAGAACTTGGTCTGATGATGCCAAGTTGCCTTGGTTTCTTTTCCTTATATTCTTGCCCTTGCCTTTTGCCATGTGGTTATCTCTGGTGTTAGCTGGTCTTGCTCTCTCTGACTGTGGCTTGTTCCTCCTGCAAGCCTTTTTGTCAGTACTCCTTGGAGACGAGCTCTCTCTGAAAGGAATTTGCTTTTGGAGAGCTGTGGTACAGGGTCAGCTCTGGGGTGCAGACAGAAACCAGAAGGATCCTGCCCCCAGCTGTTCCTTGGTTCCTGTGTCCTGATGGCTCTTCAAGGGTCCCTCTTGATTGAGGAATTTGAACAGAAGTGGTAGTCTTACAGTGCTCAAAGGTGTGTTGGCACTCCTGGGAGACCAGCTCTCTCCTGGCACTGAATATGGAGTCCTGTGTCACAGGAATAGCTCCCCGGCCTCAGAATGAAACCAGAAGGCCACTCCTCAGTCCCTGTGTCCTGAAGGTTCTACACGGGTCTCTCTGAGCAGAGATGCTGACCTTACCCCTGATCATAGGCTTGTCCACACTCCTGGGAGGGTAGCTCTTTCCCTGCGCTATTTGGGTAAGGAGCTGAGTGGCACAGACCTCAGGAGTAAACTGGAAGTCTCCTGTCCCAGTCTTCTCTTCTGTCCCAGTGTTCTGCAGATTCTGGGCAGGTCCTGCAGAGCAGTGGCGCCCGTCTTACCTCCACTCATGGGCTTGTCCACACTCCCTGGATGCTAGCCTTCTCCCTGTGCTATTTATGGAGCTCTGTGGCACAGACTTGAGATGTGTACTTTTAAGTATATAGTAACAGTGTTAAGTAAAATAAGGGAAAAAAGTCTCTTGACCATATTAACATAAAGGAAGCTGGGTGACTATATTGCTATCAATGAAATGTATTTTTTGCAAAATATATTATAATAATATATAATATTTAACCAATCAATCAATCAACTAATCAGTTAATAAACCTGACCAATACAGATGTGGATGCTCACAGCCAACCATCGTACTGAGCTCAGGGAGGAAGGACTGAAGGAGCTGAAGGGGTTTGCAACTCCATAGGAAGAACAACAATATCAACAACCAGACCACCCAGAGCTCCCAGGAACTAAACTACCAACCAAAGAGTACTCATGGAGAGACCCATGGTTCCAGCTGCATATGTAGCAGAGGATGGCCTTATCTGGCATCAGTGGGAGGGGAGGCTCTTGGTCCTGTGAAGGTTCAATGCCCCAATGTAGGGGAATGCTAGGGCTGTGAGGTTGGAGTGCGTGGGTGGGTGGGAGAGCTCCCTTGTAGAAGGAGGGTAAGGAGGAATGGGATAGGGGGTTTGCAAAGGGGAAACAGGGAAAGGGGATAACATTTGAAATTTAAATAAATAAAAAAGTAAAACATAATGAACTGTCCAGTTGGAAGTCAAAAATAGTTTCTGCTTTGTCAGTAGTACCTGGTTTCAGAATTATACAAGTGGTCCTTATGTGCACTTTAGTAACACTGGAGAGTTTGCAGACCAGAAAATTCAAACTCCCATAGCTTATCTGTATTCAAGGGCCTCAAGGAAGCCACAAGGTAGAAATCAAGGCAAATCTACAAAGTTTTGTCTGTGGAGATAGAGTGGATGGACATGAATTCCCTCTTGTCCAGTGGACTCATTACAAGCTCTCTATTTCCAAGGAATAATTTGAAAGAGTCTCATGTGTTGCGATGATGACCAAAAACACAGTCATTCTTACTTGGGAACCAAGACTCCCCAAACACACTTTTCATGAGGCAGATAATCCCTGTAGTGGACTCTTATTAATTTCTACCACATTTGGAATTCTTGTTGTTTGTTTTGTTTGTTTGTTTGGTGTGTGTGTGCGTGTGCGTGTGCATGTGTGTATGGTCTTGTCATGTTGGCAATGAATCCTGAGGTTGAGCATGTGCTAGGCAAGAAGGATGCTAACTGAACAGTATCTCCATCCCTGGATTCTGAATTTTGTAAAAATAGATTAACTTTAGTGCAAAAGGGTAATAATTAAATTTTGAGTGAAAATAAATTAGTAATTTGTCTTGGATTTGGAGAAGTTTAGTGAACTATTCCAAGGCTTATCTTATGCATCTGTAAGTTGGAGATCAGTCACTTGAATACACCAGAGAGATATGGGAAGTGATATCAAGTGAGATATGGGAAGAATGAACCTTTAATGAGGTCTTATAAACATTCAGCTCTGCTCTTCCTGTTGGCTGCTGAGTCATTTTCAGAGCACTTGAGCAATAGTCATAATATTGTGTCAAAGAAAGACACAAAAATTTGAAATCTGGGCTTGCAACTGTGTCTCATGGCAGAATTGGCATTAGCAAATGCCTTATTGAACCTGAGGAAATGAACCAGAAAAACAATTTCACCTTAAAATGAAATATGTTATTTTGGGTAGGTTCTAGGTGTCCCTGGTTGAAATTAGGAGGTTGTCTCAGACAACCCGTGACTTCCATATCAGTGTTTTTTCCATACTTTCTACCAGGAGCATTTTCTCTGGCACTCTAGATGGGCACAAGGGCAGCAGATTGGAAGAGCTTCTTGATACTTACATTAGACCGATATTTTTGAAGCAAGAAAAGCATGAATAAACTTCCCATTTCTCAGCTAGTAACATTTTTGGTCATTTTATTAGCTTGCAGGCATGTGGACCTAACTTGGCAGATATTCTCTTGGAGCTCTCAAAGATCAGAATCCAGTCTTCTAACAGGACAAGTGAATTTTGTTTTGTTTTGTTTTGTTTTGCATTTGGAGTAGGACCATCCAAGCCCAATGGTCAACAGAGAGAAGTCAAAGTACATTATTCAAAACTCAAATGTTTATGAAAAGTAAATAATTTTGCACCATAATGAACACATTTTGTCCCATTTCATCCTAAGAAATGTATCCCAATACAATTTGCCAAGTCAGGTTTTAAATTAGGTAGAGGACTATCTTTCCATTCAACTGGAAGATCCTTAATCATGCATATGAATATTTTTGATATAAATTAATTCCAATTTACTCTCAATAGGTACCATCTCAACATTTTGGAAACTAGAGTCAGTGCTATATTAAGCACATTTTCAATAGCACTCAGACAATGCACTTGTAATAATTAGATAAGAATTTAATTAGAAAAAACAGTGATTAATTAATCTATGCCTATCAGAATAGCCTGAGCCGACTTGTAGACATACCTCGACCATCAAGGATTATTATAAGGAGATGACTGGGATGAGACAGGAGATAAGAAGAGCATGTCTCCCCAAGAGGCATCTGGACGGTCATTCAGAGGCATAATACAATCTGAGGTGACCCCACAGAGAAGGAACTGTGAAAATAAATATCCTAATCCCACCAGTGTCACTCACCTGTCCCTTAGCTATTCTGCTTGAGTATCCTGCTGATTGAGCCCAGAAGCAGAGGGCTTTGGAATCCTCTGTGTCCAAAAGCAGGGGGAAGAATATGATGTGAACTGGAAATAGTGAATAATGATAACACGGATAATGGTAACCTACCAGCTACTTGCTTGACTGTAGGTTCAGGTGTCTCTATCTCAGAGAGATAGAGAACTAAGATTACATTAATGGGATTTTGCTCTGTTCTTATGTTAAGAAAGTATTTGGCAAAACAAACTTCTTCTGAATATCTACTGTTGGTAAATACCTGAGATTTGTACTAGAGTTAAGAAGAGTTGGCAATCCAAGACTAGGTAGCATGACTATTTTACCTAGTACATATCCTGAGGGCCACATATCATCAGGTTAGGTTTATACTGGATTGCTATCTGTTGTGGTATGTTATGGCTAATAAGCATCCAATGGTCGCTTGTTAGCACACACTTTGGAGGACAGGTTTATCTAGATTCAAGTCCTTTACTGTATCAATATATGAGATATTACCACTACAGAAACCTTCAAACAAAACCCATGAAAGTACTGCACTTAAATAAACAATGGCATGTGATTTTTAAAAGCACTATTCAGTTTATTTTTGAAGCTGTTTAGAGGTGAATATGGTTGAATAACCCAGCCTGAGAAAAAGAGACCCTCTGCCCACTAAAGCCAACTGAAGTCATGGCCAAACAAAAGCAGTTTCTCTACTTGTGTGTTGAGAGGGTAAGGAAGTGTTCTCAGAACCAACTCCTGATCAGGCTAAGACTGGAATCTTTGACATTGAAGATGCATTTTTAGATGTAGATACTGAAAAACTGGGCCATATTTAGAATTATTTTCTACTGATTTTTATGACAATGAAAGAGTATATGAAGCTTAAAACATGGGATAAGAAGGAAGAGTTTCATATAAACCCATTGCCACCTTCAAAAATGGGCTCAACTGTTCTTTACACGTGTGGATGTATTTTTACAGCCAACAGTGCCATCTTGTGTTAACCTCTGTATAAACTGGTAACTAAGCTTGGAGTGACTAGTTTTCAATTAACCATGCTAATCAAAGCAAAGAACCTCATTGCCACCATAAAAACTGGAAAGTAGTTTGCAAATTTCATTGGAAGGGGAAAACACTATGGAAGCACAAACTGTCAATAAAACCTTTGTTGGAAGCAAAGAGTACTACACCAACGTGGCAGGTCTGGTCAAGCTAAGAAAGGAATACAATTTATAATCATTGTCTGTCCTATCTATCTAGTCTTCCAAAAGTTAGAGATATCCATGGAACAATTATTCCATATAGCAGTAGAACATTTGGACTTGCTCCTTATCTAATGTGAATCACACTCTGGAGGCAGAGACAGGCAGATCCCTGAGTATGATGCTAGCCTGGTGTGCATAAGGAGTTCCAGGAAAGTTAGGGATACAAAAAGAGACCCTGAATCAAAACAACAACAGAACAAAACAAAACAACCAAACAAGCCAAACCAAGAAAATAAATTAAGGGACCAAGATAGTTCTAGATAACCATGATCATCAGAGCAATTCTTTTTTTTTTTATGAGTCACAGTTTGCTTTATTTTATTTATTTATTTATTTACACTCCAGATTCTATTCCACTCCCTTGGTCCACCCTCCGACTGTTCCACTTCCCATACCTCCTCCCCAGCCCTATGTCTCCTCGAGGAGGTCCCCACCCCTATCCCCCACACCACCAGACTTCCTCATTCCCTGGGCTCTCCAGTCTCTTGAGGGTTAGGTACATCTTCTCTGACTGAACCCAGACCCAGCAGTCCTCTGCTGTATATGTATTGGGGGCCTCATATCAGCTGGTGTATGCTGCCTGGTTGGTTTTCCAGTATCTGAGAGATCTCGGGGGTCCAGGTTAATTGAGATGGCTGGTTCTCCTACAGGGTCGCCTTCCTCCTCAGCTTCTTCCAGCTTTTCCTTAATTCAACCACAGGGGTCAGAAAAAAAAATAAATTTATTAACTTTTAAAACCCTATTTGGTAGCTAAACATGTTTTGTAGTAAAACGAGCCAATTCAGCAGAACAACTTTTTACTGTTGGCTCATTATGGGAAAACTATGAATTGTGGATGACTGTAACACTTATCAAATATAATTCCTAGATTCATAACAGTTTTTGAATAATCACTGTCAAGGAACGGTCAACAACATCAGAGTCCTTTACTAGGTTGAGTTTGTGTACTCAACACAGCAGGGCTGGAGAGAAGGTGAGACCTTAAGAAACACAAATGTTATCTGCGCATGGAGCAGATATGAGTGAAGACTATAATCCACGTTTGTTCTTGCAACTCAAGGAACAACCTTCAAATGTATGCCATGCTGAAAATCATCTGAGGGATCAAAGACACAGGAACCAATTGCCTGAGAAAGAAATATTCGATGTACCAATATAAATAAACATGATTTTATTCTTATGCTAAAGAAAGAGACAATGAGCCATAATTATAACATATATCTTTAATTAAATTGAAACTGGTAAATTAAAAAAAACATTCAGTGAGAAGATGACAGTTAAGGAAATAAGGTATCCTATGACTATTCTTAATAAAATGTTTAAAATATAAAGGTTTTAAAAGTCCATTGGCTTTTTCTAATTGAAGGAAGAAGACTAAGCAAATATTGTCTTCTTACACAAATGAGCCCACAGGAGGATAATTCTTACATGAGAAGCACCAGGATAATGAGAATTGTTCATTAATTTCATATTTTTCTCAAAACTGTCAGAAATAAGCAAAACCAAGATATAAAACAAGAGATAGCTCCATTGGATATGATAATTTGGTAATTTTTACATGGACCACTAAAATTCTGATCAAAGTTACTTAAATGATCTGTTTTTTTTTTAATTCAGATAAGAATTTAGGGGATAAAACTTCCAATTAATTTGCTTTCAGTAATAGCTCGATGAAAGGATAAATTCTCTCGGATGTATATCTTGCTGTCTATAGAGTAAGATTTCATAGATTTTCAGTAAAGAAGGGTTTATACCGGATCACTTCTAAATGACTCAACATTTTGAGCTAAGAGGTTGTTTACAGAATATACACATTTCTTTTACTTACAGAGCAAAATAAGATTAACATTCTTTTATTAAACCCTGGGGTACATTAGGATTAGTAGCACCATGAAAAAGAATACTTCCTCAAACCGTAGTCAGTGATTTTACTCAATATGATTCTTCTCTTCGTTGAATTTTTAATGTGCCATTTTAGTATCTAGGCAAAATATATGAACTTCATTCTTATAATCCTTGAAGAAATTTACTCTGGACCCCCAGTAGTATAGTCACTTCCCTACTTCTTTCATAAGAAAGAATGAAGGCCTTGCTCTGGCACATTGCTGAGGTACATCTGAATCTTCATGGTTACTAGTCAGCATGTTCTCTTCATCAAAGAGGATATTAGCACCATTGGTGGTAGCAGTGGTAAAGTTGGGGAGAGTGAGTGAGACATTGCATCCTGGGAATCACATAAAATAGTTATATATATATAATCACATTAAAAAGCACAAGGAATTCTTCAACATGTTATGTCCTCTTCATGCATACTTGACAGCGGCTAATTCGCGTCCTCAAATCTCCTGCTTTCAGTGTCTCTGACTGAGGTTTACTAGGAAATAAAAAAGAAAACAGTCAGGTTTGCATCTCCAATTTCAATTCTATACACATTTGCTACTGGGCGGGTGGGTGGGAGGAGGAATTCCCTCACAGAGGCGGGGAGGGGGAGGGGACACGGGGTTTCCAAAGAAAAGGGGAATCATCGGAAATGTAAATAAAGTATCAAAAAAAAAATTCTATTATAGGGATGAATTCACATTTAGACATTCTCTTTCTGATAAGCAGCTTTACCAGGAACTTAAGAATATATTTTCTTTTTAAAAATGTCTGTCGGTCTGTCTGTCTGTCTGTCAGTGTGTACAAGTATACCTACCACAGCATGTATGTAAAGGTCAGAACAAGTTGTAGAAGTTGGTCCCTTCCTTGTACTATGTGGGTCCAGGGCACATAACTAGGTGGGGCTTGGGGAAAGTGTCTTAACCTGCTGTGCCATCATGTTGGCCCTTGATAGCTTAATATACATTGATTGCTATGGCTTAATATCCATTACTGATCACAGGTATGCAACAAAAATTTTGTTGGCTTACATTGATTGCATATAGTGATGGGTTCCATAAAGAAAATTTACCATATACTTTCATCCCCTCCTACCCTCCCTTTCTCGCTATCGTTCCCATAGCCCCTTTCCTTTCCCCAATCTTGTTTCCACTTCACTTCATTTGTGTACATGTATGTGTGTGCATGTGTGTGTGTGCGTGCATGCACGCAAGTGTGTGTGTGTATAAAATCCAGGATCCAGGCATGGGAGAGAAAATATGAATATTTGTCTAAGTATGGCTTATTTTGAATATCATGTTTTTTTGGTTTCATATATAATTTAATTCTTTATGACAGAATAATACTCCACAATGTATTTAAACTTTGTTCTCTATATGTATATTTATTTTTGTGACCATTGTTCCTACTACTATTATTTTTATATATTTGTTTCTTTGTGGGTCTTTTTTGTCACCTTTCTTAATACTTATAGGATGGGAGAAGTTTAGCCAGTTGATGAGCGATAGATAATAAGCAATAATATAGATAAGAGCAGTAAAATACCAAGAAAGAAGGAACACATAAAAATAAAGACAAACTTCAAGAGATTGAAATATTCAGAGATATGTGATATTTCATTCAAAGACTCAGATGAAGTGCCTGAAAACATTCACAGAAACTATAATGTGTTATAAGTTACAATACATTATAGTTTCAGTTCTTGAGATGATATCACTTTAGTAGACCAACTCTTGACTTTTTTGATACTGAAAGGTTAATACTAAGCCACCTATAACCACACTTACAAGACAAAGTAATGTTTGTTTCTACATTACAAGTTAGTTATATGTGGAGAACAAGTTAAGATTAAAGAACTCAGTCCAACAAATTCCTAAAATTCACTAGGGATAAACAACCCATTAATAGAATCTCTCTTCCCTAGTATCTACGAAGGAAGCTATAGGCCTGAACTAAAGCCATAAGGAACTTACCTGAACATGTCTGACATATCAACAGTGGCCAGCCAAAAGCTGTAAGAATTGGCATAGTAATTGCATGTCCCTCGCCCATGACATTCAATGAAGGGAGCTGAACGAAATTCTTCCAAACAGGAGCCAGGAGAGGCTAAGGCTTGGCCAGAGCCTTCTGCTCCTGCACTTGTATGCTAAAAAAGATAAGGAAAATGTTCCACAACATATGCATGATATAATATTTTAGTGATTATTCAATAAGATATACCTAATCTGGCCACAAATCAGAATGCAGTGAATGGGACTAGGAGTAAAGGTGAGAGAACAGTATCCACATCAAAAGCAGTCAACACAAGCAATGGGCATATTATGAAAATGGACTCTAGAAAATGTGGGCAGGAGAGCACTGCGCTTGGACAGAGGTTATTTAGGCTTCAAGCTTCTTATTTAGTATGCAAGTGACAGTGATGGTTCAAGTTGGGAGAAATGCACTTATATGGAAGGGCAGCTGTGATGAGAAAAGCAAAGATGGGTGTTTCATACCATCATGAAGGAATAGCCAATCCACAGAGAGTCCCACCCCTGAGGACAGTGTGGAATCTGAATAGTCTGGCTGTGAACAGCGATCACCACAGCTGGCGCTTCACACACTGCACATCTGGTAAAGGAAAGGGAGAGAGAATGAGTTACAGAGCGAGGGTGGAGGGAACAACTACTCTTCTTCAGAAGCTTTCCTATTATGGAGGCCCTTGACCACTGTCCTCAATGATCAGAAGAGGAGAAAAATACACGTTGAGAATCATTTTTTTTAACATAAGAACTCTCTTCCCTCATGCACAATGCATTTATAAGCAAAAACTGTAAGCCTTCTTTCAATACATTGTAGAATAACAGCTACTGCATTTTCATTTTCCATTGTGACATAAATTTGCATTCATACTTGTTGCAGTAAATGCTGTAATTGATGTGGGAGTTTGGCTTAGGTTCCATACTTGCTGTCAAAGGGCCCAACTGGGGTAGACACTTAGTAATGCTATTATTGTGGTAAGAAGAATGTCTAGTAAACTGTAAAAGACAAAAAGCAGATATTTTCTCAATATCCACCCATTATTCTTCCTGCAAAGACATTTATTAACCATTTGGCCATATTTGGGTAACTACAACAGACTCAGAATAGCTGGGCAGGTGCCCAGGCAGTTGGAGATGTGGTTGAAAACTACAAAGTAAGTAAAAACAGCTATAGAATAAATGCTGATGAATATAACAAAAGTTTAATAAAGAACATGAGGGAACATCTTGAAATATGATGGAGGTCAACTTAGCAAAATTTGTCTACATAAATCATTATATATTATGGAATCTCTTACTCCATAAAGTTAAGACTGAAAAGAATCACACACACACACACACACACACACACACACACACACACACACACACACACACACAGAGAGAGAGAGAGAGAGAGAGAGAGAGAGAGAGAGAGAGAGAGAGAGAGATTTAGGTAACTATGTTACAAAGGAACCAATGATTTTGCTAATAAGCTGAACTAGGTTACATCTTTGTATTCAATGTCAAAGAAATTGGACTTAGTAATGAATGATTCATTCCTTGTGGTTACTAGAACCTTGCATCATGATAACAATGAAAATAACACTATCTAATATTCTCAAGTGATTGTTTAAATGTGGAAAATACCAGAAAATCTCCAATAATGGTACCAAGCTCTATTTTTTACTTTAAAAGCATGACAAAAGTCATCTATTACTTCAACTCCCAATTGTGCTTTACTCCAATAATGTGATGCATGTCTCCCATTGTGAGATCTAATCCAGTTACATTAGGACCATAGCAATACTATTTGGTGTAACTGGTCTCTCCCTGAGGACTGTCACTATGCAATTCATGTACATTGATAGTTCCTTAATCTTCCCTGAACTTTATCTCAAATATTGGTTGAGGGCTTGCAGTGCTGCTCAGTATAATACACCAAATAAATTCCGAGCTATACTTTGGCAGTCTAAGCATTCTACTATTGTGCTCAAGCTAACTTTCTAACCTTTCCTCCTATGAAGACTTTAAATACTACATTCTAGATAAATTCATCTACTACACAGTCTCATTTTCCCTCCTTAGTATGACTTTCCCTTTATAACTGTATGTGAATCTAGTTGGTTTTTTTTTTCTGTCTACTAAAGTCAGACCAGTTCAAAACACATTTCTTTGAGATGGATATCTCCAGATTTCTTCAATTAGAACTAAACACCCTTTACCCTATATTTTTTCCATTTTTTCAATTTGATCTTTTGTAGCACTTAGCCTAAGCTGGATGCATACCAAATTAGTAAAAACCAGTACAAATATACACAGGTATGTGTGCATAATAACTAGACTGAGCTCTCTTTATGTTAAAATGTTTTTCATAGGACTTAGTCAAAAGTTGATCTTTAAGAAATATAGTTCAAACTAAACATTGGGTTGAGTATTAAAAATCATTCTTGTATACTTAACTTGGGATGGGTATCATTGATTATCCATTTTATACTGATTTCTTACTAGCTAAACTAAGGAGGAATTGGTAAATGTCAAAGCTAAACCAGTGCCTCACCGACTAATGAATGGTTGGATGCTCTGGCCCTTCAGGGGTTCCATGTTCATTGGCATGGGCTCTGGGGTGGAAAGCCAGTAAGAATAGTCATTTCTTGAAGCAAAGTTACAAACGTTGTTAATGTTGCAGAACATGAAAGGCATGGTACTGAAGCGACGAAGGCAGCTGCCAGCTGTCCCTATGAAGAATTGAAAAGAAAAAGATGAAGGAATGCATTATGATGTTTAATTTATCCCAAAGCCATAAAAATAAAACATTTCACAAAGAAGCTGGTGCACATTTTTCAGATAACAAACACAACAATTTTTAAACCATAGGATTCACTTATTTTATCATTTATAAAATCAAGATGTATTTTACAATATATGCCGATTGTATTGTTATGGATCATTACATATTCCCCAGTGGTTTTTTTTTTTTATAAATCAGTTATGGATCCTATAAACAATGGTGCCTATTGATGAAATTTTATACATTTCTTTTCTAAGCTATGTTCAATATGTTATCTTGTATGGGCTAGTAATCTCTTCAAGTGTATAAATAATATTAACAAAAATGCTAACCAACTACAGACAGGTTTAGAGATAAACCAAAAGGTAAATAAATGTAAAAGAAGAAGGAAAAACTGCCAGAAGAACAAAGAAAAGGAAAGTCAAAAAAGCAATATACAGCAAACCAGTAGCCAACATCAAACTAAATGGAGAGAAACTTGAAGCAATCCCACTAAAATCAGGGACTAAACAAGGCTGCCCTCTCTCTCCCTATCTATTCAATATAGTAATTGAAGTTCTA
>CM052722.1:76800378-76815515 GCA_028551405.1 Uromys caudimaculatus
AGAAAGCCTCACATTTGCAGCACAGACACACCAAAAGCATGATCAGTAAAACAACAAAAGGATGATTTGACTTGCCAAAGGACTTAATTCAAAAGTCCTTTTAATTGTGAGCTCCTCCCCAACACAGACACACACATACACACACACAGACACACACATACACACACACACACACACACACACACACACACACACACACGGGGGGGGGTGGATACACACAGAGCACTACTATCGTAGGTATATGTAGTTAAAAGTCATAATTTCATTTCCAAGAACATAATCAGATCTTATGCAGAAGCCTAACTGCTCAAGGTACTGTGTACAACTCTGATGTCAAATTCCACATCAAAAGAGTAGCTGCTTGTGACCCCGTGTTTTTTTTTTTTGAAATGATGCCTACATTTTCCAATATTCTGGTCTTTGTATACACACACACACACACACACACACACACACACACATGCACATGCACACACAAATAAAGATAGTGAAATTATACTGTTCTTCAAATAAACTCTGACTTCTGAGTATTATTGAGATCCAGTGGCCTTATATTTGCATAAATTACTGATTAATGGCCTTGTAGCTATATTGGAGATTTAATATGCTGATTTTATTGTTTATTGAGGTAATTCCTAACTTTATTGTAGGATTCCACCATTGAGGTTGTAACTTACAGACAGGCAGGAGCTTACGTTGAGATAAGTGAATGACTATGGAAACATTTTGGAGCATGGAATCACTTTATAAATAAAATGAGGAATTTTTTGTCGATGGTTTAATACAGAAGTGAAATTTCAAGCATTTAAACTAATGATATAGTTTTTCTGAAAACTAGATAATTTCTTGGTGCTAAAGAGATATTTGACATGTAGTTTACTACAATATGTCATATGGAAGGATGGGAGGAGGTATGGAATTGTAAAAATCCATTGCAGAAAATTACTTTAGTTAGCCTTTTAATGTGGATTGATAAAGTGTTGTCTGAAAAGTGTTCAAAACAGGTCAAATGAATCGGATCATGTTTTTCTCTAAAGCTATAGACGAACTTCAAGTTATTTCTGTTCTGTCTTTATTTTCTTAACTAGCATTTAAAAACTGAATACGTCATGTTAAGAAACAGTGTTGGAAACAAGGCACAAAGGCACGGTTAGGAGTCACACAGCTCAGTAAGTTAATTTGCATCTATGGAATGTGTTTAGAACTAGCACAGAGAAGTACTATGTGTGTATTATTATGTAGTTAGCATCAGTACCCTGGTTGTGACTGTTAACTACTACATTTAGAAACCCAAAACTAAGTTAAAATTCTGTGTCACTTTTTGTGTCTTTTCTTTCATTAAAAGTATCCCACATGATTATTCACAGCTGGGATCCTTATATTGAGATGTTTATGATGTGAGATTATAATTCATTAGGACCATTTCTACCATGAAATATATAAATAATGAATGTATAGCCTTATTTATCTATAGTCAAGCTTCATGTAAGTATTTTGTAGTTGCTTGTTTAAAGATTAGAAAAGAACACCCAATAAGAAATTAGAAAGAAACAACCAGAATATAACTTGAGTATGTATTTTTTTGATGAAGGAAATATTTTTAAAGCAATTCCTTGATGACCAAGGCTTCAGCTTTTGAACATATTAGCATTTAGAAGAGTGTCATTTCCCATATGATTTCATCTATTCCTAAACCGTTGTGTGCCCTTTTTGCTTCTTTTAATGCTTTACCTGATATAAAATTGATAGGTTGAAGTGATTTGGGATGTAAATTTCCCTGGTATTTTTATTCAAGACATAGGAGTATGAAATGGGCAGCTGTAGATTATGTGAAATAATTGGTCAGTCAAATTAGTTATATTATGGTAGTATTAGAAGGCCAAAACTAGTAATTAGCCTTTGACAATTTAGTTCCTATTATCACAACATGGGAAGCCCAAGCATTTTACCATTGTCCTGCTGCCAAGTTCCGTTGCTATAAAGTATAGGTGCTGAAAGCAAATCATTTTTACTGTATTAGACTTATTTATTGTAAATAAGTAGAATATAATCTCCAGATAGCAGACAATTTCCAGCTATAATTGATGGTTTACTTATTTTATACAGCATTCATCATCCATCTCCACCAAGTCTGGATAGTTCTTTGGAGTAATGAAGTATTTGACCTAAACAATTAAAGAGGACCTCACCCAGTTAAAGTTAGCTAAAGTTGTTGGCAATCATTATTCATTTGCATTTGTTCTATTTTAAGACTAATGCTTCCAGGATAAAAATGTCAGCTAGGAGCAAAACATCTCTCTGAAACCAGGGCCAGGACTTTAATTAAGCACACCAGACTATTATACATTCATAAATACTCAACCAGGGTCTTTAGCGTTCTTTCCCTGTCTCTAATCACCAAACATGAACCAAAATTCTTCCCAGTCATTGGCAGGCATTTATCTTGGGGTACAAGCTTGGGTTTAAGAAAAATCAAACAACAACAACAACAAAACTTCATGTTGGAACAGATGTGGCTGGCCATTGCAGAGAAAAGTAAGGATTACTGTGTGATTTGAAATGGATTGTTGTTCAGTTGTCAACTTGTTGATTGAGGGAATGCTTTCCAGTTCCAGATTGATTGCCTTATAGCTTTCAAAGTACATTCACATTCATTATTTTACTGCTGGTAAGTACTGGAGGTGACGCTGGAGTTAAGAATTCTCCTGTGTTCATGAAGGTAAGTGGCAGAGCTGAAAATGTAGCCCAGTCCTCTGTTTTCTAGTCTAAAGCTCCATCCGGTACACCACACTGACGTTTAAGCAAGTTTGAATTTTCCATCTTTTTTTTATTAATGAAAGTTATTATATATGAAAGCTTTGGGAGCAAAAGCATAAGTACACATTAATTTGATGGTAGCAAATTTTGTTGTAACTCAGAGTGTTCTAAGTGAACCCGAAGTCAGGGCTCAGGTGATCTTCATTACATGGAACTGTTTGCTGTGGCCGGTTTCGAATGAAACATTTTGACCTCAGCTGGAACTTAATGTTTGAAATTGTACCTAGAGATGAGTTAGCTGTTCTTACTTCCCAAACACAGATATTGTGTGTGTGTGTGTGTGTGTGTGTGTGTGTGTGCGCGCGCGCGCATTTAGATCAAACAGAAGCATTGAAAAAGAAAGACTGTGAATTGAGGGTGTAGTCAGTAAATTCCAATGAATAGTCATTTCTTTAACTGAACTTAGATTTCTATGGCTTTGCTAATAGTGGCATTTGTCAGCTATTATGAGCCTTTTAATTTAATTTATTCTTTCGGTATAAGTCTCATATTTTTAATCTAAACTACCACAGTGAGCATAGCAGTATAAAATAAGACAGATGGGGAAAAAGGTGCTATAGACATGTATGCTTGTGCGCGCGCACGCGCGCGCACACACACACACACACACACACACACACACACACACACACGGAGGTGCTTTGGGCCATTAGGCAAGTAGATTTTAGAAGTCTTAAGAATCAGATCCTCTGTGGGACATTAAATAATTCTTGTTTTAAATTAAATTCATTTTCTTTAGCACCGTTTTAAAGGCTTTAAGACTATGTACAAATATCCCAGACCTTTTATTGGCAGTTTTGGGAAATACATTTTGTGAAATGCTAAGTTAAAACTGGTAGTATGTGGTGTTAGAGGGACTGTCAAACTCTTAGACCATGAGGATCCTTTACTGAATGAAAAATGGAAATTTAAACAATTTGTAGAACAATGAAGTGAATACATTACAATCCACTTTTTGGTGCACAACTATTGAAATGAATGCAAACTTTAAGCCTATTGATAACACTGTCAATATTTTTCCTTGCTTTACGGACATAAGATGTGTTCTCTAGCTACCCTACATTGATGATTGGGCACACAGATGTGGAATCCATAGGATTGACATTTAAGATTTGGGAAAATTTTAGGGGCCTTTTAATGTTAACAAATATACTAGTTTTGATTTGTGTTGATTTAAAGAATGTCTTTTTCTATTTCAGACTGATGAATTAATTCCTTTTAGAATAGAAAATGGCTGCATAAGTATTTATAGAAATGAGAAAGTGATCGCTGTTTTCCCTTACACTCTAATACTAATATACTTCCTTTATTGTAAAAGTGACCATTGCTTGTATCTATGACTTGTACTGTTAAGATGCCCTTTATCTGACTTGTGTCTTTCATTTCAGAACAAAATGACCTTACCGGTTTCTCGCTAATAGAAAGGGTGGGGATTATGTAGAACTACTGTCCTAGATGTCCCCAGCCCCAGCTAAAAGCAACAACTTTCCTTGAAGGGATTCTGTTGTACACTTCTGAGGATATGTTGCCTGGTCTGTTACCACTATTGGCACAGAGGTAGCCAGGCTGATATTTCCATGCTTAGATTGACCACAATATGTGTGCTACTCTTCAGACTTTAAAGATCTGCTGAATATCCCATTCCCCATAAATTGTGATCACCCTAGCTAGATCTCAAAAGTACTATAATCTGCCTCAATTTGATTACTGATTTCCTATATGAAGGTTTGAAATGTAGAAAGAATGTCAATCAAAGCAATACCTCCACAGTGATCTTGAAAATCACTCACATGTTCATCTACCATGTCCTTGAATGAGTGACTAGGGAACGTGATTTTAACCTTTTTACTCTGGGAGACCTTATTATTTCTATCATCCATCATGACTAGAAGACCTATTTTCCTGGAGTTCCAAATTGAAACTTCCAGTGCATCTCACAGAAATGATCGGCTAAGACAGCTCCTCTGTTGGTTCAGGAAATGAAGAAGTTAAATAGAGTCCTATGTAGACCATTTTTCATAACAGTGTTTCTATGAGGTAATTTATTCTGAGTTTCAACTAACAATGAACCTGGGACTATATGTCTTTTGTAAACTGAATACTGAACATATTAAATGTCTACTACCTTGCATTCTTCACGTCAGCAGTAACTAGGCAGCAGAGTGAAAGAGCCCAAGCGTGTGTTGGGATGTGGTGGAGAAACCAACCTAGGATGAAAAATAAAAGTGGCGGATCCCCAAGCAGTCTATTTCCAAATAATCGGGTCTGGAGTGAATCTGCTTACGTGGCCAGAGCCCAACCGTGAAGGACAGATGACAGACAGCTAGGCTGCCCTTTCAAAACACAGAGCTTTACAAGTGACATCTGTTTTCATTCCAGATTCTTTTGACAAGTTCTCTTGGGAATTCACTGCCATTGTGGGTAAAAGCATATTTTATCATCTGATCTAAGAAAGAGATACTATGGGTGGCACTGTAAAGACCAGCAGCATTTCCTGTTAATTTTCACGCTGTAGGCACAGTACTTCCTATTTATCAACTCATACAGGATCATCATCCTGTAGCCATCAAGCCCAGAATGGGAACTGTTCTTATTGAAGAGATGAAACCTGCATATAACCCAGTGACTGCTAAGCTAAGTAGCATGCTTGAAGTTTTATACTTTTTATATATTCATCATGGTAGGCCATTTCCCTTCATTCACTTTGGTTCTTTGCTTGGTGGATTTATGCGATCAAATGGAAAAATAGATCCAAATCAGATAACTCCCGAAAGCATCAGCATTCATTTTTCTGTTGGTGAGACGTTATTAAAAATAAATAGGAACTGACCACATGGTGTGCTGGTCAGCTCTTTAATATTCCTTTTGTAGACCTTTTCAGATCGGGGTTTAATCCTGAATTGCTTTCTTCCACAACTCAACAAGCTTGTGAATTGCTTCCTTTCGCTGTTCTGTGGAATGTGTTCACACATGTAAACTCATTTTAATATGGGCCTAAGGAAAACAGAATTATAAAGGCAAATCTGTGGCTCTGGTTCCCATCATTCATTGTAAAAGCAAGTTAAATTATTTGGGGTTTATCCTTGTTTGGAAAGCGTTATTCCTATTTACTAACCTAGGTGATCAGGAATTGACAGACATATTTGTAAACTTGAAATTACACGGCCGTTTGGTGGGTCTTAGTAGGTTTTCCGTTCTTCACCCAGTGTTGACGCAAGTGTTACAGGAAGGCATGGAAATGAGAATACAATTTTTGGAAGAGCTGCTGTTATTTTTTGAAAGCAAAGAAAAATGACTCCAATAGCAATACATGGTTCTAATTCCAAGCATTGTCTCTTAGGTAGCTTGGCAGCTTAATTTATACATTTCTGCAAAATTGCATGAAATGAAGTACATAATATATGATACTCAAAAATCCCCATTTGAAACAATTTCATTGATATATATATATGTATATATATACATATATATATTTGTGAGATACCTTTGTAACATCACATTTCTGTTAAAAAAAAAACCATGTAGATAATATTTAAATAAAATTTCATGATACCTACCTAGCCCAATTAAGCCACAAGTTAATGAGTTGCTAAAAGCACACCCACTACCCTCTATCCTAACAGAATCTGATACTTCACAAATTCAGTGTTCACAGGAAGACTTAATACTTTCTAAGTTAGTGTACTTCTTTTTAAGCTTTTTAATATGAAGGAAAGACCCCTACAATGAACGTAACTAGCAACCACAATAAGTAGGGAGGAGTGGAGACTCTGATGCTCAATCTTGTTGCATTCATCAAAATATCCATTGAGAAAATAGGTACTTAGTTAATTGGAGATCTTTAACTTGAAGCCTACTGTGGAGGAAACTTTCCATGGATTCTTTGAACTTGCGTTCTGTGCACAGGCAGCCCATGGTATCAAATAACAATGTCTATGCCAAGGCAGCATCCTCAGTGGGTCTCTCAGCTACCTCGTCAGGTTTTGTTTCTTTTTCTTTCTGAACAAGGAGTGCGTGACAGCTCTTTGCACTAATTTTTAAAATAACTTTTGTCTTGTCATCCTTTTTTTTAGAGTGATTACACTGCCACCAAAACTAAACACATTTTAGAAGAAACGTGACACAGAATTTCATCTTCGTCTACTCCAGATCTGCCTAAAAGAAAGAAAATACTGAGGCTTCTGAATAGAAACCAGTCTCAATCTCTACTAGTCAACGAGCGGACTGTGGCAGCTGAATGAGCCTGCTCATGGACTTCATTCTCAGTACTGCATCCTGTGATCCATTGATTGACTTAAATATGTGCATACTATACACTGGCTTTGCTTCCTAGGTTCCCAGATCTGTCTCTTTGAAAGGAATGAGATACTGTAAGTTAGTATCTCATAACACTTCCCTTTTCCTCTCTAAAAATGTGTAAATATACCATCGTCAATTTTAAGGGCATATAATATTTGGATGAATTTTCAATGAGAATATCTTTAAACAATGGCAGATAAAGAGACATATATGTGAATGAGAAGGTAGGTTATGATCTGGAATCTTTTTTCTGAGCCGTACATACTTAAAACATTTTTTGATCAAGGAATTAATATGAACTGAACTTCTATCCTGACGGGACATTTTCAGTATTTTAAAGACATGACTAAAGGGCAAACTATCTCAGATTTTGCTCATTAACAAGACTACAACATGCTATTGACACTAACCATCAACTAAAGTGATATCTTGACAGAGAAGTTCTAGCATTTTAAAGGCAGAGCCAAGGTGCAGGTTGTCTACTTCTTTGTGTAGAACCTGGTGATGTTCTGCTATCGAATTGAACATTTCCAAACCTATTGTTTAGATTTTATTTTGAAATCTACATTTATCCCTGGAAAGAGGCAAGTATCCATTTCACAAGACCCTTTCTGCCTCTCTGGGGACTCCTCCTTCCAACTCTTTAAATTGCCTCCCCCTCTTTCTGGCTTTACCCCCCAGTAACCATTCTCCCTCCCATGTCCAGGATACCCAGGGTGCCTATAAAGACATTACTTTCCCATATTCAGAAATTAGTGTATACCTATCAATTAATCAACTAATCAACTGATGCCTAAAACTCAAGCCAAAAGGAACCTCTTATAAGGCCTTGTTTCCTTCTGGACAATGGAGCCAATATAAGATGTACAAATTTTAAAAGAAAAAAAAGAGTCAGAGCAAGCCCCTCCCCCCACTTTTGCTTGCCTCTGATGGAAACTGAATTAAGATTTTAGGAACCTGGACCTTTGAGAACATGATAACAGCAGGTGGTGACCACACAGCACAGGATAGATACAAAGGTCTTGAAGCTTGCTTGGAGCTTTGTTATGTGATGGCACATAGCTCTTGGCTGGTGTACCATTGCTGGCAAACCTCAAATCATCTCACAGATGGGTGTGAGTGTTTGAGCAAGTGTCTGCAAAAGTGTGTGAGTGATAGTGTGTGCGCACACATTTGTGTGTATGTACACCTTGTGTACCTGTGAACATGTGATTATAGATGTACCTATTGTGTGTAACTCTGTTTAAAAAAATTGCTTCGCATTTAACGTGCAACTTTGAAGTAGTGTGAAACTTACCTGAAGTTCTTTGCCACTCGGTTCCTCCATCTTTGAACATGTGCTTCTATCTTTGAGCAGGCTTCTAGTACATGTGGCTGAACTAACTTTCCAAAGAACCGAGTTGATTTCTATTGTTTCTCTCTAAGCAAAGGGATGGGGGTGTGTGTGTGTGTGCTCCTTTTTCCCCATGTGAATTGTGCTGAGGAGAGGATGTCGTTTCAGTGCCAGTCACTCAACCAGTTTCTGGTCATTGCTACGGCACCACTTGCTTTCATCAGTCCCTTCAGGCTCCTCTCTTGTTCCTACCTAATTCAGTAATGCAGTGTGGCTTTTGTTCATCGTAACAGTCTACTCTTTAGGCAGCCTTTCTTCAGGCCTTCTAATGCCATTTTCTATTCAAGTGAGTTGTCATAATCGTTCAGAATTGTAGCAAGAAAAGATTTGAGGGAAACTGCTGTATTACTTTATTCATGTATTCGGTTTGAGGGCTGCCAATAGACAGGGTACAGAAGGTAGAGCACAGAGATAGCACACTTGCTGAATAACTACATGGAAACTTCATCCACAACCAGACACACAATTAGTCACAGGTACAAATAGTCACAGGTACTGCATAACAAACATGCACTCTTTTAAACACAACTTCTTAGTTTACAGATATAATTAATTTATTCAGTATTGTGCTGGAAGAATCTATGGAATATGTGTACCGACATATCACTTACCTTCCAGTGGTCAGTTTATGCTACTGAGAAAAATAATGATGGAACGATTTGTGTGTGTGAGCACTACATTAGTTTGGTGTCATACATAGTTACTTGGTCAGTAAAACCTAGAGCTTTACAGTTCCAACAGTTCATTACATTTGCTATTTCTGCTTCACAGACCTGCTTTGAGTTGCTCTGTGTTTGTCTTCCTTTGTAAATACTCTTAAACCTTCTTGTTTGTAAGCATCTGGCTTGCAGTTTTGGGAGATGACCGTGCAACTCTGTATAGTGTTTATATATATCTGACTTGCTTTTCCTTAGAGCTACTTGCAATAAATGTGTTCACGTAAGTTATTTGTGTGAAGTCTCATTTTTTTCTTAGTTGTCTCAGCTTCATTATAAGTACATTTCCCTGCTCTTGTACAGTTGACTTCCAGTCATTTCCCGGAATGGAGCAATTGGAGTAATTAAAACATGCCAGTCCCATTGGCTACAAACAGGAAGCTTTTTGATAGAGTTAATAGAATCAACTCACTCTCAAGTCTACAAATGTAGAGGTGATACTAGCTTAAAATAATCTACAAATCTGCCCAGAGTTTACATGTAGATCTCAACAATGGGTGACTACTACTAATCACCTACCCTAGGAGGGTGAAGCGATCGTTTCTAACTCAGCTTTCTCTCCTTTACTTGCCACTTAACACTACGCTTTGAAGGACTTCCCTTTCATTGCATTATTTTTAACTGTGAAAAAAGAAAATACTAGTATATGAAAAATATACCAATAGAAAGTATTTTCACACTGATGAACTATAAAAAGAATATATTAGATATCAGGAATTCATTTATAAATTATGTCAGCCTTATTGGAAGCCACAGGCTTTTAGAAACATTAAAAAAACTGATTACCCCTTCACCTATTTGGTCTTTCCCAAGGTACCTTTGCCACATAGAACAATGAGACCAAATCTGGGACCAGTGGGTGCACACAGGTCAAATGGGTCACAGGGGACAAAGGCAGGTCTCAAGCCCATGGGCAGACCATTAAGTTGATTGTAGAGCTTGTGCTTTCTGGGTACATCTCAGATAATATGTATGAAAGAATATTATAATGGAAAGATACAGTTAAAGTACCTTTATCATTACAGACTCCGTAACAACTTTAGTTACTCTAATTTCATGTCTAAATACTAATTTACATAATTTATATACATGTGTGCATGTATATATACATACATATATAGTTATATGATCTTCATTTTATGGGACTATATACATGCAATTATAATATATATATATATACATATATATATGTGTATATATATATATATATATATATATATATATTCATCTCCAATGGACTTTTAAAGACAAATGCACACAGTGGTGCTTTTCAGCATACATGATCATTGTATTCCCATTTAGGGCTTAATTCTTAACAACCTAAAGTCCCAAAACAGTAGGGACAGACTGACAAACAGCACAATTCGGGTGCATGAAGCACCTGTATATGAGAGTGCACAAAACTTCAACTTCCACACTCTTCTTGTCTCATGTATGCTAACCAAATAGTTTTTGCAAGGTATCAAGGGGTTCTTGCATTTTTAATATAAAAATTGGGGGACATATATTCACTGGCTGTAGTGGTGAGCTTTTAAAAGGCATGACCATACTCGTGTATCATGTACCTTGACCCTATTCACCTCACCCTATGTTTCCCCCACCCTCCTCTTATTCTCACTCATCCCTCCAGATAGTTTTCCTTCTACTTTTACATCCTATTCACACTGCCAAGTTAGGGAGTCAGCCCAGGTGTCAATTAATAGAGCATTAAATAAAGAACATGGGATATGTTTACACGATGGAGTTTTATTCAGCTATAAAACATAACAAAAGATGTCATTTTCAGGAAAATGGGTACTGTTTCTTTAAAACATAAAACCTTTCAGAACACTTGTCAGATAGAAGATGACTAAGTACACACTGGTTAAGCATACCCAGTGACTGTTTAGAAAAACATTAATAGGTGCTAATTGACCTCAAAAGACATCTTGGAAATGCACCAAAATGCTCTTAAGAAATGTTTTGCAAACAAAGCTGACCTAAGTCCTAACCTGAAAAAATGTGAGCATGAGAATGTTATGTGGGTAAGTCAGAACACAGTCCCTCACTTATAAAATGTGCAAAAGTAAAATTATGCAAAATTAATGCATGGAATGAGGTTGGGCTGTATTCTGTTTTAGAAAATCCAATTCATTTTTCCTCCAAGATATGCATGTTAATAGATGCTGGCTTTCACGCAGCTACCTTAAGTCCCAGCTTGCTGCTTAAGTGTACTTCAGAGATAAGGAATGCAACTGAGCTGTATAAATTGAGACAACTTCCCTCCCGTCTCTTGTACATGATAAATGCTAAAGCAATTAGGAACCACTGTTGCATGCTACATTGGAATTTGTCAGCAACATACAATGCTGTGCTATGTAAATGGGGTAAACTGACACAAAGTCTTGAGAATTTAGGAGGAAACCACTGACTTTCCTAAATATTAAGCATTTGGGTTCATAGAACTGAACTAGAAGCAATCACCTCCTTGAGTTTACAATCTCAGAAGATCTATTAAAAGGTCTTTATGTTACTGGCAGCATTCTTGATTAGCATTTCAACTAACAAAGGGACCAAGGAAATATTAAAATGGAAAGCAGATTCTTAGGTGTCACCAGAAAAAAAGAAGAGGCTTATAATTCCTTCTATATTTCAAAATTAGCAACTCCAGAGAAAATTTTCAACATTTTGCATTGTGCATCTCATTTTCAGGGGCCACGTGTGTGCACAGCCTTTAAACACTATTTTGGACTTCTGTCTTTGCTGTTTTCATCTTTTCACCAGTGAATTAGAAAACATATGAATAAGCTTGCTTTTGTGCTCTGTCTCTTCCCCTTTATATTAAGTTTATGTTCATCCTAGGAAGACCAAAAGTGTTGGAGGTTGTGTTTAGTTACAGTCACAACTAAATGTATTAGCCACAATACATATAGCCCGTGTCACTCAAAAACAGCTTGTTTTACAAGCCAGCCAGATCTTTTTGTGGAAGCTTTGGTTTGGGTTCTGAACACTGTAGAAACTAATAGTTGAGCCTTTTATATACTGGAGTTGAGTGGAGATAAACAATTCTTTCACTCACTTTTCTTCCTTGGAAAAGTTATTTTAATCATGTTTCCTATCTAATAAAGTTTAGGTAAAAGGTCTAACAGTAAATAGAATGAAGTGATTGGGAAGCAGTTTTCTTGGCCTGGAGACAGGGTTTTGCTATACAACCCAGGATGGTCTTGAAATCACTCTGTAGTCCAGGATGGCTTTGGTGTAATGATCCCTCTACTTCAGCACCTCTCCTACTGCCACCATGTCCAGCATCATATAGGAACTAAAATGATGCTTTTCTCTCCTCCACCCCGTTGAAGACTCTGAACCCCCACAAAAATATGTTACTCCAAATATTCTTGTTTATAAACTCAAAGAATTTAAAACAAGAAAAAGAGAGTACTATTTGAAGGGAGAAAGTTACAAGAGAAAAGGGTTCCAAGAAATATAAGAGTACAGTAGGGGAAGAATAAAATCAAAGTCTGAAAACACATATGTGTGAAATGCTGCAATAAAATCCATTATTTTATACACTAGTTTAAAAAACAATTTTAAAACAACCTAAAAAAATTTCTACTTTTCACATGGATGAAAAAGTGAAACTATACATTGTGTTGCATATAGTTAATGGGGAAAAGTCTTAATCGAAACTCCAATTTTTAAACTGCAACTGAGATAAAAGATTGAGAGATAAAAAGCTTCCAAAAGACTTCCAACTCTGGAAAAGTTGGAGAATATTTATTCTCCTGCCTCAACAAGCAGACAAAAATATAGATCAAAGCTTTCCAAGAAATGTTGGGCATTAAGCAATCATCAGTTTTGCCTTTTCCAAAATTGCATTGCATTAGAAAGTTTTGGATAATTAAATCTAAAGGCAGAATGTATACAAAACAATCCAGTCATATGTTGCCTAGCAGAGATACATAGAACCTAAACTTAGAGATACATAGAGTACAGTAGAAAGTAAGTCATGGACGCAAGCCACAAAGAGAGCTAGAGTGGTATATTAATCTAAAAACAAAACAAACAAAAAGCAAACAAACAAAAACTTAGACTTTGGAGAAAAAGTTGCTACTACAGAAACAGAAATATATTTGAACCATAAAAATATTATATATATGTATATATATTTATATATATATATGTATATATGTATATATCCAACTGAACAATAAGAGTTAAAGAACTTAATACTCAACTTTTAGTAATGGATAAAACAACTGGGAAGAGATTTTTAAAAAAAAATAGAAAAAATAGAAGAGGGGCTGCAGAAATGCTCAGGTGTTAAGAGCACTGGATGCACTTGCAGAGGACCTTTGTTCAATTCCCAACACACACATGGTGGCTAAAAAAAGAAATCATCTCTACCTCCAGTTCCAGGGGTTCAGTTGCCTTCTTTTGATTGCCAAGGGTACCAGGAACAGGGATGAGATACATACGTACATGCTGGCAAAAGACTCTCTCTCTCTCTCTCTCTCTCTCTCTCTCTCTCTCTCTCTCTCTCTCACACACACACACACACACACACATCTTTTTAAAAACAGCAGAAGATTTCAACACTGTGTTCAAATGAGACCTAACAGCTCTAAAAAATTATGTCTTTTATTTTTTGATGTTATAATATAACATCATTTCCCTTTCTTTTCCTCCCTCAAAATTCTCCCATATACCCTTCCTTATTTTTTTCAAATTCACGACCTATTTTCATTAATTTTTATTATGTATATATGTATTATTAAGTGGATCAAAATATAAAATCCATTTACGTGTTGCCCAAAAATCTTTTATAGAATACTACTTTCAACAGCAACAGAAGACATATTGTTCTAAAGAGTACCTGGGACATATTCTGAATGATATCATGTGTTACTTAATAAAACAACTCTCAATACATTTTAAATCTTAAAAATGATAATATTTACTGTCACTAACTACATTGGAATAAAATCAACTGCAGAATAACTTAAAATTCAGAAAAGTATGGAAAGTAACACTCCTATACCAACCGATGGATAAGAAAATCTGTTGCCCTACTAGGGGTCATGCCCTTAAAGAAAACTGACTCTCTTTCTACCAACAGCTATCATTTGCCAATAGCTCAACTCTTAGAGGTGGAGCCTTATGCCCCCTCTCAATGCTGGGATTTCGTTTGGCTTGAGTTTGCACAGGTCTTGTGAATGCTATCACAATTTATATTATTTCATCCATAAAACTGCTCTGCTGTGTGTGGAAAACAGTTTGATTTTAGTTATACACTATCTCATTTTGTCAGTCTCCTTTTCTGCAACGATCCCTGAACCTTTGAGACGGGAGTGACATAAATGTCCCGGTTAAATCTGAGCATTCCACCATCTCTTATTCTCTACCATTGGCATAGCACACATACAAGTGTATATACAGGCAACACAAATTAGACTTAATATTTTCAAGAAGACACAAAGTTGGGTGGATAGAGAAGGGCAATTGGATCCGAAATAAGTTGGGGTAGGGGAATGAATACGATGAAAATAGACTAAATTCTCAAAGAACTAATTTTTTGAAATGAGAAAAGAAAAAAAAGAAAAAAAAAAGAAGTTGACACCTTAAGTAAATAAAAATAAACAAACAAAACTGACCAATGCTCACAGGTACCAGTAGATATCATTTAGAGGGAATTTTACTTACAAATAAGATCCATTCTTATCTTACTATACAAAGCTCAAGTCCAAGTGGATCAAGGACCTTCATATAAAACCAGACACACTGAATCTAATAGAAGAGAAAGTGGGGAAAAGTCTCGAACACCTGGGCACAGGGGAAAAGTTCCTGAACAGAACACCAGTGGCTTATGCTCTAAGATCAAGAATCAACAAATGGGAGCTCATGAAATTGCAAAGCTTCTGTAAGGCAAAGGACAC
>CM052722.1:76816015-76830150 GCA_028551405.1 Uromys caudimaculatus
GTGTGTGTGTGTGTGTGTGTGTGTGTGTGTGTGTGTGTGTATGTGTGTGTCTGTGTGTGTGTATGTGTGTGTCTGTGTTGGGGAGGAGCTCACAATTAAAAGGACTTTTGAATTAAGTCCTTTGGCAAGTCAAATCATCCTTTTGTTGTTTTACTGATCATGCTTTTGGTGTGTCTGTGCTGCAAATGTGAGGCTTTCTATGGCAAGGCGAGAAAGAGGAGGTAGAGGCTCCACCTGCGCTAATGGGGAGCTGGTAAGGTGACTGTTGTGATCAGTCCCCGCGTGTTCTGCCCGATCAAGCACAGTGGGCAAAGATCCAATCACAAAAGCATTCCAGAGAGCAAGCAAAGCAAAACTCATCACCAAACGGACTGCTGGAATGAAAACTGCTGGGGACCAGCCCTTCACAGGGAAGGCACACTCTTCTAAAGAGAGAAGGCAGGGCAGACCACAAGGGTATCATCTGCAAACATTACTTGAGACTCTCTCAAGACAAAGTTGGGCACTTTTGTTCACTAAGCTTTGTTCTTACAAGTCCTTCTCTTCCTTCAGAAAATTAGGCCTTGAAAGTCTCCCACTGCTCCAGGGTTAGCTGCCTTGGGTGGGGGCTGGGGGTCCATCTTCTTCCACCAGTCTTTTTATCTTGCTTTTCTCCATTTTCCAGAAAACACACCAATTAAATGTTTTATATGCTTTTTAAACCTTTGAAACAATATTCATATCCATAATCAAGATACCACCACACCCTCTTCAGAGAGGTGGGAAGAGGGGAGTTAAAAGAAGAAAATGAAACATAGCAAAAGTAACTTGCCTTTCCCTACCAATGACAGAAAAGGAACACACATGGTTTCTCTCAAGCCTGTGTAAAAACAAAAGCAAATCAGCACAGAAACACTTTCCAGAGCAAAGAGTATCGTTCAATCATCTGGGGTTTTATGCATCCTTCCCCATTCAGCTGACAACCAAGTGTTAACCTTTTAGGCAAACCACAGCAAACTAGCCGAACAATGATGCCCTTTTAGAAAGTAAATAGGTTAATAGTTGGCTTGTTAACTGCTGAACTCTGTGCGTTCTCTTTCAATCACTGTACTTAGGTTGAGCACGCATAGAAACGTAGCTTGTAGTTGTAGGCTTGAAAGTGAGAGCATGGAACTCAGTATCTGAAGAATTTAGAGAAGGGGAAGTACATTTGAAAGCATCCTCATACTGTGGGTCTTTTAGTTCTAACCGCTCCTAAGAAGTTAATCCAATGTTTAACAATTGGCTCTGTCAGATAAAGTTGTGGATTACATAAAAGCTAACGTTTTCACAAAGGCCAAAAAGGTATCATGTGAAATATTAAAACTGAATTATACTCTCTCTAATAACACTAGGAAATGAACGAACAGGTTACTTATCGCTAACAGCATACCGGCTAACGCATCAACTCACTTATTAATCAATTTCCAATAACTTCAGGAATTTTAATTATAAATTCACTAACCTCATTTCGGAGAGTGGTCACTTCTTGTAGTCACGTCTGGCAAAGTCCATTCTCACGTAAATGTTGTCGCCATCATCGTCGTCGTTGTCCTCAGAATCCTCTCTCTCTTGGGGTCTCGGCACCCGATGCTGGCGAGGTGGCGGTGGGGGAGCAGCTGCACCAGTCACCAGGTCCTCACCTCCTGCAGCTTGGTTAAGGGCTCCAGGATTCCAGCCTGCGGCAATGTCCGGGACCTCTCTTACAGTCTGGATGCCAAGAGCATTAGCAACAGGTTGGAACCGGCGAGCGGAGGCGGAGCCAACTCCTTCCGCTGCGTGGAAGCCGGCAAAGACATCGCCAATGCTGGGGGCCGCTGCGAGCGCAGAGACCACTGCTAAAGCCCGGCTCACTGCCAAGAGGGGCGCCCCAGCTGGAGCCGCAATCACGGCAGAAGCGGCGGGAAAGTCTCTGTCCAAGCTGTCAGTTGGGAAAGCCGAGACAGCTGCTCGAGTGTTGGCAAATAAACTTTGGGAGCAGCTTTGTGGGCGTCTTCTCTCCTGCACTTCCTCCTGCAGAAGCCTAGCTACAGGTGGAGGTTCAGAGATTCGACCGGGAGAGAGAGAAACGTCCATACAGCACTCAGAAAATGGGTCTACTACATAGATTTGACCTGTTTGAACATCATAGCAAATGGCACTGTCAACAAAAGGCACGGCTGGTGTCAGAGCTGGGTTGAAAATTACTTCAATGTATTCACCCACTTCCACAATGCTACCTATAGCACTGCCTGGGAAAGGACGAAAGGGCCACCTAGCACCGGCCAGAGAGATGGAATTGGCACCTGGTAGAACTCTTAAAAGATCTGAGAGGCGGATTGTTGGATTTGGAAAGGGCGCCCCGAATTCAACATTCAGGTAGCTAGAAAAAGCTGTGGGTCTGGGGTCAGTAATTACGCCCCACACGTCTGGCACTCCTTGAGCAGAGGGAGCTAGCACAAGGTGCTCTCTCTTAATAAAGTCAATGTTTATATAGTCACGGGAGCTGTCATCTTCACTCTGCTCCTGTGTGGGGTTTAGTGGTTTGGGCTTTATTTTACTTCCTTTTGCAATAAAAGAAAGTCGGTTAGGTTCCTTAGCCTTGCTCATTGGGGGCACATCATCTGAAGGCTTTACCGATGACCCCTTATCTTCAGGTTTTGAGAATGACCCCTCAGTTGAAGGCTTTGAAGCTACATCTTTGGTGCCCTGGCTAAAGGAGGATTCTTTGTCTAGACTGCTCCCCAGGAATTTCCCAGGTAACATCGGAACATACTCACTGTGGTCACTCTGTCCCAAAGGTGAACTCTGAAAAGGACTTGGCAGAGAGAAGTAAGAACTCCAACTTTTTGAGGAAGCGCCTCCCTGAGGATTGGGAGGATTTTTAGGAATCGCACCTGCTCCAGGAGCCATAAACATGTAATCACTGTCACTGTCATTGTCCTTTGAGTCATCTTCTTTATTAGTAGCTGATGCTTTCTGAGCACTTGGAACAGGTGGTGGTGGGCTCACTCTGGGGAACATCATCATGTACCCTCTGGAGTCTTCAAAGGGTGACCTAGAGTGGCGCTTTGTTGAAGCAGAGGAGGTTTGAGGGGCCATTGGCATATAATCACTGGAACAGGCAAGAGGGGCAGCCACCCCTGGCCTCATTGGCACATATGGGTCATCCTCATCTTCATCGAAAGCTCTGGCTCTGTGAGACCCCCGGGTTGCACCTTCTGGGGTCTTCATATCTCTCACCTCTTTGGCTTCTTTGCGTTCTTTTGTGCCTCTGTCTGCGCAAAAATAAAGTCGGAATCTTCCCCCAGACTTCCCTTTACCACCAGTTGCTCCAGCTGCTGGCGGCGGCGGCGGCGGCGGCGGGGGTGGAGACGGCGTTTGCTGATGTTTGCTTTGAGTGAATTTACCAAAGTAGAATCTTTTCTTCACAGATTTTCCACGGTCACCATCGTCAGAATTTTTCCCACTTCCTGAGCCTTTGCTCCCTCCTGAGTTCTTGCCACCACCTGAGCCATGACCGTCTCCGGGTCTCTGGCCACCACCTGAGCCATGGCCACCTCCTCCTGAGCCATGGCCACCTGCTGTGCCCTGGCCATTTCCTGAACACTGGTTTCCTCCAGCACCCTGGCCTCCTGAGCCCTGGCCACCTCCAGATCCCTGTCTCCCACCTGAGCTCTGGCTACTGGAGCCTTGGCCACTTGAGCCCTGTCCACCTCCCGAGCCCCGGCCATTTCCTGAGCCCCAGTTGTTCATAGGTATGTAATCACCTCCGTTTCCTTCCTCAGCTTCCTTGTCTTTTTCTTCTGTGTTGCCAGAGCTGGAACCCGAGGCTTCACAGGCTCTGTCGTTGGGGGCATGTTCAGGCTGTGGGATACGTCCCGGGCTAGGTGCTGAGCGTCGGAAAAGGCTGGGTGGTACTGACACGGCTCTCCTGGACCTGCGGGCTCTGGGCAGGTGCCCTCTTCCTCGCCTGAAGGGGGGTGGAGGCTCTCTGGGTGCGATGAAGCGCCTGGTGAATAGCATCTCTTCCCTGGCACGGATAGCCCTGAGGCGGCAATACTGCTCAAAGCGGGATCTTCTGAGCCAGCCGCCGGGCTCCAGCGGGAGCAAGCCCAGGTGCCTCCTAGTGGACAGCAGGGTTAACAGGTGGGCGCCAACACTGATGCTGTAGCTGCGGCATCGGGCTCTGTATTCGTCTGCGCACAAGGCTCTCATCTTCTCCAAAAACAACTCATGCATGTTTTGGGCCACCACGGAGTCATCTACCTGCATCCACAGCTCCCCTGGACCGATGACCGTGGACCTGCCGACTTCCAAGAAGAAGTACTGCTCCGAGTGCCCACAGCGACGAATGCTCAGCAGCTGGACGACCACACTGGCCACTTCGGTATTGAGCCTTACAAACACTACCTCCTCATCGGTAAGACACAGCCGGAACACGCCGCTCAGCTCTTTTCTATGCCCCAGCCCCCTGGGTTTCACTACTACCTGCCACACATCTTTGTAGAAGGGTGGCTCCGCCGCCGCTGCGGCCGCCAGGGCTGCCGGCTCTCCGTCCGGCTGCGCGCCTAGCGTGCCGCAGCGGCGGCGCTTACTCTCGAGGATGAGGCGGCTGAGGAGCAAGTACCAGCTTTCTTGTTCCGACTCGTTCTCGGCCACCATCGCGAAGTATTCGTCCTGGGTAAAAAGGGCAATGAGGTGTCGGTACCTGGCATCGGCGCGCTGGCTCACGGAGAAGCATTGGTACAGGATGATCACGCGCCGCGGTGGGATGAGCGCGGGGACCGCAGCACCGGAGGCGGCCGCCTCTGCTGCAGCGGCCGCGGCGCGGACACTGTGCCGGAACTTCCTGGCATTTTGGTAGTATTCGAGCCGAGCCGGAGCGTCTTCGGTCTCGAGTTTGAGCACGAAGTAACGCCTATGTCCATGCTTCTGCTTCCGCAGGTAGCCGCGTTTGCAGACTTCATCCCCGACGGGGAGGTCCTCCTCTTCAGACTCGGAGTCTGACCGGGAGCCAGTGGCTGTGGAGAGCCACATGGCTCCCGGACAGGACGACCCGGTCCCAATGAGTGCGGTCGGGGTTTCCGAGGAACGAAGCGGGGTGGTCGCCACTGCTGCTAGAGCTGCGGAGGCTGCTGCGGTGGTGGCTCTCAGTCTCCTTAGCGCTTGGTCGCCAGCGGAGGAGCAACTCGCCATGGTGATGCGCGGTGGTTTTAAGGTGAGCGGAGGGGAGGGGGGGCTCGAGAAGGGAGGGCTTAGGGGAGAGAAGAGGCAGTCTCCCCCTGTCTGCCCGCCCCAGACCCCTCCCGCCTAGGCCCGCGTCCCCGCACACTTCACTGGGCTCACGCCAGTGGGCAAAACAACACGTGACTGTCGCCTCACGCGGCTGCTCGCCCCAGAAGCAGCTACCCAAGCGGTGGAGGGGCGCAGGCGGCCACCAGTAGGGGTGTGCGTGGGATGGGTACCGGGAGCCAGGGAAGCAGAGCCATCTTCAAATCGGCAGAGACCCTTTGGGTGAATCTAAGGGCCTTTGGTTCAAGGCAGAACCGACGGGAGGAGGTGGGGATCTCTAACCACTTCAAGCCTAATCCGGAGTACCAGAAGGATGGGGTGGAGGGTAGACGTGAGAGGTGGAGGACAGAGCGGCAGACCACCGGGGCAGGATGGGTTGCCGCAGCCCACACTCATTTGGCTGGAGGAGGATAGAGGTGTTGGGAGGGGACGGGGCTGGCAGACCACCGGATGGTTTGTTTGTTTATTTAGGAAGGGGGGGGGGAAACCAGGTGAGACCGCTGTAAGGCTCTGATTGGTTAGGATACGAGCCAATGGGAAGGTCTAGCAAGGGGGTGGCCCTGAATACATTAGTTTAGTGGAAGGGGGAGCTGGGGGATGAGGGGGCGTGGTTGGGGTCCCAGAGCGAGGCTTCTCAATCTGGTTGTCTCTGGATCAGGCTGTAAACAACCCTCGGAAAATAGCTGTTAATGGTGGTGATAAATTCCTGCAGATTCCAGAGCCGCGGTGACCCCTCTGCCAGGAGCCCTTTCTCTGTTTTTCCCTACAGCTCACATTTTCCCTTCCGATCGCTGTTTGCTCTAGTTCCTCCCGCCTCTCACTTTGAGCTGTGCTTCTTAGCAGAAAATGTCAGTTATCTCTGGAAACGTGGTAAAGACCTGTGTCCTCAGACCTGCTGCATACCAGGCTGCACACGCCTCCTCACCCTCTCCACCCCTGACAAAAGCCAGCGACTCTAAAGACTCAGGAATTACGGCGATGCTTTCAAATTTAACGCTATCCATACAGAGTGTATGTCTAGTCCACGAAAATACAGGTTTGCTAGATGTGGTGTTGCTATTTGATTGATGACGACTATAAAAGTACAAATTTGGGGGCCTGCGAAGTATACAGCCATGTTGGAGAAAGCCGGACTTGATTCTTTCTGAAAAACAATATTGAGCTGTCGTGATATTTTTCTCGAGGGCAGTGCTTTGAACTGTACCTTTAAGGAATTAACAAATATTAACTTTCTTTTTCCTTGAAGGAGACTGGGAAACTTTACGAAAAAGAAAAGCTCCTATCTAGAACAAAGGACTGTATGAATATATGCCCTCGAATATATTTTACATCCTTTACTTCAGGAAAGTCTTTGCTTCATTTCAGTTTACAAATGACATCACAAAAATAATGAATCTACTGCCTCCCTTCTTGGAGAAAGTGCCGGAGTGTAAGGTGTAAGTGCAACCTTCTAAAAACTGTCCTTTCTTCTCCCAGTCTCTGCCTTGTTTCTGACTCTCTCATCTCAGATAGCGACAGGTTGAGATGTTATTAAAGTAGCAAAGAAGTGACTGCATTTGAAAAGAGGGATGGGGGAATAAATAGCATTTCTCTTTCAGAGAAAGGAATGCCAGTTTACCTTTCTTATCATAGATACTGCAAAGGGGAAATATTTATAAATCCAACTGCAAAATAGGCAGGGATACATCATAAAAATAGACTCCATCTCCTTTTTTTCTTAAGAATTCTCTTTGTTAGCAACAGAAGAAACACATTAAAATAGATGGTACCTTGGTAATGTTCAGGTTCAGAGTGGGGGAAGTGGTTTTATTTGGGCCCCAAAGATTAGGAACAGTCATTAACATGTCTTTTGCCTCCAGCCTTTTATAAATCCAGTGTATTCACAGGTGCTAGAAACAACTGTGCTTTTGGAAATGGGCTGGAGGCAGGATGAATGAGGGGCTGAAAGCAGCATGAATGTGAATGAACTGAGGTTGCTACCTACAGGTTTCAGCTGCTCAGTCACACATGTACAAGATTAAACGATCATGGAGACATTAATTTGAATTTACAATATTTTACAGCTTTATAAATTCACTGTTTTGCTTCTGATAGAATTGTAAAAAAAAAAAAAAGGACAATGCATTTGAAAATACTGCAGCATAACATCTAAAAATATATCAAATACATTAAGGTGTTTCTTAAATAAAATTTGGAAAATACTGAACCGATTCAAGAATCCTTGTGTCTCTACCACCTGTGTAGAAACAGTTTCTACACGGAGCAGTATGGACTTGTATGTAATTTGGTACCTTATTCTTGTCAATCAGCAGTATATGGTAATACTTTCCATATTTCTCTGACACCCATACAGTTGTGATAAAACAATATATTCTCTGTTCTAAGGTATATTGTTATAATTAATCATTTTCAGTATTGTAAATACTGAAATAAGACTCCCATGAATATCTTGAATCTACTTTAAAAATTTTAAATCATTACCTTTGCAGACTGAAGACTAGAATTACTGGGGTAAAAAAGGAATATTTCCTACATTATTTTTTAAATATTTTATTACTTTATTCTTCTACCACATTGCTTGTTGTTATTATATATTCTTCATTTTAAAAAATACTGATATACAAAATGCTATCCCACTGTTATAAATTTGATTTTGTTTGTTAGTAAGGTAAAATGTTCATATGTGTGTCTACCCACTATATATTGCCTTCTATGAAGCATCTTTTTAAATCCTTTAATTTATCTGTTGGATTCTTATTGTACATATTGATTTGCTTATATAATAAAGATTTTTAAAAATTGTCATATTTATTTCAAGTTTTGTTCCTCAGCTGGTGATTTTTTAAAATCACATTAAACTGACTTCCTTCTATTCTAAAGAGTGTTGTCAATTTTAGTCACTGTGTTTTGTAGTACAGGCTAATAGAGAGCTAGCCATCAGAATCCCTTCTTATCATCTCTTTAAGAGATCATATATTGACCTTGTATGCTTTTTGAAAGGAAAAGCCTCGTTAGTTTTCATGTTAATTAGTAGAGAGAATCTATACTACATGAATTTTATATTTCATTCTGAAACAATATGACAGTAGTCTCTGGTATAGGTGAAACTGGTTTATTAAAAAAAATAGGAGTGGAAATAATTTTTAACAACCACAGAGAAAGGTTAACCGTGCTGATCACTTTGTGCCCAAGGTATGTTATTTGACTATAGCAAAGTGGAATTAGAGCTATAGTGAGATGTTTCATGCAGGAATTTCCTTTGTATATTTCTTACAATAGAAGCAGTTCTGAAATCGTGAGTCCTGGTGAGCAGAGAGAATATTTGACTAGAAGAGCATCATTTTCTTCCCATAGGTCAAGCACAGCTCCTATGTCCTAGAGTTGTTCCAGCACAGAAGCTTTAGGGAGAGACCACTATTACTGAAACACAGCAGATGCAGCAGATGCTGCAGCTCGTCTGGCATATATTTAAACTTTCATCTTCCTGGACAACTTAATGATATAGAATAGTTGTTTAGTTTAGGTCAGGTTTCCATAGGCAAAATAAAGCTCAGGCTTGGCACAGATATCTCAGTGGCTCAGACAAAAGGTGTTTAGGCTGAACTTCCACTAATGCTCTCCTCTCCTTTGCTTATATGTTGTTGTATCTTAGGGTTTTTTTTTTCTTCTTCTTCTTCAACTTGTTGCTAAAGAAAGTCAAAGTTGCTTTGCTTGTCAAGTTATTAATACCTTTAAATTTTGGCATCTAAACTGAGTTTGATAAACATCTTCTAAAAGAAATAGATAAGAAACAATAACATTTACAATAATTCATTAACTAGTTTAGCATAGGGAAACCCTGCAAGCAATGCAGCTAGTATTTTACATCTAGAAAGCAAAGGAAATGGATAAGCCCTTGTGGTATCTTTTTCCTTCCAGTAAAAAAATACACATTTAATGGGATTTGCTTTTAAAATGATTTCCTAGGTATCTTGTTATAAAAACGTGATCATTTGACTGACTGGTCCCCATAGTAAAAGTTCATTCTTCTCTTAGTCACATGATCATCAGTATTCAAATTCTAAGTTGTACTAAAAGAAAAGTTGCTAATTAAAATGTGAATTTACTTAGCTGAAAACTGAAATGGTTACATCAATATGAACAGTTTCAGGAGACATTATTCAAGAGAATAAAGCATAAGAAATTACCAGCATAATAGAGCTATTATTCTTGCCCAATGTACAAATTATCCTGTAATTATTAACTCTCATCTTTGTAAACTAATGTCTAATTATGTAGATCAAAATGTGGTAGGACTCTTGATGCTCAAAAGTGATGTTAGTGATAATGATTAATTTCTCTGTGTTTGAACATAAATACAGCCATGCGTGATGAACATGCTTTCCCCACTCAGCAGAGATAAGGGCTCTCGCCTGTTTCAGATGATGGCTCTGCCACTCAGGGTTTTTTTTTTTCCCCCCCCTCAAAACCTCTGCTGAAGAAAACAACAGTGAAAAAGCCTGCCTGCTACACACAGTACAGGCCTGTTTTCTGCTTTTGTTTCCTAGCAGTCTGTGGCTAAAGTAATTAGAGCAAATATGTGGTTTAATTAGGCTCCTAAAGCTGCCCTGTTATCTTAGGAGTCAACTGAAAATTAACTCTGTTCACAATTAGGCATTCCTTTCCACCTCCAAAAGAGAAAAAGTTTTACTTGTAAATTACTTAAGTATGTTAAATATCAGAACAATGAAATAGGATAGATTTCACATAAATTTAAATGATTTCGCACTACATTCTTTGTGCATCTTGAAACAAAGGCTCAGCACCGGTCCTCGCTGTTATAATGTGTCACAAAACATGAATTCATACTTCCCCATTTGTCTTCAAAAGTTCTATTTCTTCAGCAAATAGGATCATGTCATGGCGAATGTAATTTTTTTTTAGATTCATGATTAAATGTATGGATTCTAAGTTTCATTTTTATTTTGATAAACATGTTGCTTTGTTGTCCAGGCTGCCGTTAAGCTCCTAGTCTCGAGTTGTCCTCGTGTTCAGCCTTCTGAGTGGCTGAAATGACATTGGTGAACCCAGTGTGAGCAGTTCAAATTTACTAAGCAAATATCACAGACATGAATTTTCTTTTGAATGTTAAGGGAAATATACAAAGAGAGTATGCATTAGGTTTCATGTGGATTGCTCTTTCTCACGGGAACCTGTATCTACTAGGATTTACCCTTCCATTCGCTCGTCAATCCAACTATGACCATCTCCTAATCTTCTTAAGCATTGGATATTGATAATGTTAAGGATTGAGTTGATAGCCGTAGATGTAGTCTAATCGTTATTAATGACAGTCATTATTAAATGACAGAAATACCTTTCTGTCACTCAGTAAGTATCTGTTCTCTCAAAATGCCCCCCTCCTCTTGCCCAGCTGTTGACCTGGTACTCCAGCCCTTCCTTGTTCTCTCTCATCTCTCCATTACCCAGCATCAGCCAGGATGACTACTAGCACTGTTACTGATGACACTATAGGGAACTTGAAAGCCTCCTGAACTCGAAACTTGACAGCATAAATTCTGGTAGGTCGACTAATGTTTTGCAGGTTGTCAGGTGGTTACAATTACCTCACCTGATTGTACAGTAATCCTTGGAATTGGTTTGGACCATCAACTATTTGAAGACCAAAACTCTGTCATGGTTGAATACATCTATGTATCTCTACTACATAAAAGAGTGATTGACAATTACTGATACGTGGTTGCTTTAGGGATGGTAAGAAACAAATGAGTATGGAAAGTGTGGAGTACAGGGCCAGGTAAAGGAAAGAAACGAAGGGTGAAGAGGAGAGGAAGAGAAGAAATGCCCCATATGGTTTAGAGGGCTAAGTCATTTTTGTTTTCTTTTTTTGTTTTGTTTTGTTTTGTTTTTCGAGACAGGGTTTCTCTGTGTAACCATGGCTGTCCTGGAATTCACTCTGTAGACCAGGCTGGCCTCAAACTCAGAAATCTGCCTGCCTCTGCCTCCCAAGTGCTGGGATTAAAGGCATGTGCCATCACTGCCCAGCGGGGCTAAGTCATTTTTAATACTTTCCAGGCTCTCCAACTCAAACTTTACTTTCCAATCTCTTCCTCCACAAAGGAATCATTCCTATTTTCTTCTTTCATCTATCTGGGGAAATGAGTATTTTTTCACACGTGCATTTCTTTCCTATATTGAAATTTTTGTCAGAAACCTCAAAACTATTTATACTCCTATATTTTATTTCCCTTCTAAAGGTCTACTGGGGAACAAAGAGGAATTCCAAACCTAGCACGGCAAGTGATAAATATAAAATGAATACTGGTCATAAGCCTCCACCAAGAAAAATCACTTATACAGTCTCAACATTATGTTTCTTTCCCATTCTCACACTAAACTTCCTGTCTTCCCCTATATTCTCTATGTATGCTCCTTTTGCATTCCTAGTGCTAACACCTGCCCAAGCACACAGTTGAGATCCTCAAAAAATACTTATTGAGTGAGTAAATGAAACTGAAAATGATGTGTGTTGAAGTTCAGAGAAGCTTCAAGGACTGAAGTGTTCTCGGAAGGGATCCATTTCAAATGCTCAACTGAGATACTCCTCAGTATGTTTTAAATAATCATTTTATCCTTGTCTGCCTTCTTCCTACTACTACATTTCATGGCAATTATGCAGACAAACTTTCCAAATATTATGACTTATATGAGTTTCATTTTGCAAATCTATATATTCAATTAGCAATTATTTATAATGACTCTGACAGTAAAATGTGTTCTACCTACCAAAGGGTCAGGAAATTGAACAGAGGTGTGTAGCAATGGGGGGTGGGGAACTGGGGGTAGCAACCAGAAAGTCCCAGATGCCAGGAAAGCAAGAGGCTCCCAGGACCCCACGAGGATGATGACAGTAGCTGAAATACCCCACAAAGGGAAGGGAGAACCTGTCGAGACCATATCCAGAGGTTAGGCATCCCCCACCCCGGTTGGGGGATGGGGCCACCCACCCAACTCCAAAATTTTAACCCAGAATTACTCCTGTCTAAAGGAAATACAGGGACAAAGAGTGGAGCAGAGATTGAAGGAAAGGCCATCCAGAGACTGCCCCACCTGGGGATCCATCCCACATACAGACACCAAACCCAGACACTATTGTAGATGCCAAGAAGTGCTTGCTGACAGGAGCCTGGTACAGCTGTCTCCTGAGAGGCTCTGCCAGATCCTGACCAATACAGATGCGGAAGGCTCAAAGCCTTCTGACTGGGCACAGGGACCCCAATGGAGGAGTTAGGGGAAGGACTGAAGGAGCTGAAGGGACCTTATCTGGCATCAATGGGAGGGGAGGACCTTGGTCCTGTGAAGGCTTGATGCCCCAATATAGAGGAATACTAGGGCTGTGAGGCCGGAGTGGGTAGGAGGGGGAGCACCCTCATAGAAGCAGGGAGAGGGGGGATGGGATAGGGGATTTGCAAAGGGGAAACCAGGAAAGAAGATAACATTTAAAATTTAAATAAATAAATAAAAATAAAAAAGAACTATTGTTGAGGGTCTGGAGACATGGAATTATTCTTCCAGAGGACCCAAATTCAGTTCCCAGCAGCCCCGTCTGAGGGCTTACAACCACCGGTGCTTCTGGCTTCAGCTGGATCTCTAGCTTCCATGGACATTTGCTTCACACATGGACACATATACTAATAAAACTAATGAACACACAAAACTAATAAAAATAAATCTTAAAAAATTGCTCCCAAAATACAATTATGTTAAGTTTCTCCGTGGAGAAACCTTTTGTATTAAAGAATTGATTATGGACTCTTAAAGACTTTTCAGTTGCCTCTAAGTGGGTACTTTATCTTCTCAAATGTTTTGTAAGCCCCACTCTTATGAGCGCAGGCAATATATTTCTTAGCCTCTCCAAGGTGCAAAGGATTCAGTGATTAAAGTTGAAGGAAGAATTTTACCTAAATGCAAAATGCTATCTAAGGTGATGAAACCAGAAGACAATGTATAATTTTGTACAGAAGATGAAATATCAGTTTATTCAGTACACTTTTTGCTATTTAGGTCCATTGTAGTTGACAGTCATTGTTAGAGATCACATTTTGTTTGAGCTTATGTGAGGTATATTAAAAGAGCAACAATATAGGACAATAAATCATGATTATAAATGTATTACAAGGTATGTTTAAAGTATTTAATTTTTCCCGTGATGGTATGTTCCTTCTTTTCTTTAAATACACAATCAGGGAGGATCATGAACTGTTCTCTAAAAAGCATAATTTGAGTTTAGGAGTTAGGAAATGAAATATCTATATTTATGTATTTCAGGTCCTTTCTGAAATTTGAGACTACAGAGTGAAAAAAGAACCAAGGAAAAAATACTTTCATTTTTACCTTGGAATAAGGAAAATTTCCCCTCTATCCTAGTGCACTGGCCCCTTCATTTGTGATCAATATAAAGAGAAATAGTCATGATTTTATTTGTTAAAATGTTGATAGCTACTTGTATATTCTGTTTGTAGTTAATTAAATTACACATCTTTTTCTATACATGTGATCCACTTTGCAGCCAAAAGGTACTTTAGGAAAACAGTGCCATCCAAAGAGAGAAGCTTGAATATCTCACTTTGACTTAAAATCAGTCAATACACATCTATTGACCCATGATTTGGACTACATATGAGGCAGAAGAATCACCTCGATGGCCACCAGGGAGAAAGGAGAGGACTCTGGGCCTGAGGGTGCTAGTGGCCCCAGTAAAAGGGAATGTCAAGGTGGGAATATGGGAATGGGTGGGCGGGTAGGTGGGAGGAGGAATTCCCTCACAGAGGCGGGGAGGGGGA
>CM052722.1:76830250-76881303 GCA_028551405.1 Uromys caudimaculatus
GAAAAGAAACATTTTGGAAGGAATAATGTAAATATTCACGTATAGTGCTTAATGAATAAATTTTGTTTCTGATATAAAATGCTCTTTAGAACACAAATTAATAATTATTTATATATGACACTTATAATCATTAAACAACAACTATTTAAAATGTAAATATTAAATCATGATGTGATTTAAGAAAATTTTTTGCTTTTTATTTATTTTTATTTTATGTGCATTGATGTTTTGCCTACACATATGTCTGTGTGGGGGCTTAGATCCTGGAGTTATGGACAGCTGTGACCTGCCATATGGGTGCTGGGAGTTGAACCTGGGTCATCTGGAAGAGCAGCCAATGCTCTTAACTGCTGAGCCATCTCTCCAGCCCCAGAAATCTTTTTGAAAACTCATGTCACAAATCAATTTTGAAAGTTTTCAGACATCTGGGTTGAATATTTGTTCAGAGAGTCATTTTGTAGGCTCTTTCTAAAAATAAAAGCAAGGCCCCATGGCCCAGTATTTGAGAAATGTCTTTAGTCATATATTAGTTTTAATATCAATTATTTTATGATGTACAATCCTAATATGAATTGAATCTCTAAAATGTTAAAATGTAATCACTTATGACATTTGGAAATAATATAGATATTCTGGGCCACTGTATTGCAATGTGTCTCTTAAGTTTTGCCTGTCTTCCTTTGGCTGTGGCTAAGTGCTACTGTTTCATGAGGATTGTACAAGTATGATTTATGATTTATCTTTGTTTTACGGTTTTGAGTACTCACTCACAGGTTCTTAACCTTTATACACAAGGATTAGTGCTCCTCTCAACCTTCATCAAAGCAGCTTCTTTTTGCAGTAGGTGGTAATTAATACAGAGATACATAACTGGTCAACATGCACAGAGTAAGACCATGGAGAGCCTATCCCCAAACATAACAAAATGAAGTAAACTAAAATTCCATTATGAATGAGGAGGCTGTCATGAGAAGCTAGAGAATAACTTCTAGGGGCTATTCATGCTTCAGCAAATAGCCCCACACCCATGCACATACAGGTAGCAATAAGGACACTGGGGTGGGGGCTAATAAAACACAAAAGAAAATCGTGAGCTTCAGGGAGGGATAAGGGAGAGTGGAGGAGAGAGAATGGATTTGATCCAAACACACTGTGTGGATGTATAAAATTCTTAGAGAGAGAGATAGAGAGAGAGGGAGAGAGAGAGAGAGAGAGAGAGAGAGAGAGAGAGAGAGAGAGATGCCTTCAAATGTTTCTGACATAGATTGAAAGAATTGAATGGTATATAGTTCTGGAAAAGCCTTAGGACATCTGAGCCAAAAATCTTAACATCTTAAAATTTAATTTATTATTATTTGTTATTATTCTTTGAAATTATACTATAATTGCACATTTTTTCTCCTTCCCGTTACTCCCTCCAAACCTTCCCATCTGCTCTCTCAAATTCATGGCTATTTTTACTTTCGTTGTTGTTGCATATATATGTATATTTGTGTGTAAATATGTGTGTATGCATATTCCTCATTATAGAAATGCAACCTGTTCAGTCTGTATAATGTTACTCATATGTGTATTTCCAAGGCTGACCATTTGGCATTGGATAACCAATTGGTATGCTCTTCTTGTGGTCAACTATTTCTCCATATTCAGCATTCATTCCTTAGACGCCTGTAGTTTTTTCATTTGTTTGTTTTCTTTGTTTTGTTTTCTGTTTGTTTGTTTGTTTGTTTGTTTGTTTGAGACAGGATTTCTCTGTGTAGCTCTGGCTGTTCTGGAATCTTTGTTGACCAGGCTGGCCTCAAAATCACAAGAGATCCATCCGCCTTTGCCCCCTCCTGAGTGCTGGGATTAAAGGTGTGCTCCACCACACTTGGCTGTCTGTAGTTCTCTATGTAGGGTTGAGGCCTCATGAGTTTTCTCCCTTCCGTGTCAACATGTCTATTGTTGTTGTCTTACTTGTTCAGCTCATATTTAGGCATTCATGTTGGTGAGGTTTCATGGGTGTAACTTCTGATATTTCTAGTAGATACCATTTCACTGCAACCAAACCAAGTTTTTAATACTTGGAGACCTAGTCATAAGGAAGAGTCTCAGGTACAACAGGGAAGTGTCAAGATGTGAAAGAAAATAAATATGGAGAAACTCAAGCTAAAATGCAAAAGGTTTTGCAGGATTAATAAGAACCCACAGGAGGGAATAAAATAATCTATTTATTTATTTATTATAAAAGATTACTTTCTAAAACTCTCTTTGCTGGAATCATAGCAGATACATTTTACAGGAGTGCTTGAAAGCTTCCCAGTCTGTTCTACATCCAATATTTTTCCACATCCTGTTATACATACCATTTTCTCCATTAAGTAGAAAGAAAAGTTCACAAAATGTTGAATTGGCTGAGGTCATACAGTCAAGAGGCACAGACAGAACTTTCTCTGGGTTCGCCTGACTCCAAACCATACACTCTCCATTCCTCTTCTTCGTATAGCAATCATTTCACTGGTATTCAACTGTCCACTTCATGTTCTAATCAACTTCTGAAGCTTTCATCTCAAGAAGAAAGGACAAAAGAACTCTCTAGGATGCACTTAATTTTTCTTAGCCGAAAAAAAAAGAGTCCCATGGATCTAGAGAAAAAGTTGAGTGTTCCATTTAGGGGAAATCAGATTCACAATAGATTTTTTTTTTTTTTGTACAAGATGAGGTGCACTCAGTGTAGCTAATGCTGTTTTCCAGAACTTTGATTATTGGTCATGAAAAAGATAATACAACAAAGTAGAAAAAGGTTAAGGTAGAGGCACACCAAATAGGGTACAATACTTAATACAAGAAAACACTACAAAATGGAAAACTCTTTCCAGTAAGTCAAATGTAACCAATTACTAGGGAATGCTTTCCATAGAAATGGATTTAATAATACATATAGCTAAACAAAAAAACATGTCTTCAAAAACATACACAAAAACATGGGACATGATTTGGGAACATACAACGGTATTATTTCCCAGCAAGGCTGCATCTAAGTATAAGTGCACAATGAATTGAAGCCTAACCAAATCCATTTGCTTTGTGATCCTCATGATTGATATGGAAAATCAAATGACTGTCGGAAATAGAACAATCAGCATCTATCTTGACAATACCCAAAATGAACAAAGTGACCCTACCTAACTCAGGAAGTAAACAAGTACTCTTGTGGCACTGGCTAGATGCTCCAAAATACTTTAAATGTTGGGGTTGGGGGAGACTACAGAAAGACACAACCCATGCCACACAATCCTGTTCCAAGTACACAAACTATTAAAAACCATATAAACACAAGTGTCCTCATATCTTCAATATGGATTCGGAGACTGGCATGAATCACAGGAAGCAAAATTTACTTGGTTACAAAATAATTTGAAGTGTTGAAGAGAAAGAGGGGACATCTCTAGCTGTTTCCTATGGATTTATGAAAAGAAAATGAGATGACCTTGATTCTTTTTTTAATTTTTTTTTCAAAAGGCAACAGCAGTCAACTCTTAGTTTTGAAATCATTATAGCCACAAGTCTTAGCCACGTGCTTTCAGCAGAGACAGCTCCAGCTCTAGCTCCAGGTGTGCATCATTATTGTCTGAAGTCAATCAGGATATTCTATCCTTCTGGCATTAGAGACTGACTTAAGAGTGGGCATGTAACCCAAGCCTAAGCCAATTACTACATCCTACTCCTCAGGGTCCTGTAATTAATTTGAAGTAGATAAAAGATTCGGTCAGAGTAAACTACTGTGCACTCTCTCAAAATGCATAGATTGGTGTATTCTAGCAGGTAGGGTAGTATAAGAAGTTAAAGCTTTATAACCATCTTAACCAAACCACGTTTGTAGTGGAACAAGCTTGGATCAATGTTATGTGGTGTTTGGGGTTAGCATGGACACCACTGGGGCTAGAGTTGAGATTCAGAGTGAATCTGGCTCCTTGCTAACATCATTAAACTACTAGACCAATCCTTGCCTAAAACTATTATCTGTCATTTTTCAGTTCAATAAGCTAATAAATTTTGTTTATTGTTGGAGACAGCTTAAAGTTATTTTTTAATTGCTTATAGCAGATGAAATCCTATGTGATGGATGAACATTCCAAGACCTTGTAATAAAATAAAGGTAAGAAATGAGATCAGGTTTTGACCAACCATTCACTTAAGGCAAAGGATTCACGTTGATAAACACTGGATAATCATATCAAATAACCAGAAGAGGTCAGATTTCAGAGAAACTTGAGTAAAAGGGCCTGGATTTGATGGGCAATTTGGAGTAATGACTTGTTCCTGAAGAAAAGGTGATGACATGAATGGTCAAGTAGCATGAACGTCTAGACTGAGGTATGCATTGATTGTAGGGGAGAGAACAAGAACACAAGGAAATCCTCCAGGAGAACATTAAGAGATAGGTCTATGAGACTAATGATGGAAAAAGAGGAAAAGAGAAGCGAGAGGCCATGGATGACAAAGTACTATTTAGTACAATCGACTATGGAGGGAGATTGCTTGAGTTTGCAGTTGGCTTCTGGTATTGCTAATTCCTGTCCCCACTACTATGTTTTAGGTGCTAATAATATCACATCTATTCAACTATTCACACCATTTTCTCATAATTTTCCAACATTCAACTTCTCATGTGCAAAATATGACATATTCCTTGAGGTCATTAAGTAATTAAATATGGAAAGACTTAAAAATGTTCAGAAGAGTGTGTACGACACATCAGTGTTAATAATGCTAGGTATTATGCAAATACTTTGCCAGGAAAGATTCTATACTGCCTAGTGACTGACTTGAATAACAAAAATAATAAAAGCATCAGGGGGTAGATAAGAACATGTGTGTTCTAGCTGCAGCCTTGCTTCACTAGCTGTAGTGAAGTTGAACAACTTCTTGACCTTTGAAGGAGACTGTGATTAGTCATTTTTGAAAACCTGTATTTGAATTTGACAGTCTGTATGGCTGTCTTAAGTACTAATATTTTATGAGTTCATAAAATCTAAGTGAAGTTCTAGAGGAAAAATGTTAAGCAACTTGGACACATTAATCTTTTTTCCTAACAATTGTGAGGTGCATAGACTATTAAACTATTTAAATGACTTTTTCAAAACAGTATAATTAAATGTATCACTTGAAAATAGAGTTTCAAACTCTGAACACCACTAATTATTATGACCTGCTATCTTCAAGCTTAAAGTTCAGCCATAGCTTTTCGCTTCTCTGGAATAAGTCAGGTTTCTGTCAATAAAAATAGAAATTGCAGATTCAACACAGTATCCAATGCATTGTATATTATTAAGAACTTGTCCCACCATCATGAAGGCAGTAATTGTGGCGCTAAGGGGAAAATAATCCTTTAAAATGGTGGACTAACTTAAGAAAGTTCTTTTTATGAGATCAGAGCATTGGTATGATGTGATAGGGTCCTATAGAAAGTAAATATATTACTGAGATACATTAGTGAGAAGTTATATTGGTAGATTAGATACTAGTAAGTGTGGCTGTCCACTCTAGACAATATATATGATAGAAATGAAACCTGAGGCTATAGAGTGACCATTTTCTGTCTGCTGGGTCAGCCTCGAGTAATAACAGTTCAAAAGGATAGGCCACTGCACATTTAAATATGAAGCCTTAAGACAATACAGTTGAAGTGGCCCATTATAACACCCCACATAGAAACTGAAGGCCCAAATTTGTGAGCTAATATTTTCTAGTATATTATTTATTTCATGCAAAGAAAAGAGTGGGCACTCCAAATTCTCCAGAATCCAAAGAACTTTTACAACTGAAGTGATATAGAAAGGCTAGGCCTCTCTTGAACAAAATGTCACCAGGAATCTTCTATTTATTTTAAAAAAATAGAAAATCAATAAAGCAATCTAGGAGAAAAGGCAGGCTAGTATAGATCCCACAAGAGTAAAAGAAACTAAAGAAAAGCATGGAAAGTGGGCCAGGGCCATGACAGAGGTACAAAGAAAATCGGGGGCAATCTAGGATGACAATTTTTAAAATGAACAATTGACATATATAGGGAGCTAAAAATAAGTAAGAATGCAATATAAATACACAGAGTTTTGTGATTTTTCTGGAAGTTGTAAAGGAAAGATAGCTGAATCAAAATGTAGGCCAGCATGTAGGGAAGAATATGTAACAAGCTCTTACGTAGCCTAGTGGGAGAAAAACTAGCCACTTAAAGTGCCAGGCCCCTTACAAATTCCATAAAGGCCCAGCCTAGATGCATGGAGAAATAATAATCCCTGAGTATCCTGGATACCACATTTTCTGTTTCCATTTTTCAGTTGAGGGATATCTGGGTTGTTTCCAGCTTCTGGCTACACAAATAAGGTCGCTATGAACATAGTGGAACACATGCTCCTGTGGCATGGCGGGGCATCTTTTGAGCATATGCCCAAGAGTGGTATTGCTGGGTCTTCAGGTAGATCTGTTTCCAATTTTCTGAGGAACCTCCAGATTGATTTCCAGAGTGGTTGTACCAGCTTGCAATCCCACCAGCAATGGATAAGTGTTCCTCTTTCTCCACTTCCTCACCAGCACCAGCATCTGCTGTCACCTGAGTTTTTGATCTTAGCCATTCTGACTGGTGTGAGGTGGAATCTCAGACTTGTTTTGATTTGCTTTGTGATCTCTGATGACTAAGGATGTTGAACATTTCTTTAAGTGCTTACCAGCCATTCAAGATTCCTCTGTTGTGGATTCTCTGTTTAGTTTTATACCCTATTTTTTGATTGGATTGTTTGGTTTCTTGGTGGTTAGCTTCTTAAGCTCTTTACAAAATTTGGATATTAGCCCTCTATCAAATGTGGGGTTAGTGAAGATTTTTTTCCTAATCTGTAGGTTGCTGATTTGTCCTATTGATGGTGTCTTTTGCCTTACAGAAGCTTTACAGTTTCGAGAGGTACCACTTATCAATTGTTGATCTTAGAGCCTGAGTCATTGGTGTTCTGTTCAGGAAATTTTTCCCTGTGCCAATGAGTTCAAGCCTCTTTCCCACTTTCTCTTCTATTAGATTCAGTGTATCTGTTGCTAATTTTTAAAAAAAATACTTCAAGGTAGTTCAGCCCCACAAGAGTACTTTATAAAGCCACTTCAGAAAGACTAAGATGATAGGCAGTATATAAGATTTAACAAACAAAACCTGAGCTCTCCATGGCATGTGTGTACGTAAAGAGGCTTGATGAAGTGGCAGACCTAGGAGCATTTTTTTCTAAAGTGGAAAGAAATCTTAACTACATAGATAAGTAAGATGCAATCTATTTCAAGAATCAGTCTAACAAGTTTTCCTAGTTGGATGATGATAATGAAATATTTTAAAAGAAATCATCTACAGCAAGACAATTATTATGAGTTTGAGGTTAACCTGAGGTCAGTCTGGGCTATAAAGTGAAACCCTGTGGGGAAAAGAAAGAGTCAAAATCAGAAAGTGGCATAGAGCATCTGTGGGGCCACTTTATAATTATGTCATGCAAAAGATGCATCAGGTGTACTTGGCAGTGTAAAGACCCAATAAAGCATGGTGACTCCTTGCCCATCACCGAGGAAGCTACTAAAGACAAGTGATAGTAGAACTGAAATTTGCGATAACAAATTACAGACACTCAAATTCTAGCAGTTAAGGTAGCGAGTTCTACTCAGGTGACATTATTCAAATGTTTTAAAAGCCGTGAAAGTTTAGCAAAAACAGTACTGAAAAATTTCCCAGATAATCCTATCTAGGATTTTAACAAAATCCACTAAAAAATCATTTAAGGATTTACTTTCATAATTAGTTGCTTCACAAAATGAATAACATGAAGATGAGTCCTGGAATATATGTTGAACAGTAAGAAGTAAGCTGGTGGAAAGCAACTCCCTTCTCTCTCCAAGTCCTCTACCACTTCCTTATATACATGGGTGCCCCTGTAGAAAGAAGTTCCTCTAAGAAAATTGGCATTCTGTGACATATTTCTATACATAAATATTCCAAAAATCTTGTTTTTTCAGTATTTGGTTATGACAGAAGTTTCCTAAAGATTAACAAGCCTCTGTATCTATAAAAATGTTTCTGATCTGGTAGGCTTCATTACCATACTAGCATAATCTTGTCAGTATAAACTGAAATCTATTTGGAAACCGTCACCTTTCTAGTACTTTATCCCTGTATTTCATCACAGAAGTAGAACAGCCACGTCAGTACGAATGTGGAATATAACTTTATCAAAGCTACTTCCAAGGAGATAAGAGCACGCCATTCTCATCAATGTTCACATTTCTGTTTTCCCTTGAATACGCTTGACCTTTAGAGTTACTTTCCACAAAACTTTTTTTTATATATAATTTTGCTGCCATATCGGCTAACAAAACCGCCACATTTTAGATAATATCCTTTTGATGGATCAAAATCATTTCTTATATACTTATGCCTAACTGTTTCTGTACTAGTACAACGTTTTTTAAAAATGAACATTTATTATAACCCCACACCCAGGTACAGATGATTAGCACTAAGTGGAAACTGGAGAGAGATCACAGCAGGGGTGGAATTGAAGCGAGATGCAAAGAGGGAATGAGGGATGAGTATGGTAAAGACATCTTGTGTTCACATGAAGCCTTTGAAAAATAAATTTAAAATACAGGGCTTCCTTCAATAGTGTCTCACCATGCAAAATATAATATTACAAACCAGTAATTAATACACTCTTCCTATATTGTTCAGATTTGACCAGTTTTACTCTGTCATTACAAAAGTCAGGAGTGTGTTGGAACCACACCCACTTCTCTTGTACGCCCTTAACAACCACCATTATTATTTGTCGTCTATGCCTATGCTTTTATCCTTTCAATCATGTTATCCAAATATAACTATATAGTATAGAACATTTTGAGGTTGGCCTTTTTATTAAGCATACTTTCTTGGATATGCATGAATTTGTGTTTTGTATTATTTCCTGATGTTTCACCTTTTTTCACTTAATTTTAAAACCAGCATACAAACTAATGTGTTTCTCTATAGTATCAAACTAATTTTTGGGGGGCTGCTCTTCTTCCCCCATTCCTCACACTCGCTCCTACTTTTCCACCCTAGCGTTTCCCCTGTCATTTTCATACCACATGTGTTCTACTACTTTCTGTCCACCCTTAAAGCCTTTTTCATCTAATCACTGTCAGAAAAGTTGAGGATTCTCACTAATTACAAACACAAGCGAATTTCCAAAGTAGTATTAGAAAAATAGAGTCAAAGGCAACTGATGACTCCTGCAAGGAGTGGTCAGCCTTGAAACCATTTATACAAAAAGAACAAAAAAAATGGCTTAAATAAAAAAGAAGCTATCAACTTGAGAGTCAGGGAGACATAGGAAAGGTGCAAAGCAAAGTAGCTGGGAGTGGCTGGAAGGGAGAAACGCTTTACACTTTGAAAAAATGAGCCCTGTAATCTATAGAAACTATCATTACTGCTTTATGGCACTTCTAATTTACCTCAGCCATGCAGAAAGATAACTCGACAGGGTTCAGTAACAGTTTTAAGTATACTAGTAAGCAGACCTTTACTTAAAGAGTTTTTTTTTCATAAAATATGAAGCAATTAATAATGCCAAAATTTTCAGTGTTGTCTCTTGTAATCTAATCTTCAAAAAGAAAGGAAATGAAACTGATGGTACAGATTTTCAGAAAATTGGTGTTTTTCACTAATGATATGTTCTGTCTAGCCATTCTAGTCTGGATTAATTTTTATTATTAGCCGTGGCTGCTCCAAAATTAAAATGTGGCTTTAAAGAAAAATAAAAAAGAGCTAGATCATTTTAATACAAAAAATAGGAAAACATAAGCCACTTTATTTACTAGCCCCTTGAAATTGCATTACATCACATTTTTAACAACTATAACACTGTATGTTCAAACTTATCCTCCATCTGAAAGAAAGCAATAATGCTTTAAGCCAAACATTTAAAAGTATATTAGTTCCTTTTATGATTTAACTAGAGTGAGGTTATGTTAATGATTAAGAAGTTAATAACCTAGAATTAGCAGGGGTATTGAAACTCTGAAGCTGGTAACACTTGCCAAACTAGATGAAATTAGGCATTTGCTTTTGGAGAATGGACATAGAACAGGAAGGCAGGCTCTAGAGATTCTCAAAGCGGAATCAGCTAGAATCCTCAAACATAAATCTGGAACTTCAAATGTTTGAGCATAATTTAATAGTAGCCTAAATATAAATCTGTCTTCTCAACATATACCAAAAAGAAAATTGACTTTCTTGATCATACATCTTGAGTGTAATTGAAAAAATATTATCTCTGAAATTTATGATGAGAAGAAAATTTCAATATGAGAAGCTTTAATATCAGTACATACTGAATATCTTCTACCAAAAAAACTAAGACGTCAAACAAAAAGTTAATAAAGTTATTTCAGACAAGTGGTATTTCCCTATATCTTAAACATGGAAGCAAAACCATTTTTCTGTGCTCATTTATTTATCATTCAATAAACTTTTACTGACAAAGTTTTAAAACTAGCAATTGATAATATTGAGATTGTATATTCAGCACTATTAATAAGAGCAGAAACAAAATTCAACAGAATTTTTAAAAACTATACTAATGATCAAACCTTGGGAAAATAAAATGCAAACCTATCTATAAGAAGACATAGTGGAAAATCTAGGTGGTTATTAGTTTGACAACTACTTAGATATAACAGCAAAAGAGAATATATAGAAGAAAAATGATATTTGAACTTCATTAAAATAAGAACTTTCTGTTCCGCAGCTGATATTGCAGATATCCACAGAAATCTGCAATATAAGCTGCACAGATAGTGCAGCTACCCACAGTGAGCTGCAGGGAATGCCCAGTAGAGGACCAGAGGTCAGGAGACTTGCAGCCCCTTGTTACTCTAGCTCAAGGGGAATCTGATACCCTTTTTTGGCCTCACCTACACTCAAATGTGCAATTTCCCCCACATATAACTTTCTAAAAATTTCACAGACTAGGAAAAAATATCTTACAAAACATGTATCAAAGTATTAGTAGCCAAAAATATAGAAAGAAAATGTAAAATGCAACAAGGACAACAAAAAAGCTCAGAACTGTTCAGTACTCAGTCCCAAAGGGATGACCAGCAGCCCACCTATCCAAGGTCAGCCATGGAAAAGAGAGCAAAAAGACAGTAAGAGCTGGAGGACCAGGAGGAGTCCTGTGGAAGCTGGCTTTTGGACATGATATGGCAATTACAACCATGAACCAATTCCCACTATGGTGGTCTGCATAAGACCGGTACAAGGTGCAGCCAATAGGATCAATCAATGAATTGTAAATAAAGAAAATATCCAATAAAAAAGAAGATGTTACAAATAAGAAAAAAAGATCAATCAACATTCCAGCTGGTGACACTCATTACATTAAGTGGGTAACAAAAGACTATTAAAGGAGAGAGAGTACATAAAGGTGGGAGAGGGATGATTTGAGAAAGTGGTAGGGGCCCATGAAGTTCCATTTTATATATATATATATATATATATGTGTGTGTGTGTGTGTGTGTGTGTGTGTGTGTGTGTGGTGTGTATGTATGTATATATATCTTTTATGATACATATATGAAGTTGATGAATAATAAAATATATTCTAAATATAAATAGATAAAAATGACACAAGGCACCAAACTATACAAAATAAATTATTAGCTTTAACTGTACCTTTAATTAAAAAAATGTATGCCCTGGGCTAAAGAAATAGCTCAGTGGTTAAGAACACTTCCTGCTATTGCACAACATCAAGGTTTGTTTCCCAGCACCCACATATTGGTTCACAACCATCAGTAACTCGAGTTCAAGGGAATTTGACTCCCTCTTCTGATTTGTAGGCACCATGCACATACATGGTACACATATATACCTTCAGGCAAACACTCATACACACAAAAATAAAATAAACCTCAAAATTGCATACATCTATGTAATATTATCATGTTAAGTTTAAAAATATTTGTAGCATTCTGTAAGATTTGATATGTCCATATATATCAAAGGAAGCTACCATTATAATATTAGAAATTAGTTGATAAATTTTAAATCCATATAGGATGCAGTCATGCAGTATGCTGATTTTGAAATATGTCCTGTTGCTTTCTTTTTAATTTCTCTGATGCTGGGGATTTAACCTAGGGCTTCATGGTTGTTCTGTTACTGAACACTACAGACAGGCCTGGAATTTGGCTTCTTTTGCTCAGTATATTATTTGTGGAATTTATTGTTACTGTACTGTAATTCATGTGGTCCTTATTATTAATTTCAATTCTTCATTATGTAAAAGTGCAGTATCTGAATAAATTTCTATTTACTTGTCATGTTTGGGTAGATGCATATGTGCTCATGTTATATGCATGTGTATGCATTGAGTCTGCATGCAGAGGTCAGAGGTTGGCATGAGGTATTTCCTATTATCCTCCATATTCTCTTTGAGATGCAAACTCTAACTGAACATAGTGTTTTTTAAAATTATCTATTAATTATTTTATTTATTTACATTTCAAATGGTATCCCCCTTCCTGGTCTCCCTTCCATAAACACCCCCACCCCATCCCCATCCCCTTTACCTCTAAGAGGTGGTTCCCCCACCCACTTCACCCCTCTACCTTTCACTTTCTCTGGAACATCAAGCCTTCCCAGGACCAAGGGCCTCCCCTCCCACTGATGCCAGACAAGGCCCTCCTCTGCTACATATGCAGCTGGAGCCATGGGTCCCTCCATGTGTACTCTTTGGTTGGTGGTTTAGTCCCTGGGAGCTCTGGGGGGGGGGTCCGGTTAGTTGATATTGTTGTTCCTCCTATAGTGTTTATTGATGCAGTTAGTCAAGCTGGTCAACAACCCCTGGGGCTCCGTCTACCTCTTCTCTCTCAGCACTAGAATCAAAATGTCATGCTAGCCCATCTGACTTTTTTGTGGGTTTTGAGGATTCAAACCCAAGTTCTAATACTTGTGTAGCAACGCTTTACTGCCTTATCGCCATCACCTATTTGTCAATTTTTTATGTTGAATATTTATGTTAGTTTTAGTTTAGTGTCATTATAAATACTATGTCCATATAATAATATAAGGAAATGTGCTATTTGATATATATATATATATGTGTATATATATTTGTGTATATATATATATATATATATATATATAGTGTGTGTGTGTGTGTGTGTGTGTGTGTGTGTGTGTGTGTGTGTGTTTTCAAGAATGAAGTTATTCACTGTGTGGTGGTGGTGAACCTGTAATCCCAGCACCCAGGAAGCAGAGGCAGGCAGATCTCTTGTGAGTTTGAGGCCAACCTGATCAATAAAGTGAGTTTCAGGACAGTCAGGGTTGTTACACAGAGAAACCTTGTCCTGAAAAACCAAAAACCAAAAACCAAAATCCAAAAACAAAAAAACAAAAACAAAAACAATTAAATGAACATGTTATAAATTGTATGATAGGTCTATGCGTAGCTATAATAAGTACTTTCAATTTTTTTAAGTGACCATATATTTTACCTCTCTCAAGTGTGTTTTAAGGAAGTTGCTGGTCTTTCATATCTTTCTCAACAATTAGTATTGTCAATATCTTTAATTAGATCTAATCCACTGGGTACTTTCTCATTCTTGGATTAATGGATACTACACTGAGCCTACCAGTTGATAAGAACCACTTTTCCACATACTAATGAAATTTCTTTTGTAAATTCTCTCTTCAACTGGATTTGGTGACTCAGGCTGGCATGTGATCCGAGCTTACTGGGAAGGCTGAAGGAGGAATATTACATTAAATTAATTGCCTACTTGGGCTATATTTTTTCAAGGACAGACTGAGCAATTTAGTGAGGTCTTGCCTCAAAAACCAAAATTAAAAAGGGGAACTTGGAGTGTAGTTCAGTAGCAGATCACTAACATATACAAGAGCCTTACTTCAGTCCCCAATGTCACAAAACGCTATTTCTTCAATTTGTTTGATTTTTTTTTGTGTTTTATTTTTGTTACTAACCTGAAGGTTTTCTTTGTATATATTTGATAGAATTATTTGTCAGACATATACATTGCAGATATATTTCACAATCTTATTGCTTGCTTTTTAATCAGTGACTTATTTTTAAGTAGCTGTCTTGAGAAATAATTCACATCCCTCACAATTAACTCATTTGAAAGTAAAATTTAATATCTTTTTAAAGTTTAGTATCATTACTATAAATTGTGGAACATTTTCATCATCACAGAGAACAGAAAAGTTGTTCCACTAGCAGGTACTTCCATTATCTCCCAATGCCTACTAGTCTCTTCCCTGTCTCTATTAATTTGCCTGTTCTGATAATGTTATCTAAATACAGTCATACAAAATTCAATCTTTTGAATCTGGTTTCTTTCACTTACAATAAACAAGACTTATTCATGTTACAGAGTGTGTCAGTATTTCATTACTTATTATGACTGACTAATATTCCTTTGGGTAAACTTATCACTTTTGAATCTCGTGAAAGCATGTTTCCTCTATTTAGTTACTGGCATGATACTGTTATGAATATTCTTGTATGTGATACTTTAGACAGGTATTAATTGATCTCGAGAAAATATGTAGAACTTTCAGGATCTTATTTTGATTCTGTGCTTAACTGTATAAAGACCTGCCATGCCAAATTACTTTCCGAAGTGGCTCTGAAATTTACACACTTCCTCACAATATGTGAGGTTTCCAGTTTTTTTCATGTTCCCAGTAAAACGTTTTATTTTCTTTTATTTCTTTTCCTCCTTACCTTGGTTATAGTCATCATAGTGGGTGTGGAATAGTATATCTTTGTGATTTTAATTTTAGTTTCTCTTGGAGCTAACATTCTTTTGATTTTTTAAGGCTCGAGGACAATTTTATTAGAGTTTTAAAGAAAAGCTTTGGTGTGGCAAGCTATAAATCTCAGTATCTGCCCAGAGGAGCAAAGTGGAGAAGAAAAAGAGAAGAAAAAACATACAATCTGAGGCAAGCCAGCTTGGAGGTCAGCCACATGGTGGACAGACAACCAACCTGTTAGTGCTTGGTAAAGAGCTAGAGGAAAAGTTAGTCACACATTTCTGAGTGTACTGACTTACAAAGCTGTATGGCTGTAGCTCTGTGACTATTTGGGGAAGGAATTCTTAGAAAGAAAGTTACAGGATCTTATTAAAAGGATGATTAGTCCTGTCTCTGTAGTGTGGCTTAAAGTGGGTTTGCCTCCCTAGAGATTGCCCCTCCTTCCTAGGGGTAGTGCTGACTTCCAGGACTTGGGAGTAGTCTGTTAGCCAGATGATTGACCTCCATAACTGAATTCCTTATCTTATAATTGGATAACCTGGAACACTAGACCTCCACCAAAACTGAAGAAATAATTGTCTCTAATCGGTCTCCACAGAGCCCTGATCAACTCAACCGCAACATATCCCCACCACATACACACTCCAAAGAGGCAACCAGCAACCCTAAAATTATTTAGGAGTGTTTTTGTTGTTGTTGTTGTTGTTGTTCGTTTTGTCTTCTTTTGAGGCAAAGTCCATCTACATAGCCCTAGCTGTCCTGGAACTCACAGAGATCCACCTGCCTCTGCCTCCTGAGTACTGGGATTAAAGACATGCACCACTATACTCAGTTCGAAATTTCAGGCCAAGGTTCTGGCTCCCAAATATTTCTGGAATTTCTGGCCATCAGTCAGGACAGGATCAAGGACATTTTTGGCTTATAACAGAGGATAAGAATAAATGGATTATTATCTTACCCCTAAACTGCCTGACCTTTTCTATTCCTGTTCTCTATTATCCATGATCTGAAGAGATAACCCTAATTGTCACTTAGGAAACTGAGGGATGAATAAATATCAATTCTTCACTGCTATTTGGGTCATTAGGTGTGGCAGTTGGTGTACTCTTCCAGGGGGCCTAGAAATCGGAAATTGAGTAAAGAGACATTTGAATAATAGCCTGGTGTAGGGAGGAAAAGAAGTCCTTGAGTAATGCCTGGATAGAGACAAAAAGAAGAAGAATGGCAATGAAGAAGTCGGGGAGAAAAGAAATTCAAAATGGTTGAGCGGAACAGGCCTGACTTAATGCAAAGATTAGCATTACAAGCCCTAGGCAGAGAACCAGCAGAAGCCAGAACAAAGAACATTTTAAATGTCAGAATTAAAAGTCCATTGTATTCTTTAGATAGATTCACAGGAGCCCCCCACACCCTCTCTGGTTTTGTTGCTTGTTTGTTGAGGCAGGGTTTTTCTGTGTAGATCTGTCTGTTCTAGAACTCATGATGTACACCAGGATAGCCTCAAACTCTGAGAGATTTGTCTGCCTTTGTCTCCTCCCAAGTGCTTAGACTAAAAGTATACACCACCACTGCCTGGGTATCTCTTTTTTTTTTAATTGGATATTTTCTTTATTTACATTTCAAATGTTATTCCCTTTCCTGGTTTCCCCCCCTACTGGAAACCCCCTATACTACCCCCTTCCCCTGCTCCTATGAGGGTGTCCCCACCCACCCATTCCTGCCTCCACACCATAGATTCCCCTACCCTGGGGCATCTATCAAGACTTCATAGGACCAAAGACCTCTACTCCCTTTGATACCTGACAAGGCCATCCTCTGCTATATATGCAGCTGGAGCTATGTTCACTCCTCGGAAAAGATTTATACCAATCCTACATCTGATAGAGGGCTAATATTCAATATATATAAGGAACTCAAGAAGTTAGACTCCAGAAAACCAAATAACCCCATCAAAAAATGGGGAACAGAGCTAAACAGAGAATTCTCAACTGAGGAAATTCACAGGGCTGAGAAGCACCTAAAGAAATGCTCAACATCCCTAGTCATCAGGGAAATGAAAATCAAAACAAGTCTGAGATTCCACCTCACACCAGTCAGAATGGCCAAGATCAAAAACTCAGGTGACAGCAGATGCTGGAGAGGATGTGGAGAAAGAGGAACACTCTTCCACTGCTGGTGGGATTGCAAGCTGGTACAACCACTCTGGAAATCAGTTTGGCGGACACTCAGAAAAATGGACATAGTACTACCTGAGGACCCAGCTATATCTCTCCTGGGCATATACCCAGAAGATGCTCCAACATGTAATAAAGACACATGCTCCACCATGTTCATAGCAGCCATATTTATAATAGCCAGAAGCTGGAAACAACCCAGATGTCCCTCATCAGAGGAATGGATACAGAAAATGTGGTACATCTACACAATGGAGTACTACTCAGCTATTAAAAACATGAATATCTCTTAATTGATCTCTGTCTTGGGGTTTTTCTTTGGTATGCAAGGCAGGATTCAAGAGTGATAATCTCAGGATTCACTTTTAGTCATTTTGATCGCTGTTGGGGTGCCTGTGAGATTCCTCTCCAATGGCTCCCAGAAAAAGAGAGAAAAGAGATGTAAGCATCATTTGATTTGTGGGGAGTATCACAATAGTGAGCATGTTTCTCTTGGCTGCAAGGCCTGTGTAGGCACCTCAGTGTTGAACTGAGCCAAGACCATGATATTCTGTATCTGGGTAATCATTTCTTTACCAAGAAGAAAATTATTAATGAGAAGTGGTTGTCTAAATAACATCTCCTGGGGACTTAAGTGAGGGCTAAAACTCCTGCACATATTTTTTTTTCCATTTTTTATTGCCTATTTTATTTATTTACATTTCAAATGTTATTCCCCTTCCCAGTTTCCCCTCCACAAGCCCCTATCCTCTCCTCCCTCCCCCTGCCTCTATGAGGGTGTTCCCCCACCTCCCCACCCACTCCTGCCTCAGCGACCTAGCATTCCCCTACACTGGGGCATCGGACCTTCACAGGACCAAGGGGCTCCCCTCCCAGTGATGCCAGATAAGGCCATCCTCTGCTACATATGTATCTGGAGCCATGGATACTCTCTGTGTACTCTTTGGTTGATGATTTAGTCCCTGGGAGCTTTGGTTGGTCTGGTTGGTTAATACTGTTGTTCTTCCTATGAGGTTGCAAACCCCTTCAGCTCCTACAGTCCTGGCCCTAACTTCCCCATTGGAATTCCCACTCTCAGGCCAATGTTTAGCTGTGTACATCCACATCTGTATTGGTCCTGCTCACGCAGAGCCTCTCAGGAAACAGCTATACGGGGCTCCTCTCAGTAAGTATTTCTTGGCATCAGCAATAGTGTCTGGGTTTGGTGTCTGCAGATGGGATGGATCCCTAGGTGGGGCAGTCCCTGGATGGCCTTTCCTTCAGTTTCTGCTCTACTCTTTGTTCCTGCATTTCCTTTTGACAGGAGAAATTCTCAATTAATATTTTTGAGGTGGGTAGGTGGCCCAAACCCTCAACTGGGGGCCGTGCCTATCCACTGGATATGGTCTTTACAGGTTCTATCTCCCCCTTGTTGGGTATTTTGGCTAATGTCCTTCCTGTTGGGCCCCGGGAGCCTCTTGGGCCCCGGGAGCCTCTTGGGTCCCTGATGTCTGGGATTTTCTAGTGGCTAAGCCCCAGTTCCCCCTCCCCTACTGCTACACACCAACTTTCAAATTCCTGACCCTCTGTACTTCTCCCCATCTCCTCTCATATCTGAACTGACCCCCTTTTACCCTCCCCTTCATCTCATCCTTCCAGATCCCTCTCTCACACTACTTCCCAGAGATTATTCTCTTCCCCCTACTGAGTAGTACTGTAGCATCCACACTTTGGTGTGATCTTCTTTCTTATGGTCTGTGAGTTGTTTCATGGATATTCTAAGCTTCTTTTGGGCTAATATCCACTTATCAGTGAGTATATACCATGTGTGTTCTTTTGTGACTGTGTTACCTCACTCAGGATGATATTTTCAAGTTCCATCCATTTGTCTTCCTGCATATATTTTTATGTACTTATGAGACTTTTGTATTGTAGACATGCAAAGTCAAACATGTTGCCCATAGATTGTTGAATTATTTTTCCTCCCTCCTCTTCTTACTCCTTCTCCAATTTGGAGAAAGGATATAACACTGTAGTGTAGGCTGACATGGGATTCTCATTGTAGCCCAGCTTGGCCACAAACTAGCAGTAATTCTTCTGCCTTAACTTCTTGGGTACTGGGAATTACATCATGGGATAATTCTGGCCCTATTGTATTTTTATTTTGATGGATTCTTGTTTGATGCATTGTACTGACTTTAGAAAATTGTTTCTGCATTTCACATATAGCTAGCTCATTTATCAGATATATGAAACATGGGCACTCTCACTTTGTTGCTTTTCAATTTTATGGTATCCTTTCCCACAGTTTGATGACGTTAATGATAATATTTTAAACATGACTTTTTAATGTCAAAAAGTCGTTTGTCATTTAAAAATTATTACTTCCTTTTGTGTTGCATTTCAGAAATATTTACCTAGGGCCCATGAGATGCTCAGTGGGTAAAAGCTCTTGCCACATAAGTATGATACCCTGAGTTCAGTCCCTAGAACCTGTGTTTAAGAAAAGGAGCCAAGTGCCAGGTTTTCCACCCATAATCCTACTAGTTCCATAGGGAGATAGGAGGCAGAGACAGGAGACTCAACTGGACGCTCATGAGCCAGTTAGCTTAGGGTATGCAAGAAACAAGAGACATTGCCTTCAAAGCCAGGTGGAAAGAGAAACCCAATTCATAAAAGTTGTCCTCTGACCTATAAACATGTGATACTCACGCAGGCACACAAAGCATCAATAAAAAGCTTAAAATGTGTGTATCCAATGGACTTATTGTTATCATGTTATATTTTCTACTAGAGCTTTCTGTTATTTCTGGATTCTATTTTCTTTCATTGATCTTTGTCCTTCTAACAAATGATGTTATCTCAATTACTATAGCTTTGGGGCTTTGCAATATACTGATATATATTCTTTAACTGCAGTTCTTCTTCAAGATTTTCTTGATTATACCAGATACTTTTCAGTTTTGTATGAACTTTATAGTGTATCATTTCCTATAAATGTATTTATTAGAAGTTGGTTTAGATTTCAAAAAGTTTCTACTTTAATTTGATGAGAATTGGTATCTTACAATGTCTTCTGATTTGTAAATAAAATATAATGCTCACATTATATCTATCTTCAGCAATGTTTTATAGTTTTATTATAAAATATATATCATTCACTGAATTTAGCTCTATTTGAAATGTTTTCTGTGATGGCATTTTAATGTTTATAGTATCTTGTTCCTGTACTATATGAATGTAATTATTTTTATGGATAGATTCTGTTTCTGTCCCCTTTGCTAAACTCTTTAGTGATTTCTATGCACTGATTGTGTATCCTTGGGGTATCTTCTATTACTGGAGAGAAATGACAGCTCTGTCCCTTCTTTTTGTTCCTTATGGATTTAAAATATTTTATTTCAATTTAACAGTGTATTTTATTCCTTTAGTCAGGTTCAGTACATTGAAACATAGAAGTGGTAATAATGGACAGCTTTGTCCTTCTGCACAACCTTTAGAAATATTTTCCACTTTTAATTAATATGTGAACTTCTATAAAGAATGTTTTAGATACCTAATATCAGATAAGGAATTTCCTCATACTTTAAATTTTCTATTTTTCCTTTTGACACTAAAGATATAAAAGCCACAAGTTGCCTTCTATTGACTTATGCATAATTCATAGTTTTTATATAATATTTTCTATAACTCATTTCCATTTTCTAATTTAGTTTTAATTTCTTCTTTGACTTCCAATTACTTAGCAGTGTATGTCTTAATTTCCTACATTTAGGAACTTTCTAGCAATCATTTCCTGTGATTAATGTCTAATTACTTGCAGTGTGGTCAAATAAAATCATATGATACAAGTAACTTGGTGTCATATTAAGACATATACTACAACTGAATAATAATTATTTTCATGGTTATATATATATATATATATATATATATGTATATATACATATACATATATATAAACATATGTGTGTATGTCTTCAAAAACTGGCTTTGGTGTTCTATTTATTCTTGTATATTTTATCAAACTTCAATTTCTTTTATTGAACACTTCCATTTCTTTATGGAAATCTTCTCTTGATGTATCCTTTTTCTATGACCTTGCCATACTGAGGAACAAACCCACCCAGCACCTTAGGCTTGCTAAGCAAACACTCTATGTTGAGCTACACTGCATCCTCTTGATCTCTTAATTATTGCTAGAAATGTGCTTTTTTTTCATTTTTAAGGATGCATTTGTTTTGTTGGTGGTGGTGGTGGTATTTTTTGTTTTTTTGTTTTTTAGGTTTGATTTTATTTATATATAAATAAATAAAAATATAAACCTTTTTAAATATACATTGGTGTTTTGCCTGCATGTATCTGTGTGAGGCTGTCAGACAGTTGTGAACTGCCATGTGGGTGCTGGGAATTGAGTTTGGGTTCTCTGGCTAAGGCTCTTAACTCCTCATCCATCTCCCCAGCCCCAACACATTTGTTCTTTATGCCTTGCATTTATATAAGATTGTGTTTTGTATATTTGGAGACCATGTAGTTAAGGACACTTTAAAAAATATTTTCATATTTTCTTAGAGTATTTAAGTGATATTTAGAATTATTTAATAAATGTTTTCAATTTTAGCATCATTTTTTAATGTTAAGCTGTATTTTAGTTGAAGTTACAACAAAAATTACTCATTATTTTTAATATTTTACTTTTAAATATATCTTATATTTTGAATATTTCTTTTTTAACATATAGCAGCTGAACATTTCTTTAACCTGATAGCTCTAATGTTTAGGTTTTTTTAAAGCATCGAACTTTTCACTCAGAAGTAATTTAGATTACATATAAGTTGCAAAAATATGAATTTCACTAAGATTGGCCAGTATTATATACCTTTTTATGTACACTCTCTCCCTCTCCCTCTCCCTCTCCCTCTCCCTCTCCCTCTCCCTCTCCCTCTCCCTCTCCTTCCCTCCTTCTCTCTCTCCCTCCCTGCTTCCTTCTCTTCTTTCTTGTGTGTGTCTTGCTTCTCCTGGACAGCATTCTCTGTGGTGCTCTCTTCTTGTTTCTGGGACATGGCTGGTAGCTAAACTATTACTGTGGGATACATACTGTGGGATAGGCTTAAGGAAGTCAGCAGAGAATAGAAGAGGGGTGTAGGGACAATCAGACTTGTTGCTTTGGCTCCTGTCACTATAGTTGCTCATTCTAAATATCCATATCTTGTTCTTTGCAAAAATTATTTAAGCCATTCTAACTTCTTATCTTTTTGATATTTGCAAAAGCTCCTTCTTGGGTTTGTTTCGAAAGTATCAATATTTTATAATTTAGTTCTCCAGTCCAGTAATAGGGCACATTTCTCCAACTTTAAGAATTAATTACAGCCGGGAAAGTGGTGGCTCATGCCTTTAATCCCAGCACTTGGGAGGCAGAGACAGGCGGATTTCTGAGTTCGAGGACAGAGTGAGTTCCAGGAGAGCCAGGGCTACACAGAGAAACCCTGTCTCGAAAAACCAAAAAAATAAAAAAAGAATTACATCAGTTTTCATAGTTTTCAACTAAAATGCATACTTTACCAGACATATAGTCTTTAATATGGAATGGACACCATTTAGTCCCAGGTTTTTGAAGCTTTGATTTTAGTGTCATTGGCAATTTGTTTTTTATCATTACTTGTAGAATTTATTACAATGTAAATGCTATATAAATGTAGTATTGAGGAAAGAATGGCAAGACAAATGTCTGTAAATGTTCAGTTCAGATGCAATTCCCCCTTCCCCCATCTTCCCCCCATCTTTCTGCCCACACATTCCACTACAATTTTCCTCCTTGGTTCTTCCTGTCTTGTACTCTGATGCCCTCAACACTCCCTTCCCTTGACACCTCTTTTATTTTTCTTCCTCACATTCCCCTTTCTAGTTTCCTGACCTCTAGTCACACTTCCACCAATTCACATATTTAACATACAGAAACTATGGTTTGTATATGAGCGAGAACATGAGCTATTTGTGTTTCAGAGCCCAGATTACCTTGTTTATTATATTTTCCAGTTCCATTGATTTGCCTGAAAATTTCATAACTTCATTTTTCTTTACAGCTGAATAAAATTCCATTGTGTATATGTAGCACATTTTCATTATCTATCTTGTTGACAGACATCTGTGCTGATTCTGTTTCCTTGCTATTGTGAAAAGAGAAGCAATAAATGTGGTTATACTCATATCTCTGTGGTAAGATATAGAATCTTTTGGGTACATGCTGAAATGTGGTTTAAGAAGATCATATAACCATTCTATTTTTAGTTTAGCTTAGTTTTTGTTTTTTAATCTTCCACACTGATTTCTATACTGGCCCTACCAGTGATTACTCTTCTCTTACATCCTCTCCAGTGTGTGTTGCTATTTGTTTCTTTGATGAGAGAGATTCTGGGATGCAATTGAATCTCAAAGTAGTTGTCATTTGCATCTTTACACGGTTAATATTTTCCAAACTTTTTTGAACTTTGTATTTTCTTTTTTTTATAAAAAAAAAAAATTCCTGTTCATGTCCTTATCTCACTTATTGATGAGCAGTGGAAGGTCTGGTATTTAATCTTTGTACTTTATATCTCTTGGATATTAACTCCTTGCCTGGGATCCAATTTGAACTGATTTCAGGCAGAATGGGAGATACTAATCTAGTTTCATTCTTCTTCCAGTGGATATCCAGCTTTGTCAACTCCATTTATTGAGTAAGATGTCTTTTTTCTAGTGCATGTTTTCAACACCCTCTCAAATGTTAGGTGTCTGTCTGTACCTGTGTTGGTTTACCTCTGTGTCCTCTGTTCTGCTCCACTGTTTAGCAAGTTTATTTTTGTGCTAGTGTCATCCTGTATTTGTCCCTATGGTTTTTCAGTATACTGTGAAGTTAGGTGATGTAACAGCCCTGGCTGTAGGTTTTATTTTTCCCGGCTTAGATTTGTTTTTACTATCCATGGTCTTTCACGTTTCTGTATAACCTTTAAGATTTTTTTTTCTCTAGCTCTGTGAGGAATGTCAGTGGGATATTGAGGGGAATTGCATTGAATCTGTAGATTACATTTGCAAATTTGACAAATATCACAATATTAGTCCTGTCAATCCAAAAGCACGGAAGATCTTTCTATCATCTTCTATCTTCTTCATTGTCTTTTCTTAGTATCTAAACATTTTGTTTGCAGAGGCCTTTCACATATTTGGTTAGGTTTATTTCCAGAACTTGGGGAAATTGTAAATAGGATGTTTCTTTCTCATCAAATTTGTTAACACTGTTTTTTTATGTTTAGTTCTGTTTTGTTTTTTGAGACAGAGTTTCTCTGTGTAGCTCTGGCTGTTCTGTAGACCAGGAGACTGGTCTCAAACTGCCTGCCTCTGTCTTCCAAGTGCTTATATTGAAAGTATCTGTGACGAGAGTCCCCGAAGCTACTGTTTTTTACATACTCATTCTAAAACTTTACTGAACGTATTTATCAGATCCAAAAGTTTTCTAGTTGTGTGAGGGTTCTCTTAAGTCACCAGCAAATAAGGATAGCAAAGCTCTCTGATTACTTATGTGAGCACTTTCCTTTTAGGTCGCCCTTGGCTGTGCTCTAGTGGTTCTAGTGGCCTGTATGTCAATTTTAATTTCATTCTTGTAATTGTTTAACTGCCTCCTTGATTTCTTCAATGACACATAGTTCACCCAAAAGGATGCCATTCAGTAGAAAAGATCATACTTAGTGAGGTAATCCAGATCCAGAGAGAAAAATATCCCTTGTTCTCCCTCATCAGAGACTCCAAGCTGCAAATCGTCAGTTGTGAGTACATGTTCTGGATTAACCTCAGAAACCAGAAAAGTAAAAGGGAAACTGTCTGTGTAAGGGTGAGTGAACATCAGAGAGGGAAATAGCAAGGTAAGTGGGATCTGATCAGGGAAATGTGAAAAGAGAGTGGACTGTATTTATGGAAGAGTGAGAGATAAATACAAAAGCAGGAGAACTGAGGAGAAAATAACAGTAAGGATGTCTGAACGTCATGAGGAATTATACTAAGTCTCTACCTAAAAGAAACTTATAATACACATACGTTTCTCTATAAATAGACATAAATAGTTTAAATGAAAATTATCTGGGCTAACAATGCTTACCGCCAGGATCCAAAGACCACATTAAAAAATCTCCAACACCAAACATGAGTAACCCTCTTTTGTAAGTCCCTATTTCTGAAAATATCATGCACTTCATACACAGGACCCAGAAGCCCCTGAGTTGGAACTGACTGAAAGCCTCCACACTGGGAACTAGCTTCATGTTATAAGAGAGTGCCATGCAATCTTCCAAAGAAGGTAGTATTCAGCACCCCTACCTAGCCATATACAGCACCTATAAACTACATCAATGACCAGCATGGCATGACAACTCTAACGGTGCAGTAGTGGCACACATACCTTGGCAATAACCAACAACTCTCTAATTATACTTAAGCTCCACTTAGCAGGGGAGAAATCATGCCTAGTACCAGAAAAGTATCCAATTACCCAGTAAAGTCATGATTCTTGAATGAGAACCTGAAACTGCTGCATTAAGAAACCAGCATAATTTGTAACTACATTCTAAATATTTGTCTTTATGTCCACAGGTAAGTATAGTCCTCATCCGTCACCAAGGAAACGTCTTTGTGTAACAGAGATCATTACAGAAAATCACAAGCAATGAAAATGCAGAGTTATGGAGCCCAGTCCCAAAGGATACATCTACAAAATAAATCCTGCACTTACAGCTCAGGAACATTGTGAAAAGGAAGAGTGGGAGGATTATAAGGGCCAGAGGACCAGAGAGTTTGCTATACTATTGTGTCTCCTAGTCATGTCAGGAGCTATACCCAGGAAGTCTCATCAACATGACTTCATAAACATGGGCTGAAAAAGAATAACAGTAGACATGCCAAAGTGGACAGGGGAAGGTTGACTGCCATAACAGCAATTTTTGTTTGACATAAGCCCGGGTGTTCTGCAGCAAAAGATAGTGTCCCTCGATTTTGTAAGGATTGACACAGAATTTCCAATGTCCCATTAGTGGGACTTAGTAATTTCCAGTAGTGAAGTGAAGGGGGAGTGAGGTAAGGGGTAAGAGAGCATAGAGTAACAATTTTATAGAAAGTATATGAGTATGAAAATTAGTAGATAAATGGATATTATGGTTTATGGTTGGAGTCAAGAATAACAGGCATAAGAGCTTTTTCTAACTAGCTAAATAAAGGTTATAACATATCAACTGATCCCTTAAAAACAAGAGTGTACTAAAAGAGAAAAAATAGATAAATTTCAAAATAAACAGAGACATATATATATGTCTCTATATATGTCTAATATATATATATGTATGTATAAGAAAGCTGATATAAAATTGAAATTATATAAACCAAAATGTATAATAAAATAAATAAAATAGATCAGAGCATATCATGTTCTTCTAGACTTTGTGTCTTTTCCTTCTCTGATTCTGTTGGACTATGTCCTACAAAAGAAGATGACAGAAATGACCAAGGTATAGCTACCATTTCCTTTGCTGTTACCACTGCCAAAGAAAAAGCTTGACCATTTCTCTACCTTTTAGAATCAGTTTCTGGGTCCTCTGCAGGGGATTACAGGGCAGTAGCACATTGTTTTTTTTCTTATTATTTTAATGTCCTTTCATTTCTTCATTGATTTCTGAATTTTCTTTGTTCCTCTTTTGGGACAAAGTCTAGTCTTTCTTATTTTCACCCTTTTACTAATTCATACAAAAGTAACCTCTGGATTCCCATCATACTAAGAAGGCTTTTCTTTTCTTTTTTTCTCTCCTTTTCTCTTTCTTTCTTTCTTTCCTTCCTCCCTTCCTTCTTTCTTTCTTTCATTTTTACATCACAAACATTACCCCCTCCCGTTCCCCCCTCACAGAGTCCCTCCCCCTATCCCCCCTCTTCTTCTCCTCTGTGTGGGTGGGCTCCTACAATGGTATCCCCCCACCTTGGTGCTTCAAGTCTCTGCAGGATTAGGTGCATCCTCTCCCACTAAGGCCAGACAAGGCAGTCCTCTGCATATACGTGCTGGAGCCTTGTACTAGTCCATGTATGCTTTTTGGTTGGTGGCTCAGTCTCTGAGAGCTCCCAGGGGTCCAGGTTAGTTGACACTGTTGGTCTTCCTGCGGGGTTCCTATCCCCTTTAGGGCCTTCAATCCTTCCCTCAATTCTTCCATAAGAGTCCCAGACTTTCGTCCAATATTTGGCTGTGGGTATCTGTATCTGTTTCAGTCAGCTGCTAGGTAGAGCCTTTCAGAGGACAGTTATGCTAGGCTCCTGTCAGCAAGCATAACAGAGTATCCTTAATCGTGTCCCAGAAGGCTTTCTTTGGCAACTCTATACCCTGCAAAACTTCTTTTCTCAACACTTCTGGCCAGCTCCATGAGAAAGTAAAAACATACAAAGATTTTCTCCAGGACCAGCTTTTAATTACTTCCCTTGTGTTTTATTTGTTGTTAGAAATGTTTTTCCTGACCCTTTCTATCTCATCTGAATAGTTGATAGCAGGAAGTCACCTAAACGGAGGTTCAAGTGAGAAGGAATTTTCTTTACTTGCATTTTTGCCTAAGGCCAAAATTTTCTCTTGTTAACACTCTCTTTCAGATGATCACCATTGCCTATCCAAATACTATTTTAAAAGAAATTGGTGTGTATAAGCCTTGCAAACTCTTTAAGTTATGGGAACTTCAGTAAACTTAGATTTTAAACCACGAGGAAATCATTCCTTCCTTTAGCTATCTCTAGAAAGCGGTCTTGCTGCCATTATCCAAAAACAACAACAACAAAAATAAAATACACCAACATTATAAATTTGTGTATATGGTATACGTGTGCATGCTTATATGCATATTCTCTCTCTCTCTCTCTCTCTCTCTCTCTCTCTCTCTCTCTCTCTGTGTGTGTGTGTGTGTGTGTGTGTGTGTGTGTGTGTGTGTGTGTGTGTGTGTGTGTTGCCTTACAGTCCAACTACTCACTCCAGTTAGGGAACCAGAGTCAGATCAAAACAATGATGACATTAAAGCTCACTATGATAAGCAAATGATTTTACTGTGGTGACTTATAGGAGTAAAGGTGAGAGGTTACTTAAAGGAATATGGATAACTCAATACCCAAGCTTGAGCCGTGACCCACAAAATCTTCCTGTAAGACTTGTATATACCTCTATAGATTATAGTCTCCCCTCCATGGTAGACCTTACTGCATATAGAATATTGTGTAAACAGTGGATTTGTGGATTTGGTAAGCTTCAGGGACTTCATGAGATTTGTGAATTGATAACTTCTTGAAGTTGTAAGAAACCTCCTTTTAGAACTTTCTGGATCTTAAGGAATTTTCCTCCAGAATGTAATAGAGGGAATTTCTACATGAGAGTATGGGGATGTATATGTGTGTGAGTCCATGTACACATGTGTGTGGAGACCCAAAGTTGATACTTTAGTTATGAGGCACATTATCTCAGCTGAACCCAAAGCATACCACTGGCAACAAGGCTAGCTAGCCAGCTCACTCCAGAATTCCTGTGTCGCTGCATCCTGGGTGCTGGAATTACAGGTGGGCTGCCATGCTCAGCTGGTTTCTATGTGAGTGCTGCATATCCCAAACCATGCTTGTGTGTCAAGCGCTTATCTCCCGAGCCATTCCCGAAGCCCAGCATTATTAGTGTTTAAAGCTATTTTCCTCTAACACTGCAGGTCTGGCCATCAGCATGGAATCTGACTTATAAAATAGCCCAGGTAACTGTTTGACATTTAACAGTTTTGCCAGATTTACAGTATGAAAACTCGATCCTTGCCACCTGCTGCCTGACCATTTACACTTTTCCAGATAGTAGAGGGCAATGGCTTTTCTCTGTCACATGCAGAAAGAATAATTAGAGCTATAATCAATAATTTTTGTGACATTAGATAAGATGTTGGGACTGTAAAATTATAGCATGGTGGTATTTGAAAAAAAAAAGAGAGAATAGAAAACAAAATAAAAAATTAAAGCATAGATAGAATACTAAATAAAAACAATAAAATGTACAAAGCAGGGCAGCAAATTAGCTCAACTACTGTTTTTCTGAATGAATAACATAGTTAGAAGATAGATGAAGAATATATTATTTCCTTAGTAATAATACTTAGCACAATTCAGCAACAAACATTATTAAGTACATTAGAAATACAAAGTTGGAAAGTTATTTAGTTGAGAAACACTGCCTCAGTTAATGAGGAAGAGGGTGATATAAGGAGACTTCCTGCCTTTAATCCCAGCACCTGGGAGGCAGAGGCAGGTGGATTTCTGAGTTCGAGGCCACACTGGTCTACAGAGTGAGTTCCAGGACAGCCAGGGCTATACAGAGAAACCCTATCTCAAAAAACCAAAAAAAAAAAAAAAAAAGAAGACTTCTAGTGTCAACCCCTAGCTTCCACATGTGTGTGTGTGTGTGTGTGTGTGTGTGTGTGTGTGTGTGTGTGTGTGTGTGTGTGTGTGTAATCCCCCCACATACAAATGTGTACTCACACACAAGAACAAGCACATACACACCACATACAGACACATGCAAAATATTTAGTTAAAAAATTAAAACTAGAATTTCTTTTGGTAAAGATGGGGTGGAGGAAGAGGACTGCTATTTTCACAATAGAGCTATTGCTTATACTTTTAAGCTCTGGGCATTGAACTCAGTGCCTTTTGCATGGGAGGTAACTATTCTGCTTCTGGGTTAAATTTCCACACTGATGCAATGACTTTACTAAATCACATGTCCACTTCCAATAATAACAACAGAAACACAGGCCTGCCACTAGGTTACATATAAGTGTAGTTAGAGATTAGACAAAAGCACTAAAACTTGTAACAGCATGTTTCCTGGTTATCAATCATTCATGACTATGAAGAACTTGATAGGCTTTGAAGTTTTTTCATTAGTGTCTTCTGCTATTGCTCTCCCCAATATCTTGAAATGGCAAGATAGAATCTTGCAAGTTAAATGAAAAGGATGAATGAAAGTCGGTATAGTGTTCTTCAGAGAGAAAAATAATAAGCAAGGTGAACAGAAAAACATTTCAAGGGCACCTGAATTAAAAAAAAAAGGAAAACTTCAAACAATGAGTCTTTCTATGTTCAACTGATAAATAACAGCAGCGGAAGCGTATCTCTTTGAATTCTGTAGACACTAGAGATTGAATGACTATTTCCAAAGTTTCTATAATAATATCAAAATAGCCCCAGAAAAAGAAGAATTATCATAAAGTCATAAAGCATTTCCACATCTATTCTACTTTTGTTCAACAAACTTCCAGGCCCTCATCACAAATGAAGTCAGCTACAGCCATTAGTTAATTCCTATCATGCATGCTGACATTTGTTGCAAAGTCATTTGATATTCTACTGGCAACAAACGCCAAATGATCCTCAGTTCTTTTCAGATGATCCACTCACCTTACCTCCTGAGCTGCATATGATTTTTAAAAGTACTTTAAAACAAAACAATATATCCAATGATGGTGACATATGCCTATACCTCCAATATTCAGGGGGCAAATGCAGGAGTATCAAGAATTCCAGACCAATGTGGAATACATAATGAGATCCTATCTCAAAAGAAAAGCAGAACAAACCAAAATGAGACGGTAGAGTAGGGAGTATAGTTCAATGTTGCCTTTGAGCTAACCTACTATATGAAAGCCTGGGCTCTATCTCCTGCACTTCCTGTGCATGCACAAAAATACAAGTTAAATATCTAACAGCAAGTGGTGCTTAATAAATACGTGTTTAATAGGAAAACCGGAGCTGAGCAAGTCATGTGGAGCTCAAACAAAAATTAAGTTAGTGTTTCTTTTTTAATATACACTTTACAGTTGGGAGGATAAGAAGACAGAGGCTAGGGGAATTATGAGGATGATATATTTAAAAAGAGATGGAGAGAATAGGATTGTAGAAAGCAGCTGACATAAAATTTCCCTTTAGAATGAGCTTTATTAGGAGAGAGGGCCTCACAATTACTCACAGGCATGATCAAGCCTTCAAGTCAGAAGACTTTAGGAGAGATACAGGAGCATGATGGGGCAATGAAGAGAGAAAGAGGCAGCCCTTTAAATCCGAAGAATCAAAGGTTTTACCAGTTCTTATAGGTATTCAAGGAAATGAGCAAGCTTCATATCACATGATCTACCCTAGTATTATCTATGTGCAAGACATGAGACAGGTACTAGATAGGAGCATAAATTTATCCTACATCTGCCAAGTGACTGCCATAAGGCATTTAAAAAGAGTCATGATTGTGGTAGAGTAGTACCTTGCTTATCATTTTAAACTTTGATGAATTGATATTTCCTATTTTACCCTCTTCTCTTTGCCCATCACCTCTCCTCCTTTGTCCTCTACATTCGTCCTTTTCCCCCTAATCTTTAGTTTTGAAACAGGATCTCAGTATGTGAGCCAGGCTGGGCTTAAATGCCCTAGCTAGCCCAAGCTTGTGCAAAGTTTTGAACCTTATACCTTCAGAATACTTAGATTATGTACCTTGATGCCCAATAATTATCTTTTTTAATTTTTATTTATTTAATGTATGTGAGTGCACTGTAGCTGTCTTCAGCCACACCAGAAGAGGACATCAGATCCCATTACAGATGGTTGTGAGTTACTATGTGGTGGCTGGGAATTGAACTCAGGACCTCTGGAAGAGCAGTCAATGCTCTTAACCGCTGAGCCATCTCTCCAGCCCAATAATTATCTTTTTAAATGTCACTTTCACTCAACCTTTTAGTTTGAAAACATGCTAAGCTTTGAAAAAACAGTTGCAGAAACCAAGTCCAGGGCTTTGTTTACGGCAGGAAAGTGCTCTATCATACAGCTTACCTTCGACACACCGTTACATTTATTTACAAGCAAGTCTCACTACTTAGTCCAGGATACCCTTGAATCCAGAATTCTACCCCAACCTCTTTTTTTTATTTTTATTTTTATTTTTTGATAGGTTATTTACATTTCCTATGTTTCCCCCTTTCCAGGTCTCGTCTTTGAAAACCCCCTATTCCCTCCCCCCTCCCCCGCCTCTATGAGGGTATTCCCCCTCCCACCCACCCAGCCTCTTGAGTGCTGGACTTATAGGCATGCATCACTATGCCTGACTTTTCTAGGTTTGCTTTCTATTTTTTCAATTTCTCTTTTTCTTTAGTCTGTGTTTTTGCTTTTCTAAGCATACACACATATAAAATTAATTGTTTGTTCTTTCATTTTATTCATAGAAAAATTTTTATGTAGTCCAGCATTTTCCTTTATGGATTCTGCTTTTAAGTTAATACTGGAAAGTTCATCTTGTCACAGGATTTTATGTACATATTCACCAGTACCTTCCTATTTTTTATTTTCAAATGTTATATCTATATAGAATTATTTTTGAATTGTGATATTGGGTAAAAAAAATTCCAAAATGGTCAACTAGCATTTTTGCTATTCTTGCTCTGACTTCTCGGCAATTTACTGTGATCTGACATGTAAGCCAAATAAACTCTCTCTCTCTAAGTAGCTTCTCCTTGTGTGGCTTATCACAGCAACAGAAAGCAAAGACACCAAAACACACCTATATGGTATACATAGCAAGACCTAGTTTTTGAAAATCTAAGGACTAGGTTCTCTGTGCTCCTCCCAATTCCAGAGACCATCACATTGTCTTGCGAGGTGTCTGCCTTGACTCTGAGGCACAATGTTGAATGTCTGAGTCAAGAGAGGACCATTGGGCAGCTGGCCACTAGTGCTACTTTCAACTCTGGCAAAATAGATGTTGCTGCCATCATTGACCCATTCATTCACCTCATCTATGAGTTCCAATATGAATCTACCCATAGCAAATCCCACAACATAGTCAATGGGGGACTTGTTATTAATGGGAAAGTCATTTCCATCTTTCAGTATCGAGATCCCAGCAACATCAAATCGGGTGATGCTGGTACCGAGTATGTCGTAGAGTTTATCAGTGTCTACATCAGCATGATGAAAGCCTGACCCACTTGTAGGGTGGAGCCAAAAGGGTCATCATTCTAGTCTCCTTTGCTGATGCCTCCATTTTGTGATGGGTATGAACCACAAGAAGTATGACAACTGTCTTAATTAGGATTACTATTGCTATGATAAAGCATCATGACCTAAAGCAAGTTGGGGAGGAAAGGTTTATTCAGCTTACACTTCCATCACTGAAAGAAGTCAGGGCAAGAACTCAAACAAGGCAAGGGTCCTGGCAGCAGGGGCTGATGCAGAGGCCATGGAGGGGTGCTGATTACTATTACTGGCTTGCTCTTGGTGGCTTTCTCAGCATGCCTTCTCAGGATCACCAGCACAGGAGTAGCACCACCCAAAATGGGCTGGGCCTTCTCACATCAATCACTTATTAAGAAAATGCCTTGCAGGCTTGCCTATGTACAGCCCAATCTTATGGAGACATTTTCCCAATTGAGGTTCTCTCCTCTCAGATTACTCTAGCTTGTGTCAAGTTAACATAAAACTAGCCAGCACAGCAACTCACTCAAGATTTTAGTGAATATCAATAAACAGTCATAGATATAAGAACTGGCCTTAGAAGGTTTCAAGCAGAATGCCCTTCTTGTTCAGAAATGAGAAGAAATAATACAATTTTCTTTTATTGAATTCTCAGGAGTGGCAAGTTTAGCTCATTCTACAACATTTAAACTTGGGAAATTATTTAACCGCTGGAATGTTAGCTATGAAATTGCTCATTTTAAAAAGTTATTTTTCCAATAAAGTATTCTCAGAAAGTACAAATTGGTTCAATTAAGTCAGATAAATATATCTCCATTCTCCATTCCGTGCCTTCACATTATTTCCTTAGATGAAGCATACTTTGGGAAAGAGTGCAATCATTCCCTCAATTACATTATAGGGCTCAGTCCTTTTGGCAACAGACAACTTTGCTTCCCCACTGAGAAATCCATGGGTAACACTGGAAAGAGGAATCTAACACATGCCTGTGCCCACAAGAGACTTGCCCTCTACAAGGAAGTCAATAACTGAATCAACACAATAATAGAATGGAGAAGGCAAAGGATATAATTAGTGAGCATGAGGATAAATTGTCACACATTATCCAATCTAAACTACACAGATATTAGATGAAATAAAATTAAAAAGGAGATTTCTGAGCCTGTAGAACAACAAGAAATCTAATGTTTACATCAGCAGAGCCTCAGGAGAATAGGAAGGGCGTGGATTTGAAGGGATGCACATGGTTGACAACTTCCCAAATTTGGCAAAAGACATAGACTTTCAGATTCAAGAAGATGAATGAGTTGCAAACAAAAGTAAGTTGAAAGTTATCTATGTTGAGACACTTAACAGTCTAATTTCTGAAAATTAAAATGAGAATAATAGACCAAGTTACTGTGAAGATTAATCAATATGTCATAAAAAGTTCCCGGGCCTTAGAAAGTGTTTAAATAACATGATAAATCACTATGAGTGTCTCTCTTTATTGGATATTCAGAGATGATCCTTAAACATTTAAGAATAGCACACATATTAGTAAGTCCAATGGCATAAACTTCTTTGTACATCTCTTGTAGACTTTATAACCTTTTGGAATTGGATTGTGCATTTCCTGTTGCCATGCCAAATTTTTTAAGTTCAGTCTCCATTTTAGAGAATCTGACCTAAGTTTAAACTCAGGTAAACTAACAGGCTGGCACCTAATATTAATTTCCAAGTTGTACCCCAACAAAACCTGAGCCCAACTCCAGTCTCTAGGCTAATCCCTAAGAAGACCAGTGACTCCAGGTTATTCCCCCAACAAACCTGCACCGCAGGTTACAAGCCTACCCCCTGCCTAATGACCACCAATGCAGAGGAGAGCAGAAATTAAGTTTATGATATGACTCCCAGCACCAACCAATTAAGTTAAAGGCTTTCCAATTAGATGCTTACATACCTATACCCGGCTTGTTGCTTACTATAATGCCCTGCCCCAATAGATACTCTGGCTCTACCACCACCAAAACTGTCCTGAGTGACAGTGGTGCATTGGAGGGGCCCAAGCTAGCTTGAATAGAATAAAGACCTGGCTGTGAGATACCTCAGATTGGCTCCTGTCTGGTTTTGGGGGATTACTAACATTTCCCTGGCACAACACTATGTGTGAAATGAAGGATAGGTATAGCAGAGACCAGATCCAATCAGGATCCTAGTAGGAAATGGCATCATCTAAAAAAACTTTACTGAAGTTACACATTAATAAAATGTGTGTAAGATTAATCCAACTAAGACCTTAAGAAAAGAAATAGTGTCACTAAGGGAAAAGAGTACTGCTAGAGTTCAAAACAAGCTGTATGAGCGGATTACCTGACTGAAAAAATAGACTTTGATAGCCTTAGCTAACTCTCGATGATGCAACAAAGCAGGAATTCAGTAGATGAATACCCTGCTCTCATAGTGCTATCCTTTTATCATCTAGAACCTCTCACTGGTCAAAAATAATGGGTTCCTTAGGACAAGAGAAGACAAGAGCTCCAGGGGAAGCAGCCTACCAGATCATTTCCCAGGCCCCTGAACTGGGTGGAGAATGGTAGAAACAGATTTAGGAAAACTAATAAGAACAATCGATTGAATGGGAAATTCGAATCTATCAATTATTCGTGCCATAGTAGGATTATTTTATGTGGTAAGCAGAATTATTTACTCTAATAAAGGACAAGACTTTAAGGATATGGAGGAGAAAGAAATAATATTTTGGTATAAAATGTCTTTAAAAATAGCTTTTACATTGACTGGTGACAGTGAGCATGCGTCACTGTGCATGCGTGGAGGTAAGAGGGCAATTTGCAGGAGCTGGTTCTCTCATTGATCTGAGGCCATCAAGCTTGCAGCCAGTGCCTTTGCCTGCTGAGCGATCTCACTGGCCCTGTAAATCCCTTTTGAAGGCAGCATCCTGAGTTGCTGTGAACTCAAAAGGCTCTCTGTTTTGAGTGGAGAAGGGCTAACTAGAACTGGGAAGGAAGATCAGTAAGAGAAATGAGAAGTGTGGGAGGCAGAGGCAGGAGAATCTCTGTGTTTGTGACAGCCTGGCCTACGTAGTAAGTTCCAGAATAGCCAGGGCAACATAGAGAAATATCTTGAAAAACCAGAAAAAGAGAGAGGGGGGAGAGGGAGGGAGGGGGAGAGGGAGAGAGAGACAGAGACAGAGAGAGACAGAGACACAGAGACAGAAAGAGGAAACAGAGACAGAGAGAGGAAACAGAGACAGAGAGACAGAGTAGTGTGAGAGAGAGACAGACCACAGATACATACACATACACACACACACACACACACACACACACAGAGAGAGAGAGAGAGAGAGAGAGAGAGAGAGAGAGAGAGAGAGAGAGAGAGAGAAAGTATCAAAACTAACTTAAGATACTTTTAAATTTTCCTGTAGTGCTAGGGGTTATGAAGACCTCCCTGGTGACCTCTGTGACACCTTAATTGACACAGTGTATAACATAGATAAGAATAGCCATCCAAGTTTAGCCTCAAAGCTCTCAAAACCTAACCACATCTTAAGAATCATCAGCGGCCTAGCTTTTAGAATTTTGAGAAGAGGCATCTACATTTGCCAAAGCAAAGAGGAAAGACTAATAACCAAGTTTTTAAAGCAGTGATAGATCTATATAAATATTCCCAAAGCTCAATATAGCCAACATATTCAATTGAGTTCTGATAGCTATCCTAATAGTCAACTAATTAGAACTTTATTGCAGCCTCGAGAGTTTCTCTCATAAGAAGCATTCCTGATCAGAGATTCTGAAGTCACACTCGCAACCATCATTAACCAAAAGAGCCATGTGATTGGCTGTTATTTGTCCTCTTTCAGTCTAAATTCTAACACAGACATTCATTACAACTGTGTGAAAGAGCTACCTACAACTGTAGGTGGCTTTTGGATTCTTGAATGCCTTTCCTATAATAGCTTATAAAGAATGCACATCTGTGGCTACTGATAGAAAGAAAATGGACTGTAAACATTTTTATTCTTTCTCTCATGTCTTAGGTTTCTTATCCTAGAAACAACTGTCTTTGGTGTTGCATGGCTGCTAATGTGAAAGAAATTACAATTCCACTAAGTGTGTCCTGATTCTGATTGAACCGCTAATATTTTATTGAAAATCATACATAAGACTGTGTTGCTAAATTCATGCTTTTAAATAAGAAATAATTGTCTGTGCCCTCAGTTTTAGAAGAAAAAGGAAGCGTTCTCCCCATCTTTGTTTTATGTTCTGTGGTAGATGACAGACAAAAGAACCATCAAAAGTTATGGATTTTGCTACATTAGCATAAACTCCTCAGTATGCATGAACTCATCTCTTTTAATGGCTGTTAAATACAAATAACATTTCAATAATGAACAAAACCTGAAATCTGCCGGAATTTCATGCTTTTTAAAAACAGAATTACATTTAATATCAGTAACAAAAGAGCTGAGTATAGTATAACATGTCCACATTCTCAGCGCTCAGGATTGAAGCAAGTGGATGCTGAGTTTGAGTCTAGTCTTGGTTGTAAAAGGAGACATTCTATCAAAAAATGACAGGAAGGAGAGGAAAGACAGATGGGAAGTGGGAGAGAGATCTATCCCCTGGAAAAGCCACTGTCACAGCCACTGTAGAAAAGAGTTGGCATCCTTAAAGAAATTTATAATTCAAAATCTCTGCACAGTGGAAGCAATTCAAATGCTTATCCATTTTGAATAGATGAATAAACTCTGTTCCTTACATACATATCATGGAATACAACTCACCAATAAAAAAAAAGAGGAAACTTTAAAAATCTGTAATAACATGGCCGAATCTCAAGTACGTATTATTGATGAAGCAAACTACATTCAAAAAGCTACACATTCTCTGACTCGATTTATATGCCATTCTTGGAAATGAGCCTCAACAAGGACATAAATCAGATCAATGATTGGCAGTAGGTGGGGCTGGGAAAATGTTCATTACAAAAGGGAAGAGAACTTTTTGGACTACAATATAGTTATACAACTGTACCCATATGTTAGACTTCTTATCTCTAGACACTAAAGGATTGTATTTTAGTTTACTTAAATAAATTTAAAATCTCAATTAATGCCACTTTAATAGCACACCATATGATATTATTTAACTATTTAGTTAACAGTTATTCAGAGAAGACTCACTACTGGTAGAATTTCGGAGCTCTTTGTTTCTCCTTTTGCTGACATTTTGGTTGGTTTCTGGCATATTCACATTTCTGCCAAAATATGACAAGCAAAATTCAAGTGGGTTATACTTTAAATCAGCTGATACTTATCATGGGACCATAGAAAACAAAGAGCTAAAATTAGGTTTGAGGACAGGTTAAAAATTAGAATAATTTTCAAAGGTTCTGAAACTTCAAAATGTTTCCTTAAAATTTACCAGATATATTTATGAATATCTTATACATTAGAAATTAAAACCAAGATGTGTTAAGCATATTCATTTATTCAGTATATGTTAACATGGCATATGTTCAGCATAAAATTCCAAATTTATAAAGAAAAATAAAAGACAACAGTAAGAAGAGAGACATTATGTGCAAATCTCTTGAATATGTGGTTTAATAGAAGACATTCTATTAAAGAAATATCTATTTCTGCTTTTTATCTTGTGGTATCCCACTATACTGTAAATTTGTAACAGGATGAAAGAAATGGAAAATAATGTTTCAGTACTATTAGAAAATAAATTGGACCTTATGTATTTGCTGAGGAGTTATTAGAGACCTCTAAGAGTCCTCAGATGTTGGCGGGAGAGATGGTTCAGCTGGTAAGTGTACTAACTGTTTTTCTGGAGGATCCAGGTTCGATTTCAAGCACCCATATGGCAGCTCACAACTATCTGGCTCCATACTGTATATGTGGTGCACATAACTGTTCGTGCACACAAAATACCCATAAACATAAAATAAAACAAATCTTTAAAATAAAATTGAGTCCTTAGACCTTACTGATAGGACCCCTGTTCACACATTATAAGAAGGATAGACACCCATTGTGAGCCAGGCACTGTACATTATATTTTGTATGTAAACTTACTTTTCCTACCTCATAGACAAGGAACCAGAGACGGCTCAAAACAGCCAGTAGTAAATAGCAGAGCTGAGACTGAAATACAAGACCTTTCCACTTGTACACCAAGAACTTTCTTCACTGTACTCTGATACTCTCTTCACTGATAATTAAAATGTGGCTCTGGAAACAGTTTCTATCCATTAGATACAAAATGAATTAATTAATGGAGAAAGAACACGTTGTTCATAAATACTGTTTATTTCGTGTGTTTCGGATGCATGGCTAATACATTGAAAGGAACTAATGACTCCAAGATAAGTCATACATTAATATTAGAAGCAAACTCTAAGTTCTCATTTCAAAATTATGCCTTCACTGTCTTTTCAGATCTAGAGCACAATCATTTTCCAACTGCCTTTTTATCCCTCAGTATCTCTTGCAGGAAGGGATCGATAAAACTAATTCTCACTTAGGTGTTAGGGATTTAATGATACTAGTCTGAGGAGTATTTTTACTACCTGAGGGTGGGGAATAGCTCTTATTCATCTTTGTAACCCCAGCAACCTGCACACTGTCTGCAACTGTCAGTGTTCAATAAATATTGGTTGCCTTTATAAATAATTGGGAAGTAAAAAGAGTCAAATAAGTAGTTTGTAAAGCCAAAGAAAGAGTGCAGTTGTAGTCATCGATAGGGTAAATTGTATGTATTGTACTAAAACCATCATAAAACACTTAAAATTATGTATCAAATAGATGGAGTGCTGGCAACCTTTGCTTTAATGTAAGTGCCCTTTAAATTCAGCTGGATTTGGTTGTTTCAGAAACTCTGGGAGGTAGATGGTCTTGATTTGGGAGTGATTAGTTTTTAAGATATTAAAATTATCTATTAATTACCAGCATTACAAGTAACATTTCTTTGGCTGCACTATTTTCTTTTCAGGCTAGTGGTTTTCCTCACGGGTGCTGGAGTGAAGGAGAGTGTAACTCCCTTTCAACCGACAGCAATGCTGTTAATTACTTCTCCCATCAGTGCTTCTTAGCTTGCACAGCGATCAAATTAAACCTCCTAGTCATCTTTTTCATTTGCCCCATCTGGAAGTTTGACCTCATCTAAGAGAAAAGAAGCCTAGTAATTGTAGGGAGAAACAAAATTGGGGCACCACACATAATAGGTATGTTCTAATAACCAAGTCCCTTCTAATATCGGTATTGCTTTTGTCTCTAGCCAAATTATGTTTACATTGCTTGCAGATTATTTTAAGCAGCAGAAGACTAATGCAAATGATAATTGTGTTTGGTTATTAACAAAATGTGTTTTCAATTTTGAATTTGAAAATAAACATGTTGAAAGTAATAGCTCCCAGCCAGAATTCATCCTAAAATGCTCGTGGAGATTGGCTCATAATTCATTCAGTATTATTAAATCTTTGTCATGTTGTTTGTTTCTTAACGTCCTCTACCATAACTCTAAGACCAATGCTGGATTTGTCCACCTATAAAGAATGATCGATAGACAAGGATATTAGGTTTTGCCTTGTTGGTGTAGCTGACTTCTTGAATAATGAAAAACATTAATTTCCTATCAGCTGGCAGGAGAGATAGCTGTTATTATAAAATCTAAAGGACAAGTTAGCTTTCTCGTGTGTTTATGACTAAACGATGAGACTTAAGGAAATTCAGCTGTTAAGTTCTGAAGTATTTGGAGTCTATTACCAACAGCAGCCAGTTTCTATGTATATTTATGTCTAGGTAAAAGCCATCATTATTTATGTGATGATTATTCTAGGTAAAGCTTTTTATATATGGTAGAACATTTTTGAAATGCTATGAATTTCTCTTTTTCATCATTGCAGTATGTAACTGAATATTTTACTGACCTAATTGAAATTAGGTACTTCAAATTAAGTAATAACACACCATTTATCTTTTAAAATACTTCTCAGTAAGTAGAAATGGCTTATGTGGCCATTGGGGTTTTTTTTGTTTTGTTGTTTTTTTTGTCCCTTAAAAGCCAATTTGGGGGAGGGGCACTTGTCCCTCCTAGAGTGTACTACTGTTTGAAGGGCTTGTCTGTCATCCATGTAGTTCTCCAGTCATCGCCTTTTCCCTCTCCAGGAGTCATTGTTCTTCCCCAAGTGAGGTAGAGTGATATGGATAAGCGGATGTGTTTGAAAACAAAAGCTGTATTTGATTATCCTTCTCTGTTGTTATTAGAAATGTTCTACGTCTGATCTTGCACTTCTTTTGTTCTAGTAAAAGAAAGATTTCCCCATACATCTCTTGGTGAGAACCTTGCTTCCCATAAAGCAGTGTCTGTGATTAGAATAGCATAATTCAATCTGGAATCTATTGTCAGGAAATCCTATGATCTGCCCTTGGTCAGCAATCAAGGCTGACTCTTTTGTCTTATTTCATAATTGGTTCAGAATTCAGACAAGGAAAAGTGAACTTTCTAAGATGCCAGTATCAATCATTATCATTTACCCACTGAGTCATTCTTTCCTGTGCAATCTACTCCTGCATTTACCTGTCTAATCATCTGTTCCATTCTCTTTTTGACCTGTCCACCATGTCATCAGAAGGAACTGCAGGTATCCCTGTCATTGCTAGTAAATGGTGTAACCTTGGATATTACCTAGAAATAACTCATCATCATAGAAATGAAACAAAAGAAATCAATAATAAATTTCAAGTGATGTTTTCCCTAAGACAATGTACATACAGAAATGACCTGCCCTCCTTACATAAGGGAGGAACAGTGATGGAGAAGTCCCTCCCTTTGTGAAAACAACATTGTTTGAGATATTTATACAGCAGTTACCTCCGAAACTCTCCAAATATCTACAATAGAAAACAACTGGAGTATTCCTTACTTCCATTACTCCCTTTATCTTCCTCACTCAGCATTATATTAAATGTATATTTGTATCTCACTTCACTGTGAGGGTTTGATTTTCTCCTTGATTTCCTTTCCTGCAAGACTTTTGTTTCATGCCGTCCAAAGGAGTTTCCTGATAGGGGAGTGTTTATAGGTAAATTACCCAGATTAAATGATATAACCTGGCTAAAGAACGTCAGCAAGATGCTGCCCTTAACTTCAAGAATGATAGAAAACAAATGCTCTATGACAATTGGACATTTTTTTTAATTGTCAAGTTTGTATTTATTCTTCTCTCATATATTACACCCTGACTGAAATTTCCCCTCCCTTCTCTCCTCAAAGTCTTTCCCTCGCACCTCCTCTTTCAGATCCTTGGTTTCTCTTCAGAAAAGAGCAGGCCTCCCAGGGATGTCGATCAAACGCGGCATAACAAGTTACAAGAGACTAGGTACATCCCCTCATATCAAGGCTGGAGAAGGAAACTCAATAGGATGAAAAGGATCCCAAGAGCAGGTAAAAAGAGTCACAAACACCCTCACCCCCTCTGTGAGGAGTCCCACAAGAAGACCAAGCTACACAACTATAATATATATGCCTACTTCAAATCCATACAGGCTCCCTGATTGTTTCTGTGATCCCTATTAGCCCAGGTTAGTTAATTCTGTGGGCTGTGTTCTTGTGGGGTCCTTGACCTTCAGGCTCCTACTGTCCTTCCTCCCCTTCTTCGGCATGATTGCCAGAGTTCTGCCTAATAGTAGACTGTGGGTCTCCCTGCATCTACTCCTATCAGTTGCTGGATGAAACCTCTCTGATGACAATTGCGTTAGGAATCATTTCATTGACATTTATTTTTTGGTCATGTTTGTCCATATTCTAGGTTTCTGGGCTATTCTGCCCCTGGTTCCTGGCCCTCCAGGAGTGTCAGACTTGAGCTTCCTCTCATTGCATGGGTCTCAAGTTGGACCAGTTGTTGGTTGGCCACTCTCATCATTTCTGTACCCTTTAGTCCAGCACATCTTGCAAGCAGGACAAATTGTGAGTGGGAGGTTTGGGAGTTGGGTTGGTGTCCTAATCCCCACACTGGAAGTCTTATCTGGTTATAGATGATGGCCAGTTCAAGTTCCATATCCCCCATTGCTAGAAGTCTTAGCTAGGGTCATCCTTGTAGATTTCTGGGAGTTTTCATTGCACTAGGTTTCTAGCTCATCCCTAAGATGCCTCCCGATTTCAGTAATCTCTCCTAGTATTCTTTCTCTCTCTCTCTCCATCCTTCTCCCACATCTGATCTCTCCTGTTCCCATCCCCACCTCTCCAAGTCCACTAACAAAATATATTCTAATTCGTATACAAGAAGCATTCACTCTGTTCCAATCATATGCATGGTTATACTACAGTCAGTAGGGAATATAAAAATTCTGCCTACCTAAAGACAGCATGTAGTCACATGGCCCTGACATCTCATAAGTCTATCCCAAAATTTAAAACTTATGCCTGGGTTTCCAAATTTTCAACCATTCATAACATATGCACCAATCTCTCAGAGCCTAGGATTTTTACCTGTGGGCCATATTGCATGAAACATTCCCTATCCTGGACATATCAACATAAACACTTATGATTGAAAAATGCTTACAAACTATCTAGACTCCCCTTTGGCATCTGGTCCAATGAACGAATCTCTGCTACTCTGTTATCAGTGGACATGTAGATAGACAAACATGGAGTTCACCATTTAAGGAGGCACTCTCAGAATCCTTCAAGTATACAGGGAAATTGCATGTTGCAAGGACGGAGTGACTTGCTAAATCGTCCTCTATAGAGTTCACTTTTGCTTTAGATGCTTCCTGGACCTGCGAAGATTTGGATAATAGACAGTGGAATGGGTTGGGAGTGTTTTCAAGCCACAGTAACTAACTATTGAGGCAGGAAATTGCACCCCTCGACCGGTTTTTCTCAGGGATTGGTAAGCTACAGGCATCTTCTATTTCCAAGAATAGGAGAGGCTCATTCTTGTTCATTGGCTACTCTGGTGCCAGTGCTGATAGGAGGAGGAGTTCACGGTATTCTGCAAACACTCACAGTGCTGAGGAAGTCTCCTGAAATCAACTTTACCAAGACATGATTATGTCTTTCCTTTATTACTATTGGTGTGTGAACATTTGTCTCTGTCACCAGAGATGCTCCTAATATAGGGTTTCATAGTTTTCATCTTCTCATCTGTCTCTTAGTTTCCTTTTTTCTCTATCCTTCCCCATTAACCCACAGCCTAAGATAAGATGTTGAATTCCTAAGCCCCATTGTTTAGAAAGAGAGAGCCTAGGTTCTGAAAGATCTGTGTCAAGAGTTTCTGTGCCAAGGCTCAAAGAAAGTAGATAGCTAGGTGAATGGTCTTCTAATTAAAGAAGGTCCTGAGAAGGAGAGGGAAAGCTGGGAACCTTTCTTCTATGTGACTTCCATTATATTTATGTCTTTGCCATGCCAGACATGGCATTGTCCTGTTTTGACCATGGTTCACTTTGCTACTTTTTCCTTTGTTCATCTAGAAGATAAGCAATGATTCTGAAAATAGTGAACAGTCTGAGTTGGTATCCACACAAGGAAACAGCCTTACATTCTTATGTTTTATATGCGCCACCGCTGTTATTGTGTGCAATTGCATCAGCTCTGCAAGTGCCTTAGGAATCGACTGAGAAGGTCTGAGGACCAAGGTTAGTATTTCTGCTCAAAGACAAGACAGAAAAGTTTTCACTATTTTATGCTTTCCGTGGAAGAGGGTCACGGTGATCATAGTGTCTAGAGTGATAAAGGTTTTCCCAAAAAGTAGATACAAAATGAAGACTCTAGATTGCGTCTTCATTAGTTCGTTTTTGGGAGGAGGTCTTCTGCACTTAAGACTTGGAATGAGTAAGTAGACACAATGCAGAGATGCAGAAGCATGCAGGTGAGGGAGGATTGAACTAGGAATCCTAGAAGTTCAGTGTGTCCCATTGCACAGCAGAGTGGCTCTAGACATCAACAATGAAGTTAAGTATGTTCCTCAGTGGTAGTTGCTTGTCTCCTATATGCAAGGCCCTGGGGTTATATCACAAACACTGAAAAAGAAAAAAAACTTAAATTTTAAGAATAGTAATGAATTGTACATCTCAAAATTTAGACTTTTTTGTCCTTTTAAATGTTAGCTATTTGTGGAAATGGCTACATTAAGACTGATTTAAACATTATAGTGTGTATGTACGCATGCATTAGAATGTAATGTTGTCCCAATTCAAATGTTTACTTTTTAAATTAATTTATTCACTTTAAATCCAGATCACAGCCCCTCTCCCTCCTCTCCTCCCAGTTCCACCCTCACAAATCCCTCCACCCATTACCTCCTTCCTTTCTCCACAGAGAAGGGGAAGACAACCTTCGGTAGCAGCTTACCTTGGAACATCTAATCCCAGCATGTCCTCTTCGACTGAGCCCAACCAGGCAGTGCAGCTAGGGGAAGGGGATCCAATGGCAGGCAGCCAAATCAGAGATAGCATCCGCTCCAGTTGTGAGGGGACTCACATGAAGACCAAGCTGTACAACTGCTACAAATGTGTACGAGACCTAGGTTGGTGGCTGTCTATTTGAGCCGCCATGGATCCAGGTTAATTACTTTTGTAAGTCTTCTTGTGGTGTCCTTAACCACTCTGGTTTGTTCAATTCTATCCCCCACTCTTCCTCAAGATTCCCGAGTGAGTTCCTGCTGGTGTTTGGCTGTGGGTGTCTGTATCTGCTTCCATTCACTGATGGATGAAGCCTCTGTGAAGACATACCTGTCTAGAGTCCTGTTTACAAGCATAGCGGAGTATCACTAATAGTGTCAGGAGCTGGCTCTCTTCCCTAGGATGAGTCTCAAGTTGGAGCAGTCATTGGTTGGCCATTCCCTCAATCTCTGTACCATCTTTATCCCTGCGTATCTTGTAGGCAGAACAAATTTGGGTTGAAGGTTTTGTGGATGATGTTCCACCTCCCTCCACTAGAAGCCCCACCTGAAGACCATAGCTGAAGCTGCTAGGAGTCTCAGCTATGATGATGCCCATAAACCCATGGGAGCCCCCCCATCCCAGGTCTCCAGCTAGTTCTTGTTTTCTTATATATCTTTTAAACTTTTGTTTAATTATCAAATCTGGTGGTACACTCATACAATCCCAGTTCTAGGGATTCTGAGGCAGGTGTGTTACACATTCAAAGGAAACATGATCTATACAGTAAATATAAGGCTACTGTGGGCTACAGAGTAAGGCTCTGCCCCAAAGAAACAACTAATTTAACTAACAAACAAACAAACAAAACACTTGTTGTTTAACCTAGCATCTAACAGCTTGTTCTGAGTCTGCCGCAAAAGGGACTTTGAACACTGAGCAGATTCCCCTTAGGGAGCCTCTGGAAAATTTGCAAATATTAGTGGAGGAGCAGAAGAGAGTATTCCAGTCTGTTCTTTCTCGGCTGCCTCAAAAGTGACCCCAAGTTTATGCCATTTGTGAGCAGCTCCACAGCTGGTTTCCGACAAACCCACAAGCTGCCTATAGAAAAACATCCTTTGCTGTGAGGCCAGCATGGGGGGTGGATGGGGGGTGGAGCATTATTTCGCTGCTTCAGAGGATTCAGTGGTTGGAAAGAATTTGGAGGGGAATTGAAGGGGGATTGTGGGAGAGAAATAAAGAAAAGAACAAAGTCAATCAGTGAAGTAGTGCTAAAATAGTCATGGCAATGTTAGGAAAATAAAATGGAGGGAATATGGTCAAAGTCAACCATGTTAGAATGATTTTAATTCTGCTTAAGGTAGCAAAAATGAGTTTAGCAACTCTTAAAAAGAGAGGCTTCAGTAGTTTTGGGCTATATTTATTTGCAAAAATTATTCTTGGATGAAATAGCAAGGAAAGCATAATTTATCTGTTCATATTTTTATTAAATATGATTGTGATCTCTCTGTGTCTGTCGGTATGTCTGTTTGTCCATCTCTCTCTCTCTCTCTCTCTCTCTCTCTCTCTCTCTCTCTCTCTCTCACTTTGCTAAAGACACATAGACTTTACTTGCAAACACTGGCTTTGACTGTCATCTCAGTGAACCTCTCAGATTGAAATTTCTTTCTGCTCGCCTTCGCTGTTCTCCCTACTTCTTAGTTACCCTCCCTGCCCTTCAGATCCCTGCTCCTTCTCCCCCTGGGATCTTTTCCCCTGCTCCTCACCTTTCTTCTCTCTTGTTCTGTGAACTCCCTTTCTTTGTAGTGTCTCCCCAAGTCTCTCCCCCTTCCACCTTAATCCCCTCCTGTTTTTCTTCTTTCTGATCCATCTGCTCAGACCTCCCAGACTTCTCCCCTCTGGGGCCCCAGTGTTGACTTTCTACTTTCCCCTTCACTCCCTTCCATTACAAGGCAAAAAAGGAGAAAAACTTTAAATCTTTACATACACTAAAAACTGCCCTCATTTACTCTAATTGCAAAGTGGTGCTTGGGGGTTAGTATAAAGGGACAGTTAAGATCAGTTCAGTCCAAATTAAGGAAAACTCTAAGTAATAGAACTTTTTGAAAGAAATGTGATCATATTACTTTCAAGTAAAGTCAGTAATGCTGTTAACTGGAACATAATTTAGGAGACTTCAAAGTGCTTTAACAAAGAGATACTAATCATTAATAATTAGAATTATTTAAACATAAATGCAGCTGCTTAAGGCCTATACTCATAGATAGGATTCTGTATCCCCTGTGTTCACACTAAATCTGCCAGCAGATTCCTCCCTGTTCATAGCTGAAGGTAAAATAATCTTGTTATAAGGGTTCTTTGTTCAGTGATTTCCATGGCCTTGCAGATGGCCCCTTATAACAGCACATTTGTTGATTTGGTTACTAAAATTAGTGACAACAAAAATGTACGACATGGAGAGCAATGCTTTCTCTAGTCCATGTCTACGTAATGCCTAGCCTCTGTGAGGATCAGTAGCTCTTTCCTATTGTAGATGGTAGAATGGAGGAGGAAGTGGAGGTGTGTTGTTCAGGAAGCTTGTTGAGAGATGTGTTTGTGCACAGATCTGTATCTGTGAACACTGACAGAAGGGAGAAAGGACAGAAGGGAACTGAGAGGCATGGAAGACATGAGGGAATATGGCTGTGTCTGTATAAGGGAACGCTAAATGCCTCGATATGTATTTAGGCTCGTCAAAAAATGTTATTTTTATGTTTGTGTATGAGACACACACACACACACACACACACAGAGAGAGAGAGAGAGAGAGAGAGAGAGAGAGAGAGAGAGAGGGAGTTGAACTTTTATATAGACCTGTATCTTTACATAGATAAGCCATGAAAAAAAACCTGCAAAAACATTATGGGAAAAGTTAGAGTTTGTGAAAATTGGAGGTTAATTGGAGGTTAACTCTGGACTTAGCGGTGTATAATTTGTATGAAAGAAAGTCTATGTGCTGTGTTTCTTAAATAGCTATTTCTCTCCTAGTACGGATCCATTCAGGTCTTTCTCTCTCTCTCTTTCCTGTCCTGTTTCCAATACATTCTGATTTCGAGACAAACCTAGTCAATTCTCAGGTTTTTTTTTTCTTTTGAAAATTTGTTATTATTATTGTTGTTGTTGTGCATGGGTGAGTGGGTACACGCATACCCACGGCACTGTACACATATAGATGTTATCTTAGATTTTTAAAAAACCTTACTTTTAATATGGGTTCTTAAATGCTTTAACCTCCCTTCTAGCCCACCACCCACCAGAGGTAGTGGAAAAGAAAGGTTATTAGGATACGGAGGAAGTAGACCTGTTTAGAAATTGTTCCTTGGAGTAAGCCTAATTTGTGTTGTCAGGAAATCAGTAGTTCGGTTTACAGGAATAAGTACCGGCAGCTTGATCCACTGGCAAACACTTTACGAATATACCAGTAGTCCAGTTCAGTAGTGCTGGGATAGCAAGCACAAATCAGCAGTGGTGGCATGACCTAGCAGGAGCCAGGTCTCCGCTGAATTGGCATGAGTCAGCAGGAGCCACCAGAACCAGCAGGGACACCAGACGGTCTTTGCTGTGCCTCTCTCAAGATCAGCAAAGACTCAAAACTTTGCAAAGCTAGCTATGGAAGCTTCCCTGTCACTGTCCGTTGAGTCCTATTGATACTCCCGCCTAACAAAACTTCATGTGAGTCTGTATCAGCTGACATCATTCTGTCTGTTGGCCCTAGTCGGCAGAATCTGTCGTTGCAGGAACCTTACAAGAAGTTCTTTGGTGAGTTTTTCTCTATGCTATCACCATAAGTGGAGCTCAGGAATGTAATGTAAGGTGAACCAATACATGTATGTCTTTAGAGAAGAATTTTTCATCACATGTCCTTTCATGTGCTTGCTTTAGCAAAACATCCTTTTACTTGTGTCTGCTTCAATGAAACATCCCTTCACGTGTCTGCTTTAGTAAAACATCCTTTTGCCTCTGTCCACTTGAGGAAAACACTACTTCACATGTCTAAAGAAACCGTAAGTTTTCACTTTACATAGAGGTCAGAGACGACTTCAGGCTGTCAGTTCTCTCAGGTTGAAGTTGAACTCAAGTCATCAGTAGTCTGGCTTCCATAATAAATGCTTTTTAAGTCTCTGAGTCATCCCACTTGACCTTATTTCTAATTTTGTCTTTTATTTTCTCAACCCTTAACCTCAGTTTTTCTCCCAGGAATATCCTTCTAGATTTGATTCAAAATTCTTAGTAACTGTAGTATATAGACGCAGAGCAGGTAGGTGAAAACTGCTGGCAAAGCTTTGAAAAGGTGACTTTAAGGAAGGAAAGTAGAAACTTGGAGGTGGCAGTACATTAGTCCCAGCACTCAGGTGGCAGTGGCAGGTGAATCTCTAAGTTTAAGGCCAGCCTGCTCTACCAGAATGAGTTCCAGGACAGCCAGCGTACATAGAGAAACTCTGTCTTGGGGGAAAACAGGAAAGAGAAAGGAATCTTTTGATGAATTCAGTAACTGTAAGCTAGAAGGTTCCTTAGATGATTCAGTATATGTGATGTCAATGCTAACAGTCCGATGGCATTGTACCCACGCTTTCCCTTATGACTTCAACTTGGCTTGAGAGGTTATATCACGAGGCTTTGTTATTATAGATCCTCCACCTCCATGATTCCTCCCAACTTCTGAGTTTGACCTGTCATTATCACTTGTTTGTCTGTTCAGTAAACGTTCAGTGACAGTCACTCGTGTGTCAGATTCTGTTCTTGGCATTTTCAAAGGGACAAAAATTTGATTCCTTCCCATCAGCTCATATTCTAATGTCGAGACAGAAAACTAGCAATGAACAGAAAATTATATACCACGTTAGCTAAGTGTTGTGGAGTAGGACAGAACAAAGTAGTAGAGATTGCGAGTGTAATTGTGGAGCTAGGTGTTTAAACTGAATTGTCTCAATTGCTTTCACAGAAAGACATTTGAGCAGAAACTTGAAGGGGCTGAGAGAGATTTTGCAGGTGCTGGGTAGGGAATTCTGCAGTGGAAGAAATAGCTATTGCAGAAGCCCAATGGGAAGAACATGACAGTGGAATACACAGGTGACAAAGTAAGTCATTAACAGGAAATGTGATCCTCAAAGAAATGGTAAAAGGTACAAGTAAGGTAACACGGGATTCATGTTTGTTTGTTTTCTCTTATTTAAACTGGTTAATGAGTAAGGCTATGAGAATTTGGAGGGGAAAATAGATGTAAGGAGCTTGGGATATTACAGGTGTTTATTATGAAATTGTCATTACCTTCACTTCTTCCAAATCTTTTTTTTTTATACTTTCTTTTTTTTTAATTATTTATTTATTTTTTGATACTTTATTTACATTTCCAATGTTTCCCCCTTTCCAGGTCTCCTCTTCGGAAACCACCTATCTCCTCCCCCTCCCCCGCCTCTATGAGGGTATTCCACCTCCCACGCACCCGCCCACCCACTCCTGTATTCCCACCTTGACATTCCCCTGTACTGGGGCCTCTAACACCCTCAGGCCCAAGGGCCTCTCCTCTCTCCCTGATGGCCAACAAGGCCCTCCTCTGCCACATATGTGGTCCAAACCATGGGTCCATAGATGTGTATTCTTTGGTTGGTGGTCCAGCCTCCAGGAG
>CM052722.1:76881803-76912961 GCA_028551405.1 Uromys caudimaculatus
AAACAGAGAATTCTCAACTGAGGGAATTCGTAGGGCTGAGAAGCACCTAAAGAAATGTTCAACATCCTTAGTCATCAGGGAAATGCAAATCAAAACAAGTCTGAGATTCCACCTCACACCAGTCAGAATGGCTAAGATCAAAAACTCAGGTGACAGCAGATGCTGGCGAGGATGTGGAGAAAGAGGAACACTCCTCCATATTTGGTGGGATTGCAAGCTGGTACAACCACTCTGGAAATCAGTTTGGCAAACCCTCAGAAAAATGGACATAATACTAGCTGAGGACCCAGCTATACCTCTCCTGGGCATATACCCAGAAGATGCTCCAACATGTAATAAAGACACATGCTCCAGTATGTCCATAACAGCCATATTTATAATAGCCAAATCTTTTTTTGTACCCCACAATTAATCTTCTAACCAATTGCAAACACAGATACAGAGAATGCCCATGGATTCAATCTCAAAATTTTTATCTTCCTTCTCTCTTGTTATATTCTGTCTCTAAAAAGCAATTGTGAGTTGGGGATGCAGCTCTATCAATAGAGTCCTTACCTATGATACAAGAAGCCCTAGAATTGAGCAAAGTCATTTTTGACTATGTATGTATTGAGTTCCAGGCCATTTAGGCTACAAGTGACCTAGTTGAAAAAGAAGAAGAAGGAGGAGGAGGAGGAGGAAGAGGAGGAGGAGGAGAAGGAGGAGACAAAGAAGAGGAAGAGGAAGAAGAAGGAGAAGGAGAAGGAGAAGGAGAAGGAGAAGGAGAAGGAGAAGGAGAAGGAGAAGGAGAAGGAGAAGAACAAGAACAAGAACAAGAACAAGAACAAGAACAAGAACAAGAACAAGAACAAGAACAAGAACAAGAACAAGAACAAGAACAAGAACAAGAACAAGAACAAGAACAAGAACAAGAACAAGAACAAGAACAAGAACTAGGGCTTGAATGATGGCTAAGCAGTTAAGAATACCTGCTGCTTTAGCAGAGGACCACAGTTCCATTTTTAGCACTTGTACACTAGTATTTGGTAGCTCACAACCTCCAGCTCCAGCAGTGACTCTTCTGGCCTCACATGCTCATATACATATACACAAAGAAAGACACAGAAGTAAAAATAATTATTAATCTTTTCTAAAGTTTAAAAAGAATTGTTTCTTTCCTATTCATTCTAAGGCTAGCTCCTTGTGTTCTATCCCATTTCTTTTCTTCATTTTAGAATATTCCATTTCAATAGTTTTCATCCCTTCTGGAAAGACATATACACAGGCCTCCTTTACTAAATATACTTTCCTTTAACTGTACTACCTACTCAACATGTAGTTTCTTCTCTCTTTCCCCCATGGAAGCTTCAGCTTTCATTTCTGTAGATACACACACAGAAATTAAACTCTGTAATGTGTTATGCCCTCCTTCTCTTCAAATCCAAAGTTTATTGGTAGTCCACATCCTTGATTTGTTTGCAGTGTGCTTTGATGAAAACACAGCCATGAAATCAAAAGTGATGTAGATTCTGATTAAAATTTAGTTTTTAATCCCTTTGTAATTTTTCTTTTTCAGACCTGGGAATGGAACCCCTGGCCTTGTACACGCCAGGCAAGTGCTCTCCCTCTGGGCTGTAGCCTCAGCTCTTTAGCTTTCAAAAATATTCTCAATGTATACCCCAAGCTTGCCTGCAGTTCATTATGTAGCCCAGGCTGATCTCCAATATGTGATTATTCTGTTTTAGCCTCTTGAGCACTAGGATTACAGGTGTGTTTCACACTTAGCTTACATGACTGTTTTGATCCACATTACCAAGTGTAGGAAAATGTGCACCTTTGAACTAGTTATAAGGACTGCAGAAAATTAGATGTGAAATACCTAATATATAGTAGCATTAATTAAGTGATATTTATATACTTTCTGTGTCTATATTTGACAAGTTCTTTTGCTGGTCTTTCTCTTACTGCCTCTTCTCAAGGATTTGTTTATCTCAAGATTTTTTCATTTGATTTTTTTTCCTATTGTGATACTATACACACAAGCACCTTGCCTATTGCTTCTAATATATGTTTCTGCAGAGCTTTGACATCTAACTCTTGGTATCTTTTCTAGAAGCCTGATGTGAATTTCCAGTTTAAAGATCCATACATTATAGGAGCCCTCCCTAATCCACAATTCATTTGGCCATAGTCAACCATAATTTGAAGATATTAAATGGCAATGTTCAGAAGTGAGCAACTCATATATTTAGAATGGTGTGCCATTCTAAGTAGTATGATAAAATATTGTACTGCCTGCATCATCTGATCCTGCCCGGAACATGATTCCTTCCTTTGTCCAGAATACCCATCTTGTATGTGCTACCAACCCATCAGTCACTTAGGATCTACTCTGCTCTCACAGGAGTATCACTATTTTTAAGTAATACTGTTTTACTTAACTAAGATTGCCTTTCAACAATAGAGTAGTAATGGGAGTAATTCAGACAAGATGAAGAAGTTGATTCACTTAAGTGAAAGGGTGAGACAGAGGGAAAAAGCCGTATGCTGACACTGCTAAGATCTACTTCAAGAATGAGTTTCCTACCCAGGAAATGGTGAAGACAGAAAAAAATGTACTCACTTTTCTGTCACATTTCACACTGTGAAAGGCATAACCACAGGTGGGGCAACTGCTTTGTTAACAGGGAATGGGTATTAAATTAGGAGGTAGGAGATATGAACAGAAAGCATGCTCTAATAGATGACAGCATGTTGTGCCAGAAAGCCTTGAGTCTATATTGAAGAGATTCCCTGAAATACGAATACCACTATATCACTGTGGGAAAGCATGGATACACGGTTTATCCACAGACTGAAAAATACGCACACACACACACACACACACACACACGCACACGCACATGCATATATATATATATATTACTTTTTGATACTATACATGGGTCCCAGTCATCTACTTGAATTTTTAGTAATGTATTCCTTATAGATAAGGAGGGGTTACATGATGTGCTTTCTGTGATTCAGCTTTGGGGAATAAGTGAAAAGAAGAGCTGGTAAAGCCAAAGACATAGAGATAGCTAAGGGAAGGTGCAGAATTCTAGGCAAAAGCGTTTGGTTTGATAATGTGAGGAGTTCAGACAAGCAGAGTAATCGAATTTAAATTTAGCATCTTTATGAGGGATGCGCTAGGGCAAAGGAAAGCTGGGGCAAAGGAGCCATTTAATTAGATACTGTGATAACCAGATATTACTTTCTGTGATGTTAGAAGGGAAAAAAATGTCAAAACCCAAGGAGCCTTGCAGAGAAAGGATATGAGAAATCTGGTAGCATATTGGATATGGTATAAAGATTTCAGCGGAATCAAAAACCATTTCACTGCTGTACGAATAAGACACTGGAAAGCTAATGCCAAATTTAGGAGGAAGTTTTGTGTTAAAAAGGATTCGGCTAGTGAGGAAGGAAAATGATTAAAATTTTGACATACTAAATTTTAGGAAACAATATGAAACTCTAGGGAAAATACCTTGTGGGCAATAGAAGTAGAAAACAGAAAATGAAGTCTTAAGTTTGTTAGTTGGTCCTGGTGCTGACTATATTAGAATCATTTGTATACCAAGAATATACAAATGAGGAAAATAGATGAACTTCCCCTGGGGGAGTGAGAACAAAGAGATATGGGATGGGGGGGTGAAGAACGGACCTTTCCAAGAGCCAGGGGGAAGAGGTAGGAGGAAAAAGGAAAGCTTGGAAGAACCAGACAAAGAAATCAAAAGCACAAAAGAAGACAGAGTGTAACAGAAGCCTACTGACTTTTGCACTAATTCATCAGGCCCTGGCTGACTCTTCTGTTATATATACTCCTGCTCTCTTTCACTCCCCCACCTGGGTCCTAAGCTTTTCTTTTCATCCATTGTTTAGCTGGGCCTCCTGGGCCTCAGAGTGTAATTATTATTCCTACTGTCTGAGTCACTCTGAATTCATGCTTCCCTGCATCAATCACCTATTAACCCTTCCTTCGTAGGTAGTTAGTATGCCAAGGATACTCATTTGCACAAAACACCATGCTGTAGTTACTAATACGATAATGGATGATGAACTGGGATAAAAGAAGAGTGGCATTCCTTTCCAATAAGGTGAACTGCTAGAACATAGTATAGCTATTCTAGTCTGCATTTATTTGTACAGAAACAGTGAATAAAGCATCACACAGATTCAATCTTTTTAAGCCCCTACTGTGTGCACAGCTGCCACAAATTAGTGATTATTTTATGAGTAAATCAATATGTAACATGAATATCAATGAAAATAACATCTTCAACATTTGTATGTATATTTTTCTCTCTTTAAAAATATTCTTTCTTTACCATGCATCTTGCTTCTATTTCTTTCTCTCTTTTGCGTTTTACCTGTCAATCATGCTTCTGTATTTTGAAATACTCATATTTTATATATATACCCACATATGCTATCAGACTCTGCAATCTTTTATATGTTAACTTTCATGTTTTATTTATATTCTTTATGCTATTCTCGGTATTGAATGTTCAACAATCAGAATATAATGAAGAAATTTTATAGCAATTCAACCTATGAATTGAATAATTTATGTTTTCCAATTTTGTATATCTCATAACACTTTATTAATAGAATGTACAACATAGGGATCTAAAATTGCCTTTGATTCCAAAGTACATATTTTCTCCTGCACTTCCACTTTATTTTATTTTGGTTCCACAAAATGAAACCCATGGCCTTATCTTTTCTTCTCATTACCTCAGCAAGAATATTTGAAGCAAAAGGGCTGGAAAACTGAGGTATGATGATAAACAGTAGCTTAAAGAACAACAAGAATAGAAGAAGTACAAAGCAACTCATATGTTGTTTCATCTTGATCGACTTGCTGAATATTAAAGATAAGAAAAAAATCTTGAAACTGATGGGGGTAATGGGAACTCACACATGGAATGTCTTACTCTCTGCTTTTAAATGACAATATCCCAAACTTGGTAACTTATACAGAAAAAAAATGTCATTTACATATAGTTCTAGAACTAGGAAGTTGAAGATTAAGGTGGCAAGGCCATTGATGTAAGATTCTTCCCTTGCATTCAAGGAAATTAGAAAGGGAAAAGGACCAAACATTGTAAAGCCTTTGTGGCAAGGACCTTAATCCTATTCGTGCTGCATTGTCCTCTGTGAAACAATCACATTTTGATGGTTCCACCTTATAACACTATGGCATGGATTTGAGGGGACACAATACACAAACTGTTGAACTTTGTCCCTATGTCCAAATAAGTATCTTTCTCATAAATAAAATACATTTATTGTATCTCAGTAGCCTCAAAACAATTAATTCAGTCCAGCATCAACTTTGGCATCTAAAGTCTAATCTTAAAAATGTTTAAATCAAGTATGAGTGAAACTCAAAATCAGATTAATCCTCAGGCAAATTTCTCTGTATTAACAAGTGTACAAGGTCAAAATCCTTATGGATTAGTGTGGTATAATGATGAGGTAAACGTAAAATAGGTATTCCTATCCCAAGCATGAGCACAAAAAAGAAAATTTGGATAAGTCTCTAAGTCTCACAGTAAAAAAAAAAAAAAAGTAAATATCATTAAATCATAAGGCTTGAAAATATTTATGTTGGTTTACATTTTCATCAACTAGACTCATCAGGTTATAAAAAAACCTAAAATACATCAACAGGAAAAGGAAGAAATAAAATTACCTTTATTTATAGCTGACAAGACTATATATGTTGAACATACTGAAGATTGAATGATGCAATAAACATCTGTTGTAACAAATAAAAAATATAGTAAAGAAATATCAACATGCAATCATCAGCAGTGTCTATAAACTAACAAGGAATTCTCAAAAAAAAAAGATTAAGTAAACAGCCCAATTTATAGTAGAATCATCGTTATCAGCAGCAGCAACAACAACAATGATAATAAGAATAATAACAATGTACTAAAATTCATATGGGACTACAAAACACTGAATGGCCAAATCAGCTCTGAGAAAAAAACCTAGAGGCATTTGTTTCTTTATATGAAATTATAGTACAAAATATAAAAGTTAAAAAGACTTGTCATGAGAACTCATAGATTTGTTAGTGAAATATAATATAAATGTCTATAATCAATACAAACCTATGTGACAAGTGAAACTGGTAAGAGGAATGAACAAGATATTTTAATATGTTCTTTTAAACAAGCAACACCTAGAAAACTGAATTTCCACATACATGTGAATGAAATTGGACTTTGTTTTACCACATTCAAAACCATCAACCCAAAATGAGTAAAACACTAAACTTAAGACTTGAATCTATAAATTTTAAGAAGTAAACAGGAGAAAACCTCTTTAACGTTAATCATGACAATTTAGCTTTGTTGTGCGGAAGATACTTATGACCGAAATGCTTAGAAAATGTGACAGGTGAGTGCTCATTCCTGAATAGCACATTTAGACCATATCCTTCAAGACTTAGAAGACACTGCGTAAGAGAACTGAAAGAATATAAAATCTAGAAAACGCAGAAAAGAGATGTAAAATGGTATTTCCCTGGCATTACAGAGCCATTCTAAACATGATCTCATAAAGCTGCAGTTGCCTGCAGTGAGCCACACAAGACTGGGCCTGTCAATAACCAATTATGGATTGGGGAGGTGCTAATGGGTCCTACCCTTCCCTGCTAAACTACTGACAACTGATGGATTGGATTTAGGGGATGTAAGGGGGACAGTATTTAGTCGTGTACCCAACTCAATGGTGAGCTCACCAGGTTCCATTGGATAGTTCAAAACCCATGGCTATACAGATGGACATCATTAAAACCAGGCTCCAAAAAAAAAAAAAAAAAAAAAAAAAGAAAAGAAAGAAAAGCATAAATGTGGGGGAGGAAGTGGGGGAGAATAACAAGAGCTCAAGGGAGATGAATGAGTATAAACAGAACACATTGTCCAAGAACACATTTGATCAAAAAATGCTAAAATGTATATGGTTTCTAAAATTAAATTTGGTAAAAAAAGAAACAAAAAGCCTGTTTTATGAGATCATGTAGTTGCCTGCAGTGAGTCCACGCAAGACTGGGCCTGTCAATAACCAATTATAGATTGGGGAGGCGCTAATTTTTACTATCATTATTGTAGTGGTTGATTTTCTGTGCTGACTTGACTAAACTAAACAATTTTCATATTCTGGTAAGAGTATTATTTCTGGGTTTGTCTGTAAGTATGTTTTCACAAGAAATAAAAATCTTGAATGGGTAGATTAAAAAAAGATTTATCTTCACTAATATGGACCTGACAGAGAAGGGATGCAGTTTCTCTGTCACTATCTTCTTGAAGAGAAACAATCGTTTATCCTGCGCTCTCTCTCTCTCTCTCTCTCTCTCTCTCTCTCTCTCTCTCTCTCTCTCTCTCTCCTGGCTGTGTGTGTCTGTATTTGTTCCCATCTGCTGCAGGAGGAAGCTTCTCTGATGATGGTTGAGCAAGGCACTGATCTATAAATATAACAGAATGTCATTAGGAGTCATTTTATGTCTTTTTAAAAATTTTTTTTTAATTTTTAAGAGTTAACCCATGATACTTTATATTATTTGAGGCTATTGTGAAAAGCGTTGTTTCCCCGATCTCTTTTTCAGGCTATCATTTATATATAGATAGGCTACTGAGTCTACTGACTTAAATTTGTATACAGCCACTTTGTTGAAGGCATTTATCAGCTACAGGAGTTCTTGGATTTTTTGGAGTCACTTATGTATATTATCATATCATCTGCAAATAATGATACTTTATCTTCTTTCTTTCCCCTTGATTTCCTTCAGTTGTCTTATTGCTGTAGATAAAATTTCAATTACTATATTGAATAGATATGGGGAGAGTGGACAGCCCTGTCTTGGTTCTGGTTTTAGTAGAATTGCTTTGAGTTTCTCTCCATTTTATTTGACGTTTGTTATAGTTTTGCTGTAAAATGCCTTTATTATGATAAAGGATGTCTCTTTTATTTTTACTCTCTTCAGGACTTTTATTATGTAGGGGTGTTGGATTTTTGACAAAAGGCCTTTTCTGAATCTAATGAGATGATTCTGTGTTTTCCTTCTCTCACTTTTTTTATATGGTGATATGGTAGATTACATTTACTGTTTTCCACATGTTGAACCACCCCTGCATCCCTGGAATAAAGCCCACTTGATCATGGTGGATGATCTCTTTGATGTGTTCTTGGATTCAGTTTGCAAGAATTTTACTGAGTATTTTTGCAATTTTGTTCATAACGGGAATTGCTTTGCAGTTCTCTTTCTTTGTTGAGTCTTTATATGGTTTGGGTATCAGAGTAACTATGGCCTCATAAAATGAATTTGGCCATGTACCTTCTGTTTCTATTTTGTGGAATAATTTGAGGAGTATTAGCATTAACTCTTAGTTTAAAAGTCTGGAAGAATTCTTCACTAAATCCTGGGCTTTTTGGTTTGGTTAGGAGAATTTTAAGGGCTGCTTCTATTTCTTTAGGGTTTATACATAAATTTAAATTGTTTATCTGATCTTGATTTAACTTTGGTAAGTGATATCTATCAAAAAATTAACTCTTTTAGATTTTCCAATTTGGTGGAGTGCAGGTTTTATTTATTTTTCCACTGTTTATTTGCGTTTTCATAGATTTAGGTATTTATTCATTTCCTATTTAAGGACCTCTATCATATTCATAAAGGCTATTTTAAGTTCTTTGTCTCTGGGTTTAACCGTGTTGCAATTCTCAGGGCCTACTGCATTAATGTTGCTGGGCTCTAAGAGGAGACATATTACCTTGGCTACTACTGATTGTGTGTTGATGCTGACATCTAGGCATGTGGGGTTGGGAAGATTGTAATTCCAAGTATTCGTATCTGGTTTTGTCTTTGTTGGTGGATGTTTTGTTCCTTGGTTTCTGTTGCTCTCTCTGGTTCTTAGGAGGTTGTTGTGGTTATGTTTGCCTGATAGGGATTTTTCTGGGTTCATGATATGTGTTGCCACTGGAGGTTCTGGGCAAAATATGGTCCTATGTATTAGGAGCTGACACTTAGGAATAGGGTTGGGTTAAGAGGGGTAAGCTGTTGGGATCTTCAGGAGGGAAGAAAGCAGGGTGTTCCATCAGGATCTGTTTAGTCCCTAGAAATAGGGGCAGAGAGTAAGAAGAGGCTACAACAGGTGGTTTGCTACAGATCTGAGGATGGGACTGGACCACTGGATATGGAGGAGAGGAGGGAGAACGAAGAGCTGAAGCTCACTTGCCTTCTCAGCTGGCCTACTTGCTTCTCTGCCAGGCTTGTCTCGTGGGTTCCCAGAGAAAGCCTACTGGAGTTAGGGTCCAGGACTGCAGGATCAGTGGGGAGGAAATTTGGAGGAGGAGATCTGCACAGTCCACTGGAGATGCCATTTTACCACATTCTAGTATTTATTTCAAAACAAAAGCTCATGGGTACTGGCATGGGCATGTTTATCATGACATGATTTAAAATAGCCAAGTTGTGGGGAAAGGGTAGATTCCCATAAAGGAATGAGTGGATGAAGAAAGTAGGTTAAACAGACTCCATGGATTGAGTCACAAAAAGAAAGGAATTATTTTGTTTGCTGGAAAATTGTCCGGACTGAAGATCATCATCTTAAAGCAACAGTGAGACAGAATCATAAAGATAAGTATCACAAATTTTCTCTGGAAAAAAATAAGAGATCACAGAGAAATAGGAGTTGGACTGTTTGAGAAGAGAAAGTAGATCAAGTAGAGACCACAGTAAATGAAGTTGACAAGGATCATGGATGTCATGAAGGTGTGTGTGTGTGTGTGTGTGTGTGTGTGTGTGTGTGTGTGTGTGTGTGTGTGTGTGTGTGTGTGTGTGTGTGTAGGTTCATTTTGCTTTGTTTTGGCATTGTAGTGCTGTGGTGCAAAAAGTATCATTGCTGTGCTCACTTAGATTTAACCATACATTTATTAGTTTCTTCACTTTTTCTTTTTCTTATAACATGAGTCCTTTAAAAATAACTTCAGTTACAGTTGTTTGAAAACAATCTTTATTTTATCTTTGTAATATTTTTGCTAAATGCTAACTTCTAGTCTGGTAGTTGTCATTAAGCTAAGTGAGGTTATAATTCTTTTGTTTTCTGATTTCTTTTCTTGCTTTTGAAACATCAGTCTTGAATCTCAACTGTTCCTTTGATGATAACTTGTCTCCCCCTTTTTTATATTGTTTTACTCAAGGCCCTTTTTTTCAAGGTTGCCTCTTGTGAAGAGCTTTCTATTTCTAGGACTTGTAGAATTTATTAATTGGATTTTTATCATTGCTTTAAACAATTTGCCTCTGCTCCAGATTTCTACCCTTTTGTATTTTTGATTGTGTCTATTCAGTAAACAATTTTAAACACTCTTGAGTATTTTGATATAAGTATTGTGATATAAAGGCTTCAAATCAGATAGATTAGTACACTGATGATTTTTTTGAAAATTATTTTCTTGGGCTAGGACCATCACTCAGATTTAAAGCTCTTTCCTAGCATGCATAAGACTCTGGGTTTGGTCCACAGAACCTCAGGTTTTTATTGGTGGAGGTGATGGTGATGTTGGTGGTGGTAGTATATTTGTTTGTTTGCTTTTTGTCTCTTCCAGACTCTTTGCTTTCTATGTATCAAAGTCTGAATGTTTCTGTCTCCTTAAAATTCAAATGTTGAAACTTAACTCCCCCAAAGTTGTACATTTCTTTTAAACATCTTGGTAACACTTTCAAATCCAGTTTTGTAACCCTTGTCTTAAATAATTTCATTCTTCTTGAGGAATGTAAAAACTGCTTTCCATAATGGTTGGATTCTAATACTTCCACAAGCATATTAGACCTTGATGCTGTCTGTTCATCTTGTTCTTCCTATTTCTTCCTGTCATATTAGTGTGGTTTTAATTTGTTTTTCCCAAAGAATTGATATTGTTGAGAATATTTTTTGTGTTGGTTGACAATTTGTAATCTACTTTGGAGAAATCTCTATTCATGATCTTTGGCCATTTTTTAAATTGTTTTTCTATGGTTGTTCTACATGTTCTTTATGCCATCGAAATACTAGAACCTCATCCGGCACATAACCTGTAAGCTTCTCTACCATTATATGAGTTGTTTCATTTCATTTATTGTGTCCTTTGATTCATAAGTATTTTGTAATTCAATAAAATCTAAATGTATCTGGTTTTTTTCTTTTGTTGTTTATGTCCTTAGTATCATGTCTAAGAAAACATTGCCAAATAGAAAGCTATAAAGACTTATTCCTATGGTCTCTTCTAAGGGTTTTGTTTTACCTCTGATATTTATACTTTTTGATACATTTGTTGAGTGAATTTTTCTAATGTTGAGTGATGTTACATATAGTATAAACGTTTAAGTTCTTTTATATATAGCTGTTTATTTTAGCACCATTTGTCAAAGATGGTGTTTTCTCCATCTTGATGCTCTCATTTAAAATCAGTTGATTATAACATTTTAAAATTTATTTATTCTATCCTTTTGCTGTATCCTTTTGCTGGTAATATATTTTAGTTAATACTATTGATTTTATTAGTTTATTGTATGTCTGTGAAGGGATGCAATGGGTATGGCTGTGTGTGGATATGAAGAAAGAAACACAAGCAGTCAGGCTTGGTGCCAAGTACCTTCACCCATTCAACTATGTCATCTGCCCGGAAACATCGGGTTTTAATTCTTCTGCCTTTGTAGCAAATGTGAGCTTCCCATCTTTGTTGTTCTTGCTGTCATTTGCTTACTTGTGTGTCTTTCAGTCTCATTATAAACTTGTATATCAGTCATGCTGTTTCTGTCCTCCTACCAAAAAGAATTATTGAGATATTGTTAGGTAGTGCATTAAATTTTTAGGTTCCTTTACCAAGCATTTCTGTCTTAAGTGCATTAGCCCTTCCAATCCAGGAACAATTGTCTAGGTAAATAGGTGTTCTTTAATTTCAACAATACTTTATAATTTCTAATATTCAATAATATACTCACCCTTGCTAAACTTATTTCTATGTATTTTATTCTTTTTGATGCCATCATAAATGGAATTTGTATTTATTTTCTTCTTAGGTTATTAATTTCTAGTATATTAAATATAGCAAAGTTTTTATGTATTGCTTTTTTAGTACACAATTTTGATAAATTTTATTTTATTCATTTTTATATTTTCTATTCATTTGCTGACATTTTAGTTGCCAAGTCTTTCTGTTTGTTTCAAGGATGTTAGTAATTGCTTTTTCAGTGATTCAAATATTGTACTGTATGCTTGTGAATCTATATGCCAGTAATTATGCTTGAATAGCATCACAGGGCAAAGTTATAAAATATTGATGCAAAATATGTTGTCCTAGGATATAGGGTTGTCATGCCTGACTGGCAGCTGAACATATGTTCCTCACTGGGGTAACGATGACCATCTTTCCTTCAGATAAAAGGAAGAGCTGTCAACCAGAGGCAGGAACAGATCACAGATTTGAATTGTGTTGTTATGGGTGTGGGAAAGGATCCTTCCTACTATGGCCTGGCTATTATCACCATAGGTCTGAATACACTGCTGATATTACCATTTAGACTCCTTTAAGAGACTACTGAGACCCTCACAGTCCTTCCCCATGTGGACATCTTGTCTTTGGAACTCTTTGTGTCATGACCTCAAGACTGTGTTGGACCAGTCTTGCAGATGTCTTTTCACCTTGAAGACCAATCATTGGGTGTTCTTCTCCAGCATTGTGTGCTTCTGTATGCCCTGGCAGCTGGACTTCTGGTAACTAATATTCTCCATGTGTGTTGGTATCAGAGAGGACATTTCTATTGCTTCCACTAGTCATTGTTCTATTCCATTTTGCCTTCAAACTACATAACCTTCTCCTAGAATGACTTTAACTCCTCAGTGAAGCTGAATAGTTCCACCATGTCCAACAAACAGATCAACCACTCAGGTCTATTTGAAATCAACCATGGAGCAGAACTCTGCTGGCTGATTTTTCCCAGGTACTCTAGACCCTGAGTGATGCTGTCTATCACGTTTATCAGCTCTCTGTGTTTGCTAGATAGAACTTTGCTTTTAATGTGGCTCAGGCCAGAAGAAACGATAACAGTCTGACATTTTTTGGTTCTACTCTGCATCTTTAGATGTAGTTACATGTGAAAAATGTTTCTTCACAGTGCAGAAACCCCTACTATAGATTATCCAAACTTGGGGCAGAATTTCCTAGACATTTTTGTCTAATGCCACAACTTTTCCAGATTAGGCTCTGTAGTGGTTTATATGAGAGTAGTTCAAATAGGCTCATATATTTGAATGCTTGGTCACTACGATGTGGGGTCTGTTTTAGAAGGATTAAGATGTACAACTTGTTGGAGTAGATAGCCTTACCGGAGGAGGTGTGTCTCTGGGTGTAGACTTTGAGTTTTCAAAAGCCCACCCACACCATTTGCATGTCCAGTTTCTCTCTTTCTCCCCCCCCCCCGTGTGTGTGTGTGTGTGTGTGTGTGTGTGTGTGTGTGTGTGTGTGTGTGTGTGTACGTGCCTGCTGTCTATGGATCAGGATGTAAAGCTCTTGGGTACTCCTAAAGCACCTAGCTGATCTGCTTCCCACAAGATGATCATGAACTAACACTTAAGCTGTAAACAAGCCCTCAATTAAATGAGTTTTCACAAAAGTTGCCTTTTTCATGATGTCTCTTTACAGCAAAGGAAGAGAAACCAAGACAGGCTCACCTGAACCATCATCTTAGGCATCATTAGTGAATGACTTTTTATGTGCCACCTGGGTACTACCACTCAGTTTAATCTATTCCTGGCTATAATAACAATGTGATCACATCTAAATCAGCTTTTTCTTCTTATCACCACCTAAAGTGGGCCTTCAGTTTCTTCATCCGAGGTCTTCCTTTTCTTGAAGCTTCAGGTACAAGATGTGATCACCCTGGTGCTTGGCCATCTTCAGACAAGTGAGATAACTACGAGGTTTCATCTCCTAGCTATTTCAGCCTTTCCATAAGCAACTTCTCCCTCTCCCAGGCCCAGCTTCATTTTCTCAGCTGTACTTGCTGCTCCTGGCCTGGGCTGGAGTAACAAGGGTAACTGAAGCAGCCACGGAGATAGCGGGATCCTAGACTGAGTGACCAAGAGACCTACTCTGTCTCTATAGTATCATCTTCTTTTGTGATGTCAGAAGCCAGCCCCCCACTGACCCCTCCCACTTCTGGGCTCTACCTCCATGCCTTCCTGAAAAGCTCAGAATTGTTTGTTTCTTCTTCTCTCATATATCCTGACTGCAGTTTCCCCTCCCTTTCTCCCCTGGCCTCTCCCACCTACCTCCACTCTCCCCCAGATCTACTCCTCCTCCATTTCTCTTCAGAAAAGAGAAGGCCTCCCAGAAAAGTCAATCAAACAGGGTACAACAAACTAGAATAAGACCAGGTACATGCCATCACATCAAGACTGGACAAAGAAACCCAGTAGGAGGAAAAGGGTCCCACGAACAGGCAAAATAGTCAGGGACAGCCCCCACTTCAACTGTGAGGATTCCCATGAGTACACCAAGCTACTTAGCCATAACATATACACAGAGAACCTAGCTTAGACCTGTACATGGTCCATTTGATGGGCTGTGTTCTTGTAGTGTGTCCCTCACCACTCTGGTTCCTCTGATCCTTCCTCCCACTCCTCCACAGGACTCTCAGAGCTCTGTATAATGCTTGTCTGTGCTACTCTGCATCTGCTCCCATAAGTTGCTGGATGAAGTCTTTCTGGTCTTTTTATGACAATTCCTAGTAATGGGGGACACAGAGCTTGAACTGGCCATCTTCTGTAACCAAGCAAGGCCTCATGGGACTGGGACAACGACTCAGCCACAAAACCTTCTACCTACAGTTTATCCTGCAGGGAGAGTGCTGGGACCAGAGCCTAGCAGATTTGTTTTTGATGCAGTTTTTCTGATGAATGTTTTAAGTACTTTTGAATCTGCTTCCTACTTAAACTTTCTGCTCAGTTGTTCTCTAAGGCTGTTTGTATGCTTCCAGATAGAAGCAGAGGAGTTGTTTCCTCTTTAGACTCCATTGATACCTAAGTGGGTTATCATTCATTCATTACTGCTGAGTGAAGGTGAGTGCCCCTGCTTGACACTGGGCCTGCAGGAATACTTCAATTGGATAGAAGGATTAGATAATTATCAGTGTCCTTCTCCATGGGTTCTTCACTGATATCATCAAAGGTGAGTCCAAAAATTAAAACCTAATAATATAACAAAACATCTTGAGATTTTTTTCTAAGCTCTGTCTATCTAATACCATCAATGAAAGAAGTGATGTGTTGCTTGCTCATATGGGCTCTGCTGACACTTAGATGACAGAGTTCATTGGGACTCATTAATGCCTAACAAAAATGAAATCCAAGCTTCGTACTTGGCATTCTATGGCACCACCAAGAAGCATATTTAGGATACCATGTTACAGCTTAAATAGAATAGCCTAGCTGATATAGGAGACAGGCACAGATTATTTTGTGTATGTCATGAATGTATTGGTTATTGATTTTAAAATTTTCTGTTCTAAGAAAGAATAATGTTCATTTGACCATAAAAAGTAAGAATTTTGTTGAGTTTTCTTTTTCTTTTCTTTCTCTTTTTTTGGATGAGTATGTGTGTATGTCTGGGACCATTCTATTTTGAGGTTTCTGATTCCTTCAACAACCATATGAAAAATAGAGAGAATAAGAAAATATCTAGGATATTCCTTATATTCTGAGATTTCTAATCAGTTATCCTCCTCTCTTATCTACTGAATATATGTATATATATACATATATATACATACACATACATATATATACATATGTATGTATGTGTATATATATATATATATATATATATATATATATATATATATATGAAAAGAGAAAATAGGTTTTTTTTTCATCTTGGCAGAATTAAAATTCTCCAGAGTTATTAGAGCAAGTATTGTAAACTATATTTATTAAGAAATTTTCACCATATATTCATAATTAATATAAAAAATCAAGGGGGTTTCTTTAATAACATACTTTACAATCCAATCAAACTGGCTGTGTTTCAGAAAGAAAAGGTCTTCATTGCAATAACATATATTTATTCATACTTCAGCATGTTGCATCAACAATGAAAAGTTCTTGAGGAGATGGAAAAACATCACTCCATATGGAACCAGAACTTCTGCTGGTAGCACTTTGGTTATGTCCTTTAGCAGCTTTTGCTGGCATCCCTGTTGTTAGATAAGAGGTATGTGCATTAAGGCAAAATTTTTGAAATTCCTCATCAGTGTACATTTTTAAGTATGGATCCCAGGAGGAGTGCAAATCTTTAACCTCATGCCAGTTTATAAATATACAGTTATTGAAAGAGAGCTCAGCTTTCTAATTTATCCTATCCTGTTCCTTAGTTACCAGTCAGTGCTGGGGGAGAAGGTGGCTCTACACAGTAAAATGAATTGGTTCCAATTAAGACACATAGTATGTCTTACTATAAGATTTTTCTAATGATAAAATTTGTCCATTAAGAAATGGCCTATCATTTCATGGGAGAGTCCTTTATCATTAGCCTGCTTCAAGTTAATCGTTAGTATACAATTGGTTCATATACTTGCCACTTGGTCTAGATAGGCTTATAATTCTATCTTACTCATGAAAAATCAATTCAGCAATATTATCACATTCTGTCTTGGACTTCTAAAATCACAAACGATAGACATAAGTTTATTCTAGAATCTGAGAGTCCAAGATGAATGTGTTCCCTTGATAGAGTTCTGGTGAAGGTCCATATCCTAGCTTACAAATGGCCTCCTTCTCACTGAATACTCACACAGCCCTTCCTCGGTATTTGTATGTAGGATGGGAAGGAGGAGATAATAAAGACATGCGCAGAGAATATTTTCCTTTTCTTATGAAATCAACAGTCCTATCAAATTATAATTTCATCTGTAATAATGCATTTGACAGTTACTCACCCTTATTTCCGTGGCTGGGTATTTGCTTCCCACCATGGCGCCCAAAGGCAAAGTAGATACAAGATAGAAGAAGCAGATATTTTGAAGAGAACAAAGAAACTCTCAAGTTTTACCTTCGGATTATACTGGGAGCCAATGCCCTCTACTGCCTTGTGACCTTGGTTTTCTTCTATTCGTCTGCCTCATTCTGGGCCTGGGTGGCCCTGGGCTTTAGCTTGGCAGTGTATGGGACCAGCTACCACTCTATGAGCTCGATGGCTCGGGCATCCTTCTCTGAGGATGGGTCCTTGATGGATGGTGGCATGGACCTCAACATGACCAGGGCATGGCAGAGCACCTTAAGGACGTGATCCTACTGACAGCCATTGTTCAGGTGCTCAGCTGCTTCTCCCTCTACATCTGATCCTTCTGGCTTCTGGCTCCAGGCCGGGACCTTTATCTCTTGTGGGTAAGGGTGCTGGGCTCCTGGTTCACAGCAGACAGTGGAGCCCCAGCACCAGAGCTCAAGGAAAAACTCCAACACCGACAGGAGCGGCGGCAGATGAAAAGGTTATAGTGTCCTTACTGTGGCCGTAGGCTGCTTGGCGCTGGTTGGCTCTATTAGGCTGTGTGGCCCCATGCCTGGAGCAGTGAGGGCCTAGTTTAAGGGCCCAAAGCAGCCTGAATTATAGGATCACTAAATAAACAGTTTCAAATGTGGCAAAAAAAAAAAAAAAAAAAGAATACATTTGACCGCATTCCCCTACTAAACATCTATCTCTCACTATGATGCCACCAGGGGATAGGTCTATAACATGTAAACTTTAAAGGACTCAATTAAATTCAAAGCATCCTCCTTAATACATTTCCAGGATACATTTATACAACAACAGCAATTTGCTAGGCTACAAGATAAGAGAGTGGTATCTAACAGTATCCAATTTCTTTTCAGAGTCCTCAATGGATTTGGCATAATGCTTTTCACATCAGAGATTAGGTTTGGTTATGGTTATGGTTTGAATCTTAAATGTTCCCGCAAAAGCTCAGGTATTGAAGGTTTAGACTCTAGCTCATGGCTCTATTAGGAAAATGTATGAAAACTTTAGGAGAGTTGAGCCTAAGGGTTGAAGGAATTTAAGCTGGTAAGGTTGCTCTCGAAGGAGTTAATGGAATGCCAGCCTCATGCTCTCTATTTCCTGTTTCCCAGCTACCGTAAGGTGAGCAGTTTTGTTCCATTGTGTGCTCCCTATCATGACGTTTCTGCCAATTCCCAAGTTCTAAAGGCAAGGCCAAGTGACACTGGACTGAAACCAGGAACAAAACCTACCCTCATTAAGTCTCTCATCTCAGACATTTTTTTCATTATGATAGAAAGTTGTCATACTCACCAAACCACTTGAAGCGAGAAGGAAGGAAAGAACACGTTTGGCTATCCTGGAGGAAAGGACTTTGAGCTCTAAGACAGAAACATTGTATTTTCCTCAATGATTCAATGCTCAGTGTAATTCCCCAACACCTTAGCGCGGATTCTTGCTTCTCCCCCAACTCCATTACTTCCATCCATGTTACCTAGAACCCAGACACAGGAAAGTCTTTCTGTTTCTTTCAGTTGAACCTAATGTCTTACATGTTTTAGGTAAACATTATACTGCTGACCTACATTAAATCCTTTCATAATTCCACACTTCAGCTTTCATACAAGCCTCCTAACTTGACATGTCTAACTTGACATGTCCTTTCTAAACTTTATGAACAAGCAACTCCTTCAAAACCCAGTTAAGATGTTACAATATTTGTAAAGACTTTTGTGATTCGCACAGAAAACTAAAATAATAAATTGTTCTTTTGTAATCCCATGGCATTTTTTTCATGGGTTATCTTCTGTGATAATCCTTCTCACATAATTTGTACTTACTTATTTACATGTTTCACCCACTAGACTGACTGAAATGCTCATGGAAAGGAGCTGTTGTCTCCTTAGACTTTGTATACCCTAGTAAATAACACCCTGTGATTGTCTAGTAAACATTGGAAACATAGTTACTTTCAGGCCACACAATTTAATATTATTTTGGCTACCTTTCTTATTTAGAAATGACATTTTAAATGTCACTATAATATAAGATAAGTAGAATTTGTATATATATAATATATATATGTATATATATAATTTTATAAGAACTTTTATGACATACAGACATGGTATGTTCCTGAACAGATACTAAATTTTTTATCTCAAAATTTACATAGCCCCGAGGAATAGTGTGTGCATGCATGCACAAGCATTGATATTTTTAATTTGTTTTTTCTGATTCAGCATGTTTTCAATTTTGGCGTGTAGCCCTGAAAATTAACATAATTAATGTAGATTCTAGAGAAAAGTAAATAATTCTGTTTCTACTACTTATATCAAATCTCTATTTTGTTTACATAGAATCTAGGTAAGTTCTATATGACAAAAACCTGAACCTCCATTTCAAATGTTATACTTAAAAAATTCAATAATGGGAGATTTACTCATTCATTTCTATTTTGAGACAAGGTCTCACTATGTAGCCTAGGATAGTCTGGAGCCTCTCTGTATGTTTGGCTGGCTTTCATTTGCCTCTGCCCTACAAGTTCTGGGGTTAATGGTAAGTATCACCATGCCTAGAAAGATGTTTTTGAAGTTAAATTTTTAATTTATAATATTGGCTCAATAATGGAGATTTAAAGACTGAAAATATTAGGGAAGCAGCAATTAATGGAAACTTGGCTTGGTTTTAAAAACACATGGAAACACATTCAAACAAAAATTGGAAGTAATTACTAGATATCTATCTAAAATATCATCTTGTTTACAATGGCAAGCGTGATAAGTTTGCTTTCTAGTCTATAGTATCAAAATGATTGCATCTCAGTTTGTAGTCCCTCTGCCAAATGTAGCAATATCATCTAACAACTTGTTAGAAATTCAAACACTATCTTCCCATCCAAGACCTTCTGAATCAGAAATGGCACCATACAGTTCAGGAGTCTGCAATAACAAATCCTGCAGAAGAGTCTCCAAACCACTACTCTGTATTTGTATACTTTCTGAACTCCCTAGGCAATTATTTGTTATCTTCTCTCCTTTTTCCTGCACAGGGTTGATTATATATTGTTTGCAGGGGTTGGCACTATTATAACAATTACCTCAGCTCCCTTTGATTCTTAGCATGTTGGTGCTTGGGTTCATAGCCCAGAAGTCCAAGTTTGGTTCTCCATCCATGGATACCTCAGAAGATAAACTTAATCTTGTCAGCTCTTGATAACCAGAAAATCACTCTCAAATACTAGAAATCACATATATTGCCTTTGGGATATGCAGACTGTGTCCAGGAATAAACTTTGTCTAAAAACTCTGCTATAAAATTTCTGGATATTTATAAAGGTATAACAAAATTATTGAAGATACATGTTCTTCTGTTCTTTGTTTTTTAGCTTTATTTGTAATTCTGAAAGAACTAGACATCTCAGATATTCATCAATGGGGGATACATTTTTACATATATATTATTGAATATTTATTTGATAATATATTTCTGTTAAAGGATTTAGTAGTTCAACATATGGTTTAGAAAGATAAAATAGAGATTATTAAGAGCTATAAATAAACATTGGATTCTAGTTAAAGATAGACATACAGAAGTAAAATGTAATGATTTCTGCATTTTAGTTTAAAAAGCCTCAAAAATGAAGATAGGTTGTTAAGCAATAAAAAAAGGTGGAATGGTTATAATTGTAGAACCAAGGTAGTGAGCACATAAGAATTCACCAGACTTTTCTTTCAATATCCCTGGATATTTGAACTCTTTCCCAATGCTTCATGATTTTGCATTAGGTATATGCTCTATATGCTAATAGAGTTAGTATAAAGTTACAGCAATATTTATTATTGACATGAAATATGTCCTAGCTTTTAATGGAAATAATCAGCCTATAGAAATTTGTGCATAGTATAATCTCATTTATATAAAAACAGCATGTTTACACAGACAAATTAAGTGTCTGGAAAAACATATATGCAATTGTTAACATTGGAGACCCCGAAGGATATGATCACAAGGTAGGCACTCACGTTTTTCCTGAATGATTTTAATGTTTTGCGATATTCATGTATATTTAATGCAACATACAATGGACATTTCCATTTAAAACATTAATTAATTGGTTTTAATGATGACAGATGGTATAATTTAGGGGAAAGTAGGAGCTATCTGAACCTCTGCCTGAATACTTCTGGGGATCAGGAGCTACCTATTTCAAAAGACAGTCTGTTCTATTGTCAGAATAAGCCCCAATGGTAAGGGCTTCTTCTTCCTTTTTTTAATTAACAAACTGAAATCTGCCTGCCTTCATTCTTTTATTAGAATAACATCAAACAACATAGCACTCTACTATACAGTGAGTGCATAGTAAAAATGTAACTGAGGCAACTGACCAGCACGAGGAGTGGGCTTTAGACATGGAAAAGAGGGACCAATAGGATTTAAAAGGAAAGCACTGTTAATACAAAGACCTTTAACCCAGACACTGCTACCTGTTTTGAGTGCTGACCAAATCATTTATGCTAGCCTTCTGGGATCTTGGCAGGCTTGGCTGTGCTCTCTTACAAGGGGCACTGTCAGTTTGGTGATTCTTCCTAGCAGTAATACTGTTTGGTGCTGCAAACCAGGACTGAAATAAATAGCTGTGCTGAGGGAGTTTGCAGCCCCATGGAGGGAGCAACAGTGTCAAATGGCCTGATCCCCCCCCCGCCCCCGGTCCTTCTGGTGGCTGGACCACCAACCAAAGAATACACATGGAGGACCCATGTCTCGGACCACATATGTGGCAGAGGAGGGCCTTGTTGGCCATCAGGAGGAGGAGAGGCCCTTGAGCCTGAGAGTGTTAGAGGCCCCAATATAGGTGAATGCCAAGGTGGGAAAACAGGAGTGGGTGGGTGGGTGAGTGGGTGGGGGAATACCCTCATAGAGGCAGGTGAAGGGGAGGGGATAGGGGGTTTCAAAGAGGAGACCTGGAAAGGGGGAAACATTTGACATGTAAATAAAGTATCAAAAAATAAAAAAGAAATAGAAAAAAATCCTTGGCAATCAGAAAGCAATGAAGTTGTAATCAAACCATCAAGATGGCGATTATCTTTAAGGATGTAGTTTTGCCTGATATATATGTTTGAGAAACAACTTGTGAGGTTTGCAGTTGATGGTAAATTGCACAAGGAATGCTAAATAGTCTCAAATACATAGTTCAACACAGAAAGGCCTTGACCAATTAGGGAAACTCTCTCTAAAGTCACAGGATGGAATTTAAAAGGAAAATGCACAAATTGTTACTTTTAGCATGGACCCGTGGTTAAGCACTTATTTAAAGGGGAGAGAAAAATGGGCAGAATGGAAGTGCATTTGGTAGAATCTAAACCATGAAATTGTTGTGGGGGAACACATCCAAGAAAATCTCAGAATAAATGTATTTGAAAAACATTGAGATTGTATTTTATATTATTGTGTCAGATTTTCTCTTTTTTTTTCCATCCTTCCTAATCCCTTATAGTCCTTACTGATATATTTATATAATTTCAATTTTCAAGAATTATTTTACTTGTGTGTGCCCACATGAATGTGTCTATAGATATCCACAGAGGCCAGAAGGAAGCACTGGATTCCTTGGATCTGTCATCACAAGTGTTTTTGAGCCAACTGATGTGGGTGCTAGGATCCTAGCTCTGGGCTTCCCACAGAGCAGTAAGGAGTCTTCAGTGCTGCACCAGCTCCCCATTTCCAATATACTTTTTCTTTTCTAGAAAAACAAGTAAGCATATTATAAAGACATAACAGAAACTATAATGTAAAATAAAATAAATGTCACTCTGGTATATACACATAGGTAATGTTATACAGACCAAACAAGTTGTATTTATATATTTAGGAATATGTACCTATAAATAATTTTGTACATATATAGTATAAAAAGGATTAACCAAACAGAGGCCATGAACTCGAAGGAGAACAAAGGGGTGCATGAGAGGCATCAGAAGGAGAAAAGGGAAGGGAAATGATACAACAGTATTATTACAAAAAGATATTTTAAAATATTATCCTTAAAAGGTAAATGACAAAGAAGAAAGATGAGCAAGTCAAAGGATTTAAAAATGTGATTTCCACCAGGGAACTTTCTACAGCTGATAACACTTAACACACAAAAATCATAACCTTCCCATATACAAATGACAAATGGACTGAGCCTGGGTAGAAAGACGTTTCTAAAAGTGCAAGTCACAAGAGAAGCTTGATCAGTGTGAGCTGAGGATGTGTAGTGGTTCATTTGGTAATGCAACCTCCTCATGAGAAGACTTCATATTCCATCTATAACTGGTGCTCACAAACACTCAGATCTATTCTGCCATTAGATTCTGCTGGAATTCCTCCAGCATCACAAATCAGAAACTGGATACAAACTTAGCCGAGGAGCAATGCTAAAGTCACATTATGATATATCCGTAAGATCGCATGTTAAAATGGACATTTCTGGCTATCCAAAGTTGCTTCTAGCCAAGCTGCACTTTGTAAATACTAGGAAAAGTTTCCTAATACCACTGAATTCACAAGGCAAGCGATCTATGTTGTGCTTCCTTCCATCCATGTAGGAAGCGTTTTGATTTATGCTACCTCTTCCTCATCAGACACTTGGTCCCCAATGAGATTACCATGCTCTCACACTGACATTGGTGCTTGTTCTCATTTATTCAGTAGCATGATTAAATCCACCAGACACATCTTTTTTTTTTTTTTTTTTTTTTTGGTTTTTCGAGACAGGGTTTCTCTGTGTAGCCCTGGCTGTCCTGGAACTCACTCTGTAGACCAGTATGGCCTCGAACTCAGAAATCTGCCTGCCTCTGCCTCCCAAGTGCTGGGATTAAAGGCGTGCGCCACCACTGCCCGGCCACCAGACACATCTTATCTCCAGTTGAATCACAGTCATTAGCTTCCATTCAATATCTTTTTATGACCCAAAATAGAAGCCTTTTTCTAAAACAAATTTAAACATGAAATACTAAAGTAAACTGTTCAAACTGAATGCCGTTGCATGGATTATCTCTTCTAGAAAATACTGAAACCTCAGAGCTGCAAGCACATTAGTAGGGTGCATGCCTAGAATGGAAAAAACTCTGGCTTCAGCCTCCACACTGTATGACATCATCCTTAACTGCATAGCAAGTTTGAGCACAGCCTGGACTATAGGAACCCATGCTTCAAAAATATGTATAAATCTTAGGACCCTACCCCAGTTCTGCTAAACTAATCACTATGAGGATTAAACCCAAGAATCTTGTCACTTTAATACACTTTACCAGTTATTTCTACCACACATGTAAGCCGAGTAGGTATCAGCCTGTATGGAGCTGTGGCAGCAAGTAAGGAGAGTAAAACAGGGATAGATTTCTTTCTCAAAAAAGTAATCATTTAAAAACTAATCAGACATACAAAACACATTATTCGGTCAGGTGAACATTACCCTAAGCTACCTGTCTGAGGACACAAGAAAAATGGCCAAATTTTCTATTTATCGTAGGAAAGGTTTAAACTGGAGGAAGCGCCAGAGGAGAGATGCATGTGGAGGCCGGTGGTCATCTGCTAGGTATCTTTTCAGTAAATTCATTAAAAGTACAACTAAATGTGATTGAAAATTTCTGTCTCTGCAAGTCTTCATATGAATAATTCACACATCGGAAAAAAGAAAGCAATCCTTTGTCAGGCCATGCATGTGTCTTCTGACTTTTGGTGCAGAAAATATGGTTGCCTTAGTTATACAGCACTGAACCCAGGGATTAAGTGCAGCACAGACAAGTAGATTTGTGTGTCATCCACGAAGATGATAATTGAATTCAAGAGATGGAGGGTATTGACCCTGGCAAAGTAAGCCCATCATATTCAGGATTGTGCAAGATGGTGGTTTTCGAATTTCATCAGAAGTCAATGCCATGGGCAATCAGCACTTAGCTGCTAATCTCTCTTGATAGCACTTTTAGCTTGGCTGATTTATTAATTCAGTCAAGGAAGAGGTACCTCCATCTCTCTTGTTGACAACTTTCAGAGTAACTAGCTCTCATCTTTTCCTAAAGGGAACGTCTATAAGTCTTTTTGATTTTGGGAGCTCTAACAGTTCCTCCAAAAACAGATAGTGTTTAATTTGTATAGCAATAAAAAAATCCCTACTAAGAATCTTAAGGCCAATGGGAAATACTTTGATAGAGAAGTGTGGGTATAGACCCTATAGAAGCAGCCAAAGATATCAAATTCAAACCAGATGAAGACTAATATTCCTGAGGACTAGACTGGGGAGTGTGTTTACAATCCCATAACAATTCAGGATGTGAACAACAGCAGAGGCAGATGTGATGTGGATGTATCTCTGAGCTTTTCAGGGACTTTATCATAGCAATTAGAGGCTAGAATGACTCAAAGAGTTTTAATCTACAGTATTAGCAACTTATTCCAGGAATTTGATGATGACACAATAGAACAGAAATGAAAGTCTGTTGATGCCTACTGCCTTACCTGACCATTGAATTCAATATTAATCTTATCTCCCTCTCACAATGATGGTGAGGGAACAAAGGCTCAGATCAGATCAGAGAGATCAATGAGACCTAACCCTCCCTCAGAGCTCCTGGAAGCAATTAAGCGTTGTTAAATACTCCTAAGAATATTAACTCTCTACGTCTTCATTTTAAGTATTCTTTGTTTCTTTTCTGAATGAGCAAAACTGCTGGGTGCTGGCCATCTGGCCCCTTGAATAATGCCGACAGACTCTTTCCTTATGCCTAGATGTCTGGAACAAGGAGCTGTCAGCCAAATGGGCTCTTCTTTGGCAATCCTGAGAACGCTCACCCCTGTTTCATACACGATGTGGTAACTCTGAGGAAACTGAACTTCAGCTGCAGGGACCACTATAGGCAGGGATGCTGCTAAAGACCTCTGCTTCTGAAGGCTTTGCTACAATTATAGCCACTCTGGTTAACTTGCACTAGTTTTGAAAGGCTCTACTCTGGACAAGACACACTTCAGATGACTCAACTCATCCTTCAGTTATCCTCAGTGAGAACAGGAGGCAGAAACACCTTTCCAGTGACTCAAAAAAATAAGCTTTTGATGTAATGAGATGCTTATGATTATTTCCTGGGCAAGACTGGTTGGTGACTTGGGATTGGGTAGAAAGGGAATCCATGCATGTGCAGGGCTATGTTTGATGGCTAAGTACAAGAGAGCCACACTTCTTTTCTAGTTGGATAAAAAGAGGATTTCTCATTTGGGTTAACCAGAATCTTCTCCTTTGTTTCTAACCTTGAGAAACCAAAATGGCTTTTCTTGAATTGTCTTTTACTTCTACTTTAAAAAACATCATAGGTAGAGTGGGCCAAGCTGGTAGTACTAAAAGTGATGAAAGCCTTCACTTCTAGCCACAGGCAGCGTACTAGGAGCTAAAAATAAGCTGGGGACTGATTCCTTGGGCTATAAGCCACAGAAACTCCAAAAGCTGTAAGCTCACTCAGTGACTAAGACAGAGGTAAGTAAAGAATTCCCAAGAGGACACAGACTATAAAGTCCTAAGAAGGTGTGAGGTGGGAGACAGCTACAACTACAAAAGGCACGAGGATGCAGAGAGCTAAGTAGTGCACCCGTAGTCACTGGAAGAACTAGTTTCAGAGGTGTCAAGATTTAAGATCAAGGGTTCTAGCAACCAAAGCAGAGAGTGCAACACTAGCTGGTGGGGGAGGGGGTGCTGAATTTGAAGACACAGAGACATCTCTGTCTCCAAGTCACCTAAAGCTATGTCTTTAAATTTGAGTGCCTGGAGAAACTAGTCTGTAGTTCTGAGAATCTAGAGTCATAAGCTTCTGTGATCAAAAGCTTTACCCCCTAAGCTGTTAATACTCAGAAGGTCAGGGCTGCCAACATTGGTGGAAGCTGTCAGTTATGGTTCCACCTAAACAGGACAAAAGGGCACCCAACTTGTCATTGGTAACACAGGGAGGTTAATGCTACTTACATTCATTTTGAATGAGTCCTTTGACTACAAGGGAAAAAACAAATTGCAAGTGACAGAATTCGGATATAAATTTAGTTTGTCTTATTCAAAACTCAGGTGCTTTCTAGACACAATCTAATGACATGACATTTAACAGGATTTTCATACCTATCAGCCTTTTTTAATCTTTTAGGTCTATACTTTGAAGACAGGCGCTGCATCATGGTTGATATTACATTTGTTAAATTATTTATTTGTTTTTATGTATGTGGGGGGGGCGCACGCATGCACCTGTGAATGTGTGTGCTCACCACTGTGTGTGAGTGATAGTCAGAACTTGCAGGAGCCAGTGTTCTCCTTCTACCATGAATGTCTTAGGAATTGAATTCAGATAACAGAAGACTTTAACCACAAAAACATCTTGCTGGCCAGTGATACTTCATTTATACCATGAAAAATACCCAAACATTAATATTTGAAGTCCATCTTCATTCAACTGGCTAGTCCTAATCCCTTTATTATAATGACCCATGTATAAAATTACTTTTGTGTTTTTGCTCTTAAATTTTATTTATGAATTCATACAAAATATCTCATATTAATATATTTTAATCCCCATATTCCTCTTCTGCTCATTATAATTAGTGTGGAAGTCACAGAATTCTTGATTCTTTTTTTGCTCTAAGCAACCATGTGAAACAAATCATGTCATTATTCTTTTTCAGATATTATTTGGTAAGATATCTCAAATACTTTTTGAAAGTTACAATGATCTTGCTCCTTTAAATGGTTATACTTTCTCCAACAAGATTCTCAGCTTTTCAGTTCACATCCATTCTCTACTAGAGTAGATGCTCAAAACTGGCATCATTCATAATTCCATCTCTTGTGGTGGTGTATGGGTACAGTTTAAGGTGGACTTCAAAACCTGCATCATTTTATGTTCTCCTTCCCCACAAGGTTTTTCATGGGACCCATAGGAGCTGCAGAAACAGGAAATTCTGAAAGTATTTGTGGTATCACTTACCATGAAATATATGATAGATGAGCTTCAAATACCAATGGGGTCTTAAAATATGATACTTCTTAATCATTGCAAACAATGACTTTAATGAAGGCATATTCTCTTGCTGAAACTCAACAAGTGAATTATTTTGCTTGCCAAAAGATACATGTATCCTACTTTCAAATTATCAGCTCTTCTCAGTGGGAGGTGGAATAGTGATTTGCTACATTGAAAGCTTTATCGTTGAAAGCTTGTCAGTTTTACTAGGGAAGGAATGGTTGCCACCTCCCACACCTGTCACCTCATACCTGGATGTATCTGCGGAGCTTAACCATTACTTTGACATTTTTTTGTTTTATTTTAAAAAATAATATTTTTATTACTTCTTTTAGAATTTTTTATGATATATTTTTGTCATATTCATCTTCCTCCCCCCAACTCCTTCCAGGTCCACTTCTGCTTCCTTACCCATTCAAATTCTTTTTTTTCAAATTCTTATTATCAATTTTTTTAACCATTAATTCCAATCTTTGTTACCCACATGCTCTTGGGTATGGAACTTGCTCAAGAGTATGGGCAACTTAGCAGGAATCACATCCTTAAAGAAAACTGACTTTTCTTTTCTTAGGAGCTATCAAATGTCAATAGTATCTCGACAACAGGTGGGACTTGATGTCCACCTACTCCTCTATGCTAGGATTTTGCCTGGATTGGCTTTTTAAAAGCCTAGTGCATGCTTTTACAATCAGTATGGCTTTATATGTGCTACTGCCCTACTGTGTCTAGAAAACAGTGTTTCTTTGTATTGCTACATCTGTGGTCTTTATAATCTTTCTCCTTTTTCTGTGGCTATGATCTCGGAGCCTTGGGGGAAAGAGTGTATTATAGACATCCCGTTTATGGCTGAACACTTTGAAATCTCCTATTCTTTACATTTTGACCAGTTATACGGCTCTGTGATAACTGCAATTTTATACAAGAAGAAGCTTTTCTGATGAGGGTTAAGAAATGCACAATAAGTCATTATGAGTCTGTTTGATAATGTGTCTACATGTCTATGTAGCAGAATAACAGTAATAGGTTCTCCCTTAGGGTCTACTACCACTCTAGCCACAGGTTCTTGGCCATGATAACTGTCAGATATGGACTTCATTTCACTGAGCAGGCCTTAAATCCAATAGGAAAGTAATTGATTACTACCATAACTTTCATATCACTATTGCACCATGAGGTATGTTATGTCAGAACAGTTACCATTATAGCTCATATGTTTTTTAAATACATCCTTTCATGTAGATTAAGTTTAACACAGCTTTAAAATGTTAATATCTTCTATCAGCCCTCCAAAGCCAATCTATAGAAATACCTAATTGTGAACCAGTGATGTGTTTTGTATGAAAAGATAGAGATACAGAGGAGTTCTCTGAGCTTTCCTGTCATACAAATTATCACCCCAAATTTCTTCTACATAAACCACCTAGACCTACCACTACCTTTATCAATTCTGGTTTCCATACTTGACATGATTTCCTACTTCACCAGCCAAATCAACTTCTGCTCTTTCTTTAATCTGTTCCATTGTGGCTTTCTTTTAGAAGGTTTTTATAATGATGTATAGTAAAATATATCTTTTTTCTTTTATATTATATTTTTCATAACTATAATATTTATAAACTACATTTCAATGGTGTGTTTACATTTATTTATTATTTATTATTTATCTCCTGTATCCTCAGTTTCTTTTAATATTATCTGACATTGATGCTGAGTTACTCAATTTGTTAATATACCATGCTATAAATTATGAAATCAGTAGGTGCAAAATCTATTGATAAACATCCTATTTTGATTTCATTTCCATTGTACTACACATTGTACAGAATGAATTAATATTAACCAGACATGTTATTCATATAACAAGAAATAAAAAACATAAAATTTATTTATATTAATTCAGAAACTGAGACAATCCAAATGGACAAGACATAAGGTTAGATATAAATTCCTCTTATCCGTTTTCATAAAATAATAGTAATTGTATTCAAGTACCTTAAAATAAAATTATTTTACATAAAATAATTGATATGCCAATCAATAATTATTTTTGTCTATTAAGGACTTCTTTTAGCATACAGGTTTTTTGCTGTTTTCTCCTTAGATTACAGTATGCACTTGAGAGTAAAGGCACTTTGTGGGAAAGGAACTCAACCTAGGAGAAGTGTGTAGGACTGCATTTCATTTCATCAGAAAATAATACATCTAGAGAAAATTGTATGTAAGACAGAAGATCTTTTGAAACCCCCTTTTAACTTCAGCCCCAATGTACTTTCTTTTTGTAAATGTGGCACATAGTATAACCTAATCTTACCACTTCGTAGTTTTACATTTCTTTCATTCATAAGTACTATACTTACATCATGTCCAGCCCACTAGCTCCCAGCTCAAACTCTTCCATCATGCCCCACACAACTCCCTCTTAAATTCATGATCTCTTCCCAATTATTATGTGCTCATTCCTGACATGATAAACTTGGCCAACTATCCATGGCTGGCGAGGCCATGAGTTCTAAAGGATGCTGCTATTTTCCTAAACCAGCATAATTTATTTTTATTTTTATTTTTTGATACTTTATTTACATTTCCATTGTTTCCCCTTTTCTAGGTCTCCTCTTTGGAAACCCCCTATCCTCTCCCCCTCCCCCACCTCTATGAGTGAATTCCACCTCCCACCCACCCACCCACCCACTCCCGTATTCCCACCTTGACATTCCCTTTTACTGGGGCCTCTCCTCCTCCTGATGGCCAACAAGGCCCTCCTCTGCCACATATGTGGTCCAAACCATGGGTCCCTCCATGTGTATTCTTTGGTTGGTGGTTTAGCCTCCAGGAGGACAGGGCTGTGTGTGTGTGAGTGTGTGTGTGTGTGTGTGTGTGTGTGTGTGTGTGTGTGTGTGTGTGTATGTGTGTGTCAGGCCAGTTGACACTGTTGCTCCCTCCATGGGGCTGAAAACTCCCTCAGCTCCTTCAGTCCCTTTTCCAACTCCTCCATCTGGGACCTCACACTCAGTCCAGCAGTTACTCTAAAGTGAAACTTGGGTATTCCGAATGTTTGGGCTAATATCCA
>CM052722.1:76913061-76926600 GCA_028551405.1 Uromys caudimaculatus
GTTCGTTCTTTTGTGAATGAGTTACCTCTCTCAGGATGATATTTTCAAGTTCCATCCATTTACCTGCAAATTTCATGAAGTCATTGTTTTTAATAGCTGAGTAGTACTCCATTGTGTAGATATACCACATTTTCTGTATCCATTCCTCTGATGAGGGACATCTGGGTTGTTTCCAGCTCCTGGCTATTATAAATATGGCTGCTATGAACATAGTGGAGCATGTGTCTTTATTACATTTTGGAGCATCTTCTGGGTTTATGCCCAGAATTGGTATAGCTGGATCCTCAGGTAGTATTATGTCCATTTTTCTGAGGGTCTGCCAAACTGATTTCCAGAGTGGTTGTACCAGCTTTCAATCCCACCAGCAATGGAGGAGTGTTCCTCTTTCTCCACATCCTCGCCAGCATCTGCTGTCACCTGAGTTTTTGATCTTAGCCATTCTGACTGGTGTGAGGTGGAATCTCAGACTTGTTTTGATTTGCATTTCCCTGATGACTAAGGATGTTGAACATTTCTTTAGGTGCTTCTCAGCCCTTTGAGTTTCCTCAGTTGAAAATTCTCTGTTTAGCTCTGTTCCCCATTTTTTGATAGGGTTATTTGGTTTTCTGGAGTCTACCTTCTTGAGTTCTTTGTATATATTGGATATTAGCCCTCTACCTAAACCAGTATAATTTTTAACCACATTCTAGATATGCCCACAGATAGGTATAGCTTTTACCCCTCTGCAAAGTCCCAATATCTTAAATGCTTCCAATAAGTCTCCTATGCATTTTCCCTCATTCAAGTGTCTATTCTCAGGAAATTACCTAAAAGAACTTTAAAGAATTGTTAGGCTATAGCTCCATATTCAAAATTAAAGGGTTTCTTACTTGTTTTTTCTAACTACATTTAAGGCAGCACATAAAGTAATGGATTTTGGTATGGTATTTTTCACACATATGGACCATTATGCTTTCAATTTAATTCTCAAATTTGCTTTTAATGGAGGTCAAATCCTTAAATAGAAAATAAAATTCAAGGCATATTTTTAACTGAATGAATAGGAATACCTGTATAAGGAAAATGAACCTTGCTTAGAAATGGGAAATACACCATTATGATCTTTACCTTCTAGCCAACTGTGACTTTTGCTGGACTTGCTCTAAGCAGTTTAGAGATCGTATGATATATATAGTTTACCAGTTTGTGATAGTACACACATTTTACTACTTTATGACAATCTTATTTTGTTAAGAGTTATTTATTTTATACATATGAATACACTGTAGTTGTCTTTAGACACAATAGAAGAGATGGTTGTGAGCCACCATGTGGTCACTGGAAATTGAACTGAGGACCTTTGGAAGAGTATAGTCAGTGTTCTTAACCACTGAGCTATCTCTTCAGCCCAACAATCTTATTTTCAACTATTGAGTGTTTTTTGTTCATCAGTTATATCCTTCCATGGCCTATGCAGAAACAAAAGCAACCTTTCTTTTCCTCTAAAAATAAATATATAGTGAGCTTCTTCTGAAAGTATAATTTTTCTTAAGTATGTTTATTTTTTAGAATCTCAGTATTTAGCCTAAGCCAAATTTAAATATTAGTGTGACTATTCCATTAATTTTTAAAATTAATTTTTTTTACTTATTCACTTTACATCCCACTCTGCCCCCCTCCTGGTCACCATTTCCGACAACCCTTCCCCTATCCCCTGTCCCCTTCTCTACTGAGCAGGTGGGGGCCCCTGGGTATTCCCCTACTCTGGCACTTCAAGTCTCTACAAGGCTAGGTGCTTCCTCTCCCACTGAGGCCAGACAAGGCAGCCCAGCAAGAAGAACATATCCCATGTACAGGCAACAGCTTTTGGGATAACCCCCTCTCTAGTTGTTCAGGACCCACATCAAGGCCAAGCTGCACATCTGTTACATATGGGTAGGGAGGCCTAGGAGAAGTCCCTGTATGCTCTTTGGTTGGTGGTTCAGACTCTGAGAGCCCCAATGGTCCAGATTAGTTGACTCTGTTTGTCTTCCTGTGGAGTTTTTGTCCCCTTTGGGGCACACAATCCTTCCTCTTATTCTTCCATTAGAGTCCCAAGCCCCTTCACTGTTTGGCTATGGGTACTGTATCTGTCTGAGTCACCTGCTGGGTAAAGTCTCTCATAGGACAACATGCTCTTGTCTACAAGTATAACAGAGTATCATTAATAAGGCTAGGGACTAGTGTTTGCCTATGGGATGGGTCTCAAGTTGGGATGGTTATTGCTTGGCCATTCCCTCAATCACTGCTCTATTCCCTGTGACTGCATTTCTTGTAGACAGGATACATTTTGGGTTGAAAGTTTTGTGGGTAGGCTGCTGTCTCTATTGCTCCACTGAGGCTCCTTCCTGGTTACAGGAGTTAGCCTCTTTAAGTTCCATATTCCCAGTGTTGTGAATCACAGCTAAAATCACCCCATTGATTCTTGGGCACTTCCCTTATCATAGGTCTGTCTTATCCTGGAGATCCCACCACCACTTCCTCACCCCATCAGTTGCATATTTCTATTCATTTTCATAACCATCTAGCCATCTCTTCTGTCCTTCCCCACACCTGATTCTGAACACCCATTACCCTCCCCATCCTCCCGTTCTTCCAGTTCCCTCCCTCCATCTGCCTCATGATTATTTTATTCCCCCTTCTAAGTGAGATTCAAGCTTCCTTGCTCTGGCATTCCATCTTGTTTAGCTTCTTTGGGTCTGTGGAGTGTAGCATGATATTATGGCTAATATCCACTTATAAGTGAGTACATACCATACATGTCTTTTTGGGACTGGGTTACCTCACTCAGGATGATATTCTCAAGTTTCATCCATTTGCCTGCAAAATTCATGATGTCTTGGTTTTTAATAGCTGAATGATATCCCAATGTGTAGATGTACCACATTTTATTTATCAAAACCTTCCATTATTAAACAAGAGTTAACTGAAATTTAAAATGGTGAGGTAATTTTCCACTAGGCTTCCAGTTTAATCTTGTGTAAATACATAAAATGGATAAGCAAGCTGTGAATTTCTGTGGAAACAAAAAATGTATAAGGACCCAGAAACAGATTTTTTTGAGACAGGGTTTCTCTGTGAAGCAAGGTCTGTCCTAGAACTCTCTCTCTATAGAATAGGCTGGCCTTGAACTCAGAGATCAGCCTGCCTCTGCCTCCCAAGAGCTGGGGTCAAAGGTGTACACCACCACTGCCCAGCTGAGAAACTGATTTGATTATAGTAGGTATCAAAGACTGTTCTTCCTCTAAGAGAAAATCAAATGTACATTTTCAATCAAATTTTATGTAGAAATATAATGGCTTCAGGGGATGGAGGAGGTGTCAAAGAATCTAGAATAGAATCTGATATTAATGTTTTCCACAAATGAGGGTAATGTAATTATTGTCTAGGTTTTAATGTATGTTTTCCTTTATAATACCAGAGATCAAATTATAGGCTTTGAGGATGTTAGGCAAATGATTTAACAATAACCTGCACCCTATGTTTCCAGATCTAATGTGTTCCTATATATAGCCGATTACTTTCCCTACTTATAAAATAGTAAGACTTTCTGTTTGGTATCTATCTAAAGCTAGGGTTATATGAAATACTTAAAATATTATTTTAAAAGGCATTATTGGTGCCTAACAAATAAATGTCATTGTAAAGGCAAGTCATACAAGAAGTTATTTGCAATCTAGGTAACTGACAGAAGACAAATCCAGACCATATAAAGAACACTCACAAATCAATTCTTAGAAGATGAAACGCACAACAGCAAACAGACAAAGATTTGAATAAGCATCAAAGAAGACATCTAAAATGTCAAAAACTATATTAGAGATGCTTGAGTTTATTAGTCACAAATGAAATGCAAATTAAAACAACAGCACGATGTTACCATCAATTGATCCCAAAGTTCCTCAAAGGAGAAAGATAGCAAATTCATAAGCAACTTGAACTGATAGAATGATAAACTAAGACAATTATTCTGGAAAATACTCTCAAGCTGTCTTGCAAAACCTGAACAAATGCCTGCTCTGAATACAGCAATTTTACTCCTAGCTACTCAGCCAATGGAAGTATGGTCTAATTATCACCAGATAGTGTATAGCCAACCAATACTAGGAGAAACTAGGGAATTCAGTGCCCTAAAATGTCTTACTTTTTTCAAAAGTTTCATTGAAGCATAACACACCTGGAGAGGGGTGGAGAAAATGTTACCTTTCAGCTCAAGAAACTTCCATGAATTGAACATCCCCACGTAACAGTTATCAAATGGAAAAGAAACAAAGAAAAACCAAACAGTGTAAGGTTCGCGTCTAAGAAGCCACCCTCACATTTCCTTCCATCATTCCTTTTTAAAGGTAACTATATCCTGACTCATAGCATTATGCACTAGTGGTCCCTGGATTGTTTGTCAGAGGACAGAATCACTTTTATATGCCCTCTTTCGTGTATTCTTTTGGTTCATAAACATGTATCTATCCATAGTACTGATAAGCATCTGACTCCAGGGTTCAACTCATTTGAATAGGCCTGTAAAAGGCATGAGCAAGAATAGACACTGGCGATAATTAGACCATTGTTTAAGTGGTTTATCATTTGAATATGGATTAATAATTACCCAATTGGGGGCAACTGATATAGCTCAGTGGTAAAATACCCCTGCCTAGCATGTGTAAAACCTTGAGTTCAAACAGATTTGCTCTCTCTTGTGGGAATCTATCTGGTTCAGCTCATGAATAAATTATTGTAAAGTCAGTTAATGAAAGGAGCTTGTCTAAACAATGTATCATTTGTTGAATTCTCTCAAGAGGCAGAACCTCATTATCGTTAATAATACATGCTGTATACGTCAAATGTGCTAGGTAGATCTTAAATGGTAACAGGACAAAACCCACAAGTAGGTATTGAGGATTATAAATATATTAATTAGTTTGATTGCATTGATCATTCAAAATATGCATATATATAAAGCCTTTACCTTATATATATCACAACATATTGTTATATCACATTATATGTGTTATAACACACACACACACACACACACACACATATATATCTCGCAATAGTACTTCAAGAAATCTGGAAAGAAATAGAACAGGGGGCTGGTCAGATGGTTCAGTGGTTAAGAACACTGGTTGCTCTTCCAGAGGACCCAGGTTTGAGTCTACCCACATGGTGGCTTAAAACCATTGTTGATTCCAGTTCCAGGGGATTGATGTCTTTTTCTGGCCTCTATGGGTACTAGTCATGTGCATGTGCATGGAACATACATAAAGAGGAATACACGCGTACATATAAAATACTAAAAAAGTTATCATTTTGCCATGGCCTCTTCATTTACTGTTAAAAGTAGACATGTATGTCTTCAGGTTGCTTTTCAAATTATTTTCAGTATCTTCCAAATATTTGAATTGATCTTCCTTATTGTTTTATGTCAGCTGTAGAAATTTATAATAGAAACAAACCTTATATAATTTCTTTTGAATATTGTGATGACAACCACTTCAGCCTGGACAACACCATGATCAGATTGATAGAAGGTTCTGGAGTAACACAAAGTACAATTTAGAAAAAATAAACAAGATTAAAAGACCACAACTAACCCCCAAAAATAAAATAATAAAGTGTATGAGAAGAGAGGAAGGACTAAAATTGAACCAAATAAATGTGCAGTGCTTCTGACCTACTCTCAGATAATACTGATCTTTTATAAAATGCTGTGTCTGTTGATGTCCTTGGAGGAAAATGTACTATAAAGTTCAATAAGGTCTCAATTTTAAAAGAACTCACTTCCAATAGCCTTTCAAGAACCCAAAGAGCAGCTGGTACAATTGTCCTGTGTTGTTTCCTTGGAGATCTCGTATCCTCCTGTGCCCCCAAGAAGACAGACTCCAACTCTTATTGGCTGTGACCCTGTGGGCACAGATGCCTGGCTGTAGCTAAAACTAATGGGCATCTCAGGAATCTTTTTAAAAATGTATTTTTATTTTGTGTATATTGATGTTTTGCCTGCATATATGTCTGTGTGAGGGTGTTAGATCCCACCGAACTGGAGTTATAGACAGTTGTGAGTTAGCATGTGGTTGCTGGAAATTTAACCAGGGTCCTCTGGAAGATCAGTCAGTGCTCTTAACCACTGATCTTAACTACTGAGCCATCTCTCCAGCCCCCATGTCAGGAATCTTAATAAAGTAAGAAACAGTAAATTAACATTACCTAGACATAGTTAATGAGGTAAGATATGCAATTTCCTCTTAAGAAGTTCAATAAATCCTATTAGTTCTTCTCTATGACTTAGTTGATTTTATTATTAGTTCCAAATCTTGCATGATTTCTCAAGTAGCTGTGTATCTATGAGGTAGATGATGTTTCCTGTCTTGAGATAAATTTGAACTTTATTATCAAACAAGGCAGAGTTTTCAACAGAGAATGACAGCATGGTGTGACTCACTCCTATTTGTCCTTTCTTTAGTGTCCCTTATTTAGCTTTCATTCCTCTGCCTTTCTCCTTTGCATCCTCCATCCCTCTAACTCATTTTCTTCTTATTCTTTTTCCTTTATTACTTTTATATTCATTCTTTTTGCTTTTTTTCAATGATATTGGATATTTTGCCTGTTAAGAGGTTTGCTCACCTTATAAATATTTTTCTAGAACAGTGTGCATGTAAGAGTCATCTGAGACTACGACCAGCTATGATTATATACATATAGAAGATCTGTATGGATGGGGAGAAAAATCTCATGGCGTTCCTTATGTATGTAGAAATAAAGATATTTATAGATGCTTCAACTGTCATAGGAAAATATTCCTATTTTAAGTCTCTTTTTTCCTGCTCAAAGTGACTTGAAGGTTCTCTTTCATGACTTTTGTTATAAATGGTCTTAGCATCACAGTTCAGTGCTTCAGTTTTTTACCAACACCAATATTCTTTGTAAGCATGTAAGATTTGAGATAGAATAAATAAGGTCAAGGGTCATCTTCACATGCAAGTGACCCAGAGTTTTCATTGATGGCTCCACACTCAGAAAAGCTTTGTGTTTGATTAAAGCTCTGCTATTACTATCTTGACATTCTTGGTCATTTTTTAATATTTATGTTTCATAAAACAACACATGATCATTGTTTGAATATATTGTCTGTGTTGTCAAATGGGACAATGGTCCATGCATGTGAGCAGAGAACATAAATTCAACATGTATATGTGCCACCATGACATTTTATATGCACATAGTGTTTCTTGTAGCCTAACAAGCAAAATTTATTCAGTTCATTCGGTTTAGAAATTCTAAAGCCTAACATGAATAAGAAAGATGTTAGTGAGAGTCCATTCTTTCCTTACCTACAAGAACTTGTTTCTAATATAGAAACACATTAGCCTAAAAACATGATCAAGGAAACTTATGTTCTTCTCTATGTTACTTCCTCATAGCATACACCAATTTAATCTGAAAATAATGCATACAAGAAAGAGGAAAGATAGAACAAACCAAGGTTTCTTTACTTTTGAGTCTGTCTATATTCACTAGTAAACTGAAGAGTGTTGGTAGAATTTGAGTTTCATGGTAAGTAGAAAAAAATGGGTATGTTACAGATGTTCAGTGTTTCTACTGTTCTAAAAAGATGACATGAAGGGCTGGAGAGATGGCTCAGCAGTTAAGAGCACTGATGGCTCTTCTAGAGGGCCTGAGTTCAATTCCCAGCAATCATATGGTGGCTCACAACCATCTGTAATGAGATCTGATGCCCTCTTTTCGTGTGTCTGAAGACAGCTACAGTGTACTCACATACTTGGAATAAATAAATAAATATTTTAAAAAGATAACATGAATTTGAGCTATGAAATTGCCAGTTTCATGTAGCACAAATTGTATTATTTATGTAATTTCACAGACAAATTCAGAGGTCTTTGTATCTGAAATCGACATTGTATAATATAATGATAGATGGTAAAGGTTTATGCTAAAGATTGTCATTTAAATATAATTTAAAACAACTAGAAACCACTATGGAAAGTCAGGAGGGAAGAGGTGGCAAACTACAGAAGACGAAAAATGAAAGAAACAGAAAGGAAAAAGAAGCTTTCTATTTAGCCTCTTCCCCTTTTTTGTTTGCAAATTTCATTGCTGTCTGCATTCAGGTCTGATAGTGTTTCTCTATTTTTTAGGCAAGGGGTAGAAAAAAATAATTATTTTTACTTAGTTGGTGTGGGTTAGTGAATATCTTCACTAATCAAAAAGAACAGAACAAACTATCGTTTCTCCTTTTTATACATAAGGAATTCCATAATTCGAGTGTCGCGTAGGTTTTCTACTGTGTTCACAGGGGCTCCCCATTATAGCAAGGTTACTCTAAGACGGTGGTAGAAATGAGATCAAAGCAAATTTTTTCATTTGTTTATGTATAACTATTCACTCAACATGCACTTATTTAGTAGCCTTTTATGCACTAAGTCAGTACAGCTCGGGGTGAATGACTGCGGTGAACAATATAAGCGAAGTTTTTCCCCTCCTAGTGCTCTAACATTTATCATATTGCTAATTGGTGAAGAGTGTTGATTACCCTACCAACAAATAACACAAGTTATTGTTGCACATATCACCTGAGTTCACACACCTCTGTCTACATACCAAGATACAGGGGAGTATAGGGTGGTTTTGATTGAAGTGTGAAAACCTTCCTTTTCCTTTGGTAGCAGCCTTTTCTTTTGAAAAAAATATTTTTGAGGTCTTTGAGAGATAGCTCTGTGGTTAGGAACACTGCTTTTCCAGAGAAGCTGTTTTCAAGTTCCAAAACCTACATTGTAGCTCTTAGTCATCTAAAACTCCAGTTCAAGGGGACTCAATATTCTCTTCTGATTTCCATAGGCTTCAGGCACACATATCATGCACAGACATGCATGCAGGTAAAACACTCACACTTAAAAACATTTTTAAAAGACCTTATTTTTAAATGAAATGATATGTGTAATAAACTATATATTTAAATGAAATGTAAATATACAATAAAATGTGTTATATCTGTGTATATGTGTCTTGGGGGGGGTCTGTGGGTATGTGCATGTAAGTTCAAGTTATCATAGAGGAAAAGAGTGTTGGATCCCCTGGATCTGGAGTTAGAGATGGTTGTGAGCTGCCTGACATGGGCCCTAGGTGCCAAACTCAGGTCCTCTGAAATAATATGTGCTCTGAAGTACAGAGCATCTCTAGACTGAGTAGCAGCTTTTCCCATTCAAATTATCTAAACAGCTTTTTCAACTCTATGTCTTTATCTAAGTATTCATCACTATGATTTTCCTTTTTGAAGCTATTTAATTAGCTTTAACAGTGAGTAAAATCTTTCTTTATCCAAGCTGAAAATCTCCCTGTCACATATGGTCTGGTTCCTTGCAGGCTACATCTAATCAGTTTTACTCCACACTCTTCTTGAGATCCATTTTTTCCTGTCCATTCTCTCTCCATCTCTCCTTATTATGTCTCATCTGCACCACTGCAATACTGTCCTCTCTGATTTCCCTGTCTCTAAATCCCAAACCCACCCTCCTTTTAATTATTCTATGCAACATCCTAAAGCACGACTCTGATGTAGCACTCTAAAGCCCAAATTCTATAGTAACCCTGTTACTCACTCAGTGAAACCCTGGCATTTAAGATCTTCCACAATACAATCTTAATGGTACTTCTTTAAAGCCCCCTCATATCCTGGGTCTAGCTCAAAGTAACCTTGCATGTTGCTTCAAACATTCTGCGCAGCTCACGCTATCCCTGCCTCTTCTGCCTATATATTTATTTGAACTTATAAAGCCTACCTATCCTTCAAGTTGAAATGTCAGGCTAGGCTGCTTTTCTTTCCCCAAAGCAAAACAGGTAATTACTTTATTAATCCCTCAAATCCCAAATATTTTATTTGAACATATTTCACAATGCTTACTCTCTTTCCCCTTTTATACATTTTGCACACTGTTATTCAATTTATAGTATGTTATGCTTATATAATAATGATTGAATTGTGATCAGTAGAATAAGTACAATAATCTGCCTTCAGATATTTAAAACTCAAACATGGTTCATAGATTGCACTAAAAATGTTTTTAAAAATGAAAAAAAATAGAGAGGCAATTTTTCCCTAGAAAATCATCAGGTGAATACCAAGAGGTCTAATAAAGATTGGAAAGCATCCTGGAGGTCTTAGCCAAAAATAATTATTTTACATGTAAAGCATAAACATTTTATAAAATAAAACAGAGATACAGTTTTATTTGTGGAAGAAAATACTTGTATTCTAGATCAATGACAGAGTATGGGAAAATAAAAAAGGAAAGTTTCAACAAAAAAGGATAGTCAATCATATATGTATATATATACATATATATATATGTATTCACATCTCATGAGCTTTCATTTCTTTATCCTTCCATGCTCTGTCATTGAAATGTCTTGCATTAAGTCCATTGCAATCATTGCCACCTGTTTTTGCCCAGATTTTTTAAAAATAATTTTCGTTTTACACTTGAAAATCCCCTTTTATTTTTGTATATTCTGTTTGTACTAAGCTTTATAAATATCCTAAAGTCATTTTTCTATTTTTAAACCTTTAACACTTTTTATTGCCCATGTAGGTGTAGTATAATTTTATGTTTACCTTAAAAATATTATTTGACCATTTTATCCATGTCTTTGATTTATTTTGTTTCTTTTTCCCTCTTATTATTTTCTCTCATTCTCCCAACAAGAGTTCTGAACTCATTTTTCTTCCCCAAAAGTTCCCCCTCCCCTGTTCTCATGGCTTCTTAATGAGCCACTGAGTTTAATTAGGATTGCTGGCATAAACATAGGTGGGGATTATTTACTAGGGCACAAGCAATGTACTGGTGCCCATAGATACACAACTGAATAAAATGACTTCTCTACTCTGAGCAGAGATTGACTGTCAATAGCTACTCAGGTAAGTATGGGCATTATGAAGCCCTGTTTCTTCCAGGATGAAATGTTGATGTGATTGTATTGTGCACATGTTGTCTACTTAGTTACAAAGGCACTCGGGTCTCTTCTCAATCTGATTCACAACATTTTTGCAGTGAACATCGTTGATATTTCCATCATCTTCAGACGATGTTTTATATATTTAGAAAAATTCTCATGTAATCAGGCTCCCTCTTTAAATATAAAAGTCAGATTTCCAATTCTTAGCTTCCTTTGCAGCTAGGAAACAGGCATGTAACCTAGGATATAGTAAACAAGTACAGTCATGCGAGACACTGATTTGCAAGTAACAGGAACAAACTGGCTCTGGGAGGAAGTCTCATATCTCTATCACAAGTGGTGGCAGATGTATCTAAATCACAGGAGCAGTAGCAGCACAGATGCGGCATTGGCACTGGTGGTACTATCAGTTAAAGTCAATTAAAGGTCTTGGCACTTGATGTTTGCCAGGGGCAGAAACTGCAGTTCTTCATTATCTAGACAGTTCTGTGCTGTGGCCTTGAATAATATTCTTGAAAGGTTAACACAAATCTTTTTTCTTTTTCTTGAAACCCTCCCCCACCAATGACACTCAGGACTACCTAACATTTATTTACAAATACTTTTGCTTGCTGCAGATATCTGGAATGTGTTTTATTCTAAGAACCTTAATGAATGCATTCCTTGTTTGAGTTTGTTTTAGAACTGATTCCCCTTACAAGCTGCTATACCAGACTATTTACTTATGTTTCTATGCTGCCTTCCATATGCTATGCTTCCCTATTTTTAGCATGTACTCCATGTCCCCAGTTTCTGAAGCCTAGATACATGCTACAACTCTTAAGAATGTGAAAGGAAACACTGGGGATATGCCATCGGCTCTTCTGCCACCTTTTAAATTTATTCTAGCAAAGTGTTCTACTTTACTGTCTTAATATTCGCTGTCTTCCAGGGTAGGTCATGTTCCCCGAGGCAGGCTTTAAAGGCACAGCACTTGGCATGTAGAATACCCCCCACACATACACTGTCCCTCCCTTACAACATCTTGAGTTTATTTTTTCAGGAGTCCTTTTCTTTTTAATTAAGCTTAATGGCCTCACTGCAAAAGTAGTATATAAATATAGGCCCATGGTAAAAATAAATTTCAAGTAGTACAGAGAAAGCAAATAAATTAACAACCACTGGCCAATTTCAGGGCAATGTGTGTGTGTTTGTGTACTACTTAGAAAAAAAATGTGTGTTTGTTTGTTTTCTCTGTACTACTTGAAATGTTCTCTGTTATTTTATGTATTATATGTCGTCCTACTTTATCTCTAAGCACATATTAGATAGAATAAATATTAAGTGGAAAACATTCATTTTAAGAAACACTGTGTACCAGGAGTTGGAAGTCACTCCTTTGCTTTACCAAGAGCAAATATAGTGTTGCACAAACTAAAAATATCAGCAGCTTTTAGCTTATCTATCAAACATGTCAGGTTATCACTGCCACTCAAAAATGGTAGGAACCAACCGTCAAATGAAGAAGATAGAAAATTGCTGGAATATTAACATGACATGTTTCGAAATATATGCACACTTTCTTGTACTTGACTTTCTCAAGAATTTAAATCATCCTTGAGTTTACTATATATCAGTTATGGAGATCATTTTCATGACTTTACAGCTACATAATATTCCGTGTAAGGAGGTATAATACTTTACTATGCTGAATGAATTTCCTTTATATACACATTTATTTTGTTCCCAATATTTTCTGATTATAAATAATGAATTAAAATGTTGCACTGCAGGAGTTACTGTGGAATTACTTCACAAAAATCCTATGCAATTCTGGAAGCTGGGAAGAGGATTCAGCCAGTAAAGTGCTTGTCTGTCATGCAAGCCAAATGACTTGATCATAAATTCCCACCAAACATTTGAAAAACGCAAGTGTAGCAGCAATCCCAGCATGGGGAAAGTGAAGGCAAGAGGATATGGAGGCTTGGGATAATGTAGCTAAACTGAGCGCCTCCGAGTTCAATCACAAGAAATAAAAGCAATGTAGGAAGAGATCTGACAACAGGCTCTCTCTAGCAAAGGTGTCCACAATGCCATAAGTATTGTACCACTTTGTCTTCAGCCCAGTAATGTGTGAAAGAGACTTTTATACTTAACCTCTACAAGTGTTCTATTAAGTTGTTGAACTTTTGCCAGTCTGACAGGCTGGAAAGACTGTATTAGATTCATTTTAATTTCCACCTCTTTTATTGTGAGTGAAATTGAACATATTTGCATATTTCCACAAGATATTTTATGCCACTTTAAAATTATATACTCATGATTCTAGTCTCTTTTTATTTTCTACATGTGCAGGTTACATTTCCGGTAGAGATACTGATATATACTGAAGCCATTTTCTCTCAGTTATAATTTGTCTTTCTTTATGTTAGTCTATGAAGAATAAAACAAATTATATGCTGAATTCGCCAGTACTTCTTTTATTATACCAAGATTTTAAATTATATATTAAAAGCTTTTTCCTACATTTACACAATGGAGTACTACTCAGCTATAAAAAACAATGACTTA
>CM052722.1:76926700-76961806 GCA_028551405.1 Uromys caudimaculatus
GAAAGGAGAGGACTTTGGGCCTGAGGGTGCTAGAGGCCCCAGTAAAGGGGAATGTCAAGGTGGGAATATGGGAATGGGTGGGCCGGTAGGTGGGAGGAGGAATTCCCTCACAGAGGCGGGGAGGGGGAGGGGATGGGGGTTTCCAAAGAGGAGACCCAGAAAAAGGGAAACATCGGAAATGTAAATAAAGTATCAAAAATAAAAAAAAATTAAAAAAAAGCTTTTTCCAACAATATAGTTTCTATATCTTCTATTTTTACATTGAATTTCTTTCATTCACTGACATTTGTTGTTTACAATATAAGCTATGGTTTTTCATGTGTGTGTGTGTGTGTGTGTGTGTGTGTGTGTGTGTGTGTGTGTGTGTGTGTGAAATGATTATCAAGATGATCAAGATGTCACAATACTTTTGTAGAAAGCCATCTTTATTCCAGAGATTTTAAAATACCACCATTATACCATATAATCTTTTTGTTTCTAAGCTTGTGTCACTTCCCTTTCTTTTGATAAATTCCATATTTTTCCACCTGGATTATTAGCCAAGACTCTAGTATTGTGTTCAAAAATAGTACTGTTCTTCATCATCTTTGCTTTGTTTCTAATTTTAATAGGAGATGCAGAATTCTTGATTCAGGCTCCTCATAGATGCTTTACTAAGTAATTAAGTTATACTATATTTTCTCTAATCAATTTCTATTATGTAGATAATTATTGCATCTCTGTATGTTTCCACTTAAAATAGTGCTACAATAAACATTGCATTGAGGAATATTTTGTTTAGAGAAATGTCTTCAGATATTCTAAGTTTTGAAAGAGCTAATCACTTTTCTGATTTAAAAATAAATGTGGCTATCCCATGGCATTTTTTTCCTTTGGGGTTTGTAGGGACATAAATTTCATTGTTAGTGTGTCTAAGATTCATCTATCCTTTATAAGGAGATACGAGTCTTTTTGTTCCTGGATCTCTATTGTCAGAATTTTATTTGTGATTTTGTTGTACTACCTATATTCCTAATTTATGTTAATCAACATCTCCCCCTCCCTTCTTTTCTTTCTTCTGGGTATATAACATGAGAAAATAAAGTGGAGAATGCCCATCCTTTTTTAATCAGAAGTTTCTCCTTTCAATGAGCATTAGACCACTTAGATATCAAGTGTTATTGAGGGATTACACATTTGACTATTACTTACATTTCCTTTTATAAGTATTGCTCTCTGTACATTTCTATTTCTTCTGAGCTGATTTATATCATCTTCTTTATAGTATATTGCAACTAGTCTTTCACTTTAGTTTACATGAAATTATATGTAGTATTTTCTACATATAAATCCAGATTTATAGTTTTCCTCTTCTGTGATTTGTGCCATTTCCTTTATTTTTCTTGATCATGCTTGCTAACGTTTAATTAGTTTAAGTTTGAATTTTTGTGTTTATGTTTTCAAGTGTGTTGAAGAATCTTGCTAGCAATATGAAAATTCTGAAAGAAAGCCATTCGTGGAGCTCACAGAGAGGCCCAATAGAGTGGACACAGAAAAAAAAAAGAGTTAGGAATGTCCTCATCCCAGAGACAGAGAAAGAGAGGGTCATTTGAGATTATGCAGAAGGCTGACAAAATAAAAACAAGGAGAAAGAGGGGCCCGAGAACAAGGTAAGGTGCTTAAAGTTGTGGAAAATCACTTAACTCATGGGCTAAGAAGATGTAGGACCACATAAAAAGGAAGCTCCATTTCCCAAGGAACAGGAGTGAGGGTGGGGAGTGTTTGACTGCAAAGAAAGTGAGGGATCACATGATAGGAGGGCAACAAAACAATTAAGGAGAGAAGAGTGAAATAAATGATTTAGTGATGTCAGAGAATAACTGAAGTCTTATCACTTTGTGAAAAAATCAGCATTAAAGAGTTTTACACATGTGACTTATTTTATCTGCCAGCAATAATATGATCTAAGTACTACTACCGTCATCCTTCCAGTGATATAAAATTAAAGCCTGTAGATAGAAGAAGCTAAGACAGAACAATTTGCCTATCCCAAAGCAGCCAGCTAGTAGACTCTTAACTTGGGATCTGCTTCACCCTGCAGTCTGTGTGCTGCATACAGGGCAGTACTTTCACTGCTCTCTTTATCTCTTCCTGTGGACCCTCCGATGGAATAGATGAACTCAATAGAAACATTGTGATCATTTTGTTAAATTCAAAAAATATGAAACTGGCAGTGAACCCTTGACACAGGTATTTCTTTTGATAAATGTTTCTGGTATGCCTGTCTTTCTTCCTTCTTTACACAGAAGAAATTCTTAACCTGATGTAGTATTTGCTCTGCTCAGTTCCTGTAAAATTCCAATAAATAGGCAATAAGAATGTTCATCCTTGGGTGGTAAGTGTATGATAAAATTTTTTTAAAGGATCTACCTAAGTGTAGTGTTCTAACCAATCTCTGATTTCTGATTCTTTACTGCAGATTTTTAAGCATTACTGTACTGTGGGTTTTAATTTGGAAATCTTGGATAAAATAAAGTGGGATCAAAATTCTCTTGAAATTAAGCCTATTCAAATATCTTTTCAGCAGGTCAGGATTATTGTATAGAAAATTTGTCACAGCATTCTCATTCATCAAAACACAGACTTTCTATGTCAAGTAGTTGCTACTGGGTGCACAAGGAGGTGTACAGCTGGAACATCAGGCCTTCAGTATTTAACTGAGAGGAAAAGCCCAGAATTACATGGAGGACATGGTATCCATGGCAACTTGCCCAGCAGCTTTTTAACTTTTCAACCTATCAAAAGATGATTCTTTGGTTTTCCTTCAATCTTTTTTCTTGGCTTTCTTTTTCTTTTCTTTCTTTCTTTTTTTTTTGTCTATAGTCATAATGATCACAGACTCCTTTAGCAATGTCACTTGCTAAACAATAAAATAGTAAATGACATATTACCTTATCACTAGTGAACACATACCTCTTCACTAATCTAAATTCCTGTAATTAACAATCTCTCAACATTGCAGTAAAGCAGGGCTACGTAGCTAAATAAAAGAGAAGAAAGCATTGGCAGGCAGTTATTGTAGAACTGCATTCGTACACATATAAACAGTTGTTAAGCTCACTGCAGCAAAGCCTTGATTACTTGGATTGTTCAGCTATAGGAGGCTGTAATTGATTAATTTTCCCTGTTCTCGTCTACTTTCCAGCTTGTGTTGATGAGAATCTGTTGACGAGAACTGGCTCTTTCTTTCATGCCAGGGCATCTTGCAGACCCTGAGGCTCATGACTCTGCAAGTCAGGGATCCTTGGAACCACGTATACAGCAGCAGAGATGACGGATGGTTCACTGAGTGCTTCCGTTCTACTAAAAATAAATCTATGCTATTAGGAGAGAGTTTTTCCCTTTACACCTGAAGCAAATGGTGTTTGTCTGAGGCAGTACAGTACACTGGTTACTAGCACAGCCTCTGGAGCTGGCTTATTTGGGTTCAAATAAGTGCTGTACATTCTATTAACTGATGATTTTCAGCAAGCTAACGAATCTGAATATCAATTTCCCTATCAGTAAAATAGGAAAATTCATTGAACTGATCTCATAATTGTGATGATTACATGTGAACTGCTTATGGCAGTGCCTGCCTTATACAGTGACTATAGGAAGTAGTCACTAACTGTGAGCTATTGTTATTTCTCAGGAAGATGGAGGGCCAAGTGGGAATCTGCTTCATTGAAAAACCCTGCGTTCAGGGTAATTACAATCCTACTAAACAATCCATTCTGAACTCTGTGGAGACAGGTCCTTAAGGAAACAAAATTTCTTAACATAGTTGGAGTAACTGCCTGCACTTGAAAAGTAATAAAAATGCATGTCTTTAAAAACATTGTGTATTTCACATTTTCCACTACTTCACCCAAACCCTGCCTCCAATGACTCACAACTATGAAACGATATTGAGCATTTGTTTAGTAGTCTCTATGTGTGCTTTCAAATGTGTGCCAACACTGACTACAGTTCTAAAAGGAGAAAAGGGCAGCTTTTTCATTTCATTCACTTTGCCTTATTTATGCTTTTGGGTGATAAGGAAATCCTCTCAGCTCATTTGTGTATCTCAGATAGCAATTCTTGCTATTTCTTTATTTGCCCCTTTGTCTATCACCTGAGGTTTAAGCTCATTTCCTTAGCAATGCATTCCTAGAGGTTTGAATAAACAAACTGAAATCTGTGCACACACACTAATATGATCATTTTGTGCTTCCACAACTGTGTTAGAAAAGTGGATCTGCTAGAGGATATCTAAAATATGCTTAGAATTTATTTTAGTGCCCAGAAACACTAATACTGGGGGAAATTTGTAGCTAAATCATTACTAATCCCTTAGGTGAGGTTTCTATGGAATCACACTAACTCATTCGCCCTCTCTCTTTCACACTTAACTGCTAATCCAATCTCTCACCTCCACCCCCCATTCCCAGCCCTGAGCCCACCCCACCTTTCTTACCACCTATGGCTCTCTCTCCCCTTTGTGCCTAACTAGCCTTCTGAGGGCTTAAAACGCGTTTTCCTGGATGTGTCCCTTTGTCCCTTTGTTTCAGCCCGAGAGTGTGCACGTGTCTCTTTAGCGGCTGAGGTCTCTGTTTGCCATTGTGTGTGCATGGGTGGGTGACTGTGTAGCTTGTAGGGAAGAATAGGGGTCTGTGAGTAATCAGCTGTATATTATCTGCAAATGGCCCTTAAAAGGGGCTATAGGAACATCTTTAATCATCATTGTGGCCTCTCTTCTTAGAGCTACCTTAAATTTTCCAACAAAATTCACATAACTCAGCCCCAGCGTGGAAGGGTACAAGGCTTGAGTTTTCTCACTCCTCTTTTTTCTTTTTTGTCTGTTTTGAGAGCAGCAGCCCCTGGTAACTCGCCCTCTAACTTCCCCCTTTGCTACCCGCCCCCCCCTTCTTTCTAGGCTGTGCCAAAATCTCTCCAGCAACATCTAAAGAGAAAGGGGGAGGTGCAGAGAAAGGGGGACACAACCAATCATTAGTTTGGGAAAAATATACAAGTTAATGAAATGTTGGCTCAGATATTGTTCCTGCGTCTGTGGATGAATTCGAGTTTTCTGTGTACTAAGTGGACAGATTAGCACTATCAAGCAATAGAATCATGATAAGAGACTTTTGATTAAGATGCAAGAATGCTACCCAACTTAAAACCTGCTTCAAACATTTGCAAGGATCAACTTTATTTTGATTATAATGGATTCTCTCCCAAAGCCTTGTTAAAATTGAACACAACAGTCTTACCTTGAAGTAACCTAATAAGAATTCCAAATACCTTGCAGAACCACAAAGAGGAACCAAGGTCTGGACTCTAGTTCGATTTCCACTATTGACCTACTGCATGACTTAAAACATGTTTCTTAGTGTCTTTAGCTCACCTTGCCTGCTTTTGAAGGAAAACTACTCTTTACAAATATGTTTGTTCACATAAAACTTGAAAATGTGAAGAGAAATATGTGAATTACAATAGGGAAGATGAGAATAACATTTAGTATTTGATGATAATAATATTTAGTACATTTAATACAGTTATCTCTGAGAATAATTGATGCCCAGTGACTCCAAATACCAAAGAAGGTTTCAAAAACAATTAAGATTTGTAGTAATTCTGTGCAATGATCTTATTTGTAATCTCTGCATTCTTTGCTACAGTGTCATTAAAATTTTGGCTAATAGACTCAATCTTACTCTTTTAAAAATAAGATTATTTGGAGATATAATTGGTATACAGTACATTGGATATGTTTAAAGTGTACAATTTGATGATTGATTTAATATCTGTGCATACCCATGAAACTGTAACCATAATCAAAAGATTATGGAGGGGTCTATCAGTCACACAAGCGTTCCTTATTGTAATTTTTCCCTTATGCTCTGAACTTCTCTTTTCCGTCCCCAAGGAAACCAAGGATGTGCTTTATGCTATGACACATTAATTTGCAGCTTTTAGAGTTTTCTGTAAGTGAAATGGTATATATACTTTTAAAAATTAGCTTTGTTCTTTCATTCAGTATAACTTTCATTCAAGTTACATGCATTAATTACATTCATTTTTGTTTCTGAATACTATCCAACTACAAAATTATAGTATAGTCCTTTTATATGATCATCTATTAATGGACAAAAAGCTGGTTACAGTTTGGTTACTGAAAATAATGATGCTATGGGAAGTTATATATGCATTTGTGTAGATATGTACTTCTCTCATGAAAATACATGGAATGGGACTGACTGGGTCATATGGTAAGTGAAAGTTTGTATTTATAAGAAGCTAACGAACAGTTTTCTACATAGTTGCACAATTTTATGATTCTAACATCAATGTGTGAGAATTCTAGATGTTCCACATTCTTGCTTATACTTGATGCAGTCACTGTTTTACTTTTCAGCCATTCTTTTGTTTGGATGGTGACATTTTATTGTGGCTTTACTGTCTATGTCTCTAATGATGAATTGGATCTTTTTCTGGGCTTATTTGCCATTCATATATCTTCATTAATAAGCATTTAGTTGTTCACTTATTGATTTTTGAGACTTCCTTGAATATTCTAGATGCAAGTCCATTTTAAGACAAGTGATTCAAAAATATTGTTTCCAGGCTATGATTTGTCTTTTGATTCTTCTAATAGAGTCATTAAAGAGCACGTGTTCTTGATTTAGATGAAGTCCACTCTTCATTTTTGAATTGTTTGTTGATGTAACAGCAAAGATAAAAGAACAGAAAAGAAAAACTTTATTAGATACAATTTAAGATTATTGACTTAAAAAACTCCATAGAGACATATCTTCAGGTATGTTACTCACCTTAACAAATGTTCTTAACCCAGAACCTAGAAACATAGTAGACTGGTTCCAAATATTAACAGTTACCAATGCAAGATTAAAATCCCATTTCCCCACCCTTTATCAAGAATGAAATATCAAGAATAGAAAGTAGCATGCCAAATATATAGTATCTCTATTATACACATACAATAGATATAAATAACCATGAGAACATAGACAATAAAATGCAATAAAAATTAAGAAATTATTTTTCACTATTATTTTAATATATTTATTTATTTGTGAAATTTTATATTTTACCTTTTTCAGTGTGAATAGTTTATTTTTATATCCAGCATAGCACAGTAGAAATTGACATCTAATCTTTAAAGGTCTACAGAAATTCAACATCAAAACTGAAATAATCAAGTCAATAAAAGTGCAAATGAATCAAATGAACAGTCATCAAAAGAAGAAACACAAATGACCAATAAATTTCAGAAAAAGTGTTTAACATTGTTAGTCATCAGGGAATGTAAGCTAAAACCACATTGAGATTCCACCTCAATCCCAATCAAAATAGTCATCAGCAAGGAAACAAATGGCAGTCAGGATTAAAGGCAGATGCCTTTAATCCCACCACTCAAGAGGCAGTAGCAGTCAGATTTCTGAGTTCAAGGCCAGCCTGGTCTACAAGACAAGTTCCAGGACAGCCACAGAGAACCCTGCCTTGAAATAAAAGAGAGAGAGAGAGAGAGAGAGAGAGAGAGAGAGAGAGAGAGAGAGAGAGAGAGAGAAATGAAAACAAATGCTGGCAAGAGTTTGGAGAAAGAAAAATAACCCTAATTCACTATTGATGGGGATATAAACTGGTGCAGCCATGATGGAATTTGGTATGGAGGCTTCTAAATAACAAAATAAAGATAAAGCTATCATACCATCTAGGTATACAACTCCAGAATGCACTCAAAGGAATCCAAGTCAGCATATCACAGAAATACCTGCATTTCCATATTAATTGCCCTACTCCTCACAAAAGCTAAGTATGGGCCCAGCCTAGATGCTCAGCTACCAATCAATAGACTTTTTAAAATATGATATAAATATACAATGAACTTTTTAAATTTCCAATAACCAGGTAACATTGTATAGACTGAATAGGTGGTACTGTGTATGTGTGTGTGTGTGTGAGTGTGTGTGTGTGTGTGTGTGTGTGTGTGTGTATTATATGTATGCATGTATATATGTATGTATATGTATGTGAGTATATATATAACAACAGCTGATGGAGAACAGGCCATGAATGTGAGAGAAAGCAAGGGAAACAGATGAGAGGACATGGAAGGGAGAAAATGATGAAATTCTGTTATAATTTAAAAAAACTTAAAAATGCTATGAAAAGTAATTTACTTTTGGACAGTGGATACAATCAGTTTGCAAACTTCCTGAAATTTTAAGTATCTTCTCTTGCAAGTCAGCTCAAGACATTACTTTGATTCCTTAAGGGGTTCCTCTGCGGAATTCAAGTTTAACATTTTATAGAAAAATGTCACCTTCATTTTTTGTTACTATGCAAGTGAAATTGAGGATTTATTTTCTCCAAATGTTTTTTTAAGTTATAAGTAGATCGACTCTTAAATAATACCAAAAAAGAGCATATATACTTCCATTTGAATATTTTAACATATGAAGCCTGTATTTCAGTTTAGTGCATTTTCTTTGTAGTACAATTTATTTTAGACCTTAAAAAAGGTTTTATAGACTTGGAATGTGGTACCTCATATCTATTACCCAAGTACTCAGAAGGCTGTGACAGGTGGACTGCAGTGAGTTCTAGGCATGCTTGAAATACATGATGAGTTTCATAGGCTGCGCTTTACTGTAAGCCTTTGTCTCATAACAAGTAAAATAGAGGCGAACAAGATGGCTCAGTGGACAAAGATGCTTTTTACATAAACCTTGTAATCTGTGTTTGAGCCCTGACCTCCACCTAAAGTTGGAAGGACAAAACAGACTCCACAACTGGTCCTCTGACCTCCACACACATGCTGTAGCGCTATGCATATGTGTGCACTCAGGGACACATGCCATGCATTCACATACAATAATAAATAAAATTGTTTGAAAAGTACAAAAACTAAGCCAATCAAATCCCAAACAAAACAAGCTTCTATGGATCCAAGAGGAGTCTGTGATATAAAGAAAATGGTATAAATTTATAAGCGTCTGGGAGATAACTCAGTCGGTCAATTGCTTGCCATATAAACATAACGACCTGAGTTTGATCGCCTGAAACATTCTTTTAAAGGTCAGTCAGTGTGTGCCTATAACCCCTGGAAAGGTAGAGACAGGAGGATATCTGGGGACTGCTGGATAGCCAGTCTAGTGGAATCTGTGAGGTCCAGGTTTAAGGAGAGACCCTATCTCAAAAACTAAGGTGTAAAGAGATTGAGGGTGACAGTTTGCATATGCCTTAGGCTTCCCTATACATTCATATATATGTATATGACATCCTTGTATTCCTACGTACACACACATTTGAGTTTTTTTTCAAAATGTTAGTAAAAGATGCCAGGTAGCATTGTTGTTTATACGTAGTTTTTGGACAGGTAGGCTGAAATGTCTTTGTTTAGATCACTATCCTAAGTGTTTGCCTCCTTCTTGTTACTTTGATGCCTTTTATGACGTTAGGAATTTCAAACTATATATAGTTAAGGGCAAATGCTATTTTTGCTATTTATTCAGTGCATAATTTTGAGGAACTTTATTTACTTTTTTGTGTCCAGTTTTTGAACTGTGACATATGGGTAATGAGGCATGTTTCAGAGGGTTACAGTGATAACCTAACAAGTCCTAGTCATGCGTGATGGGTTCAGGAAACACTTGTTTTATTTTAGAATTGAAAGGGAGAGAGAGAGCATCTTGCATCATATTATAACTACTGCAATATTTCTGAATGAATCCCTAAATTAGAAGATAAAATGACACCTTTTTGTTTGCTTTCTGGAAGCAAGCATTGAAGTCTAGTGGAGTCAGCTATACTGTATTAGTCTCAGCTCAAGGATGGTCCAAATGAGTTTCTAGAGTAAGGATGCTGATTTCTGGCTCACAGGTTTGGCTGTTGTGCTACTTTAATCTGCTTCTAACTCAAGGCCTTTATGGACTGTAGTCAAGATTCTGAGTGTCAAGCATTACCTCATTGAAATACACAGTCACTTCTTCAACTAAGCCCCGAGGGTAAGACACAGCTTCCAGGACATTGATGTAGTGGCTTTCTGTCTCTTTGTGTCTATGGATCCAGGAAAAGTTCTGTGGATCACCTGCATCTCCAACTCTCATTTGCCACAGGCAAAGAAACAAAACCCAAACTTCTTAAAACTAATGGGAAGCCTGGCACTACTTTAAATGAGACACCAATGAGGTGATGTCTAGTTTAAATGTCATAAGCAAATTACTTATTCATGCCAGAAACCAAAATATAGGCCTTGCCATAGTACAAATGTTAACACATACAAGAGATCAATCTATAGAACTGTGACCTTTGGAGACTATGAATTGTTCCTTTTGGAGTCTTCATTCTGGAAAGTTTTACTCTCCCAAGACAGCTCCATGTTCATTTGATCATGTAGTAACTCAAATTTAAATTGCCTTTGACTTTTCCTAGACAGCATGGGATAATGAAAAGAGCACTGAATTTTACATCAGACAGGTCTGCATTTGAACCTATGTTAATAACTAGCTGTGGTTAATTCCAGCAAGTTTCTCCAATCTCCACCAGCTTTAGCTGCGTCTGCTGTAAAAATGAATATCTATTAAAACAATGCCCCCTATAGCTAGGACATAACTCATAGAAAGTTCTATAATTCATTATTTACTTCTTTAAGAACACAAAACTAAAGAGAAATAAATAAACCAAGAAGAGGCCACTACAATGCCAAGGTCACATTTATACATTTCAAAAGACAGATTTGGCTAACAACATATTTATTTATTTATTTATTTATTTATTTATTTATTTATTTATTTATTTATTTATTTATTTATTTTAAAAATCACTTTCACCCCTTCCAACACCCAACCACTCGTCTTGTTATTAATTAATTAAGTGCTTAATTAACTCAGTCAGTTTGAAGTAGGGTCTCACATATCTCAAGCTGTTTCTATATTTACTATTTATTCAAGAGGATGGTCTTAACCTTCTGATCCCCTTGCTGCCACCTCTCAAGTGCTGGGGTTAGATGAGAACACCATGGTGGGCAATTTGTGTGCTACTAGGGAGGGAGCCCAGAGCTTCATGTACACTAGGCAAGCATCCTTCCATTCAAGTTACCACCACAGCCCTGCAGCCACTGCCTTGAGAAACAATTTGAGTATTCGCCACTTCTTGTTCTGACACATATAATATGCTAAACTCAAATCTTGGGTTATTCCGCTTTCTCACTTTTCATTTCCAAAATCAATAATACTAAATCTACTGGAGAAAATCAGAAAGTTGTACAAATGAATGTCCTGTCAAATGTGAGTATCCAATCTCAGGTGACTTTCAATTCTTTAACCCTGGCTATGGCTCTTCTCCAAATCCCTAAATAGCAATTTCAAAGCTTCTTATCTCATCTCTCTTAAGAAGTTAGCCTCAACTGTTGGTACACTAAAAAAATGAAAGCTATTTAGTACAGATAGCTTCTCTCAACTTCCATAATAAAAAATAAAATAAAATAGCCTGTATTTAAATTCCCTCTCCCACTGTCTCTGCCCCTTACTGGCTGCAGCATTGGATGAACCAGCTGGGGGAGGGTAGGAGATTGTGCCCCAGTGGTATGGGTAAGCTGGTTGGCTGACCAGCTCAGGTACTCCACAGGCCCAAATCCAGGACTTTGTGTTGGACTACCCCAACATCAACATCTACCCCATCGACTAAAGGCTGGAGCGAGAGAAAAGTCCTACAGATCCAAAATTATAGGACCTCCATGACCCAGGGCAACAACAGGATAACTGAGAGGAGTCCCATTAAGGATCTAGTATTGATAGTGTGGCAGAAGCCAGACGCCTCGAACCAGAACAATGACTTGTTGCAATAAACATTTGCAAGCAAAGAAGTATGGACAAAAGGGTATACTGTGGGATACACTGTGACACACTACAGCTTCCACAACAAGATTTTTTTTTTTCTTTTTGCAGGGAGGTTGCAAGGGTGGGTACCAGGGGACTGGGAGGTGTGTGAGATTAGGTGCATGGTATGAAATTCACAAAGAACCAATCAAAAGTTAAAAATTAAAAATTAAAACTAAACTCACTCTCCCTTCTTTCTTCTAGCCTTGGAAATTTTCCTTTTCCTGCCCAATTCTAATATCTCTACCTGTTTCTGGTATCTACCTCTTACTATTACTTTAGGCGCCTCATTCTACTAGCCATTGTGTCTCTGAAATCTTCAATATATTTTTTCTGTTACATAAAAACAAGTCCAAGTTGTTGTCATTCTGAGAATTTAGTAGCCCACTCTGGTTGCTCTGTCTTACTCAAGCCAGTACCCTCCCACCCCTTTTCTTTTTTTCCCCAGATGTATTAGTCAGGGATCTCTAGGAGAACAGAACTTATAGAATGAATGTATTCATAAAAGAAATTTATTAAAGTGGCTTACAGCTACTTCTGCTAGTCCTGCAATGGCCATCTACCAACAGAACATCCAAGAATCCAGTAGTTATTCTATGAGAAGTCCAGTTGCAGCTGGTCTCCAATGTCTGCCAAAATCCTGAAGAAGTAGGCTCTAATGCCAATGAAGAAATGGACTTGTCAGCCAGAATGAGACCAAACAAGCAAAAACCACAAGCTTCCTTCTTCCATGTCCTTTTATATAGGTTGCCAGCAGAAAGTGCAGCCCAGATTAAAGGTGAATCTTTCAACCTCAAAAGATCTGGATTAAAAGTGGGTATTCTCAGTTCAAATCATTTAATTAAAAAAAATCCCTCACAGATGTTCCCTGCTTGGGTTTTTAATTCATTCTAGATATAGTCAAGTTGACAATCAGAAATAACCATCACAACAGACTTCCTAAAATTGAGCCACACCACTGGCTCCAATTCCCTCCTCATTCCTATTCCCTTTAAAGACCATTACAAAGCATTGCTCTGTACCCCTAAACTTCAAGGGAAACTGCTCTTCTAAAGGAAACTGGTGGGCTTCTGAGCCATAGCCCATGACTTGTTTTTAATTTTTTGAGATCGTAATATAATTTCATCATTTTCCCCATCCCTTTCCTCCCTCTTAATCCTTCTATGAACTGCTTTGCTCTCTTTCAAATTAATGGCCATTTTTGTTTTGTTTTAATTGTGAAGTAAAATAAAAATCAAGTACACATTTATATATTTGATTCCTTTACTCCATAATTATAGGTAAATTTGAATATTTCCATTTCTATTGTCTCCCATTTGTGCTTTTGTAGCATTGACAGTATTGGGGGTGGAACCCAGGGCATTGACTAAAGCCCCATCCGAGTCTATATTTGTACTGTAGTTTTCCTTGAAGTCTCATCCTTGTCCCTTTGTCTCAGTATCTACAATGAGCAAATTATGTTCAAGCATTTAATTATGACCTGAAAACATTAGATTTCTTTTATAAACCTATACTTCTTACTTACAATTGGGGTACTTTTAGAATACTCTAAAGATAAAAAAATTTGAAGTTAATGTGAATTCAAGTTATAACTTCTATAGTCCAGTAAAATGTCTAAGCTTGGTGGTCTAACAAATTTTATCACTATGAGTTCTTATGTTAAGTGAAACTTGAAAGAAGGCCAACAGATATGTCTTCATATCTCTTCCTCTTCCTCCTCTTCCTCCTCCTCTTCCTCCTCTTCTTCTTTTCCTTTGAGACAGAAACTTTTGCAGCCCTGGCTGGCCTCAAACTCACTGTGTTGCCAGGATTGCTCTGAATTTCTGATCTATCCACCTCCGCCCCCTGAGATGACAATCATATACTACTATACCCACATTTTTAAAGATTGCTGGGTACCTAAACTAAAGCTTTGGGAATGCTAAGCAAGAATCCCATCAACTGAGTTATAGTCCAACTAACCCTTTCTATCTTCAACTAGCACTAGAAGAAAAGTTTGCTCTAAGTCTAGCTTCCCAGGTATACCCTCTGCTTTTGGGCTGTGCCTACTTCATATCTTTTTGTTGTCCTTTTAGCTTAATGTATCTCCTAGGAACATCAGAAGCTACACCCATAAAGTCTCAGCTATATGAGCTGTATAAGGATGGTACTAATGGACATGCCAGCCTGGATGGAGAGAAGCCCATGCAACCTCAACTCTACACCAAGAACGACAGGCACCTGAGGAAAGTTGGGAGCAGGAAAGGTGGTCTTTCTCAGGGTAGAGCACAAGACTTGCTGTCCAGTGCCAAATGATCAGATTTGGAAAACATGTATACAATAACATTAAAAGGACTGAGCAGGTTATATTTAGGAATACACACACACACACATACACAAACAGTGAATAAAAGTGGCCATAGATTTGAAGGAGAGAAGGAAGGGATATGTGGGAGGGGGAGGGGCAGTAAAGGGAGGAGAAAATGGTGGACTTATAATGTCAAAATAAAAATATTGTTTAAGAAATGAAGACTGGGAGGATTTCCTAATATTACTAATCTGTATAGCTTAGCTCATTTTTGTCATCACAGACATAACTTAGCATGGTTTCTTATTCATAGTTTAGAACAACAATTAGTGTACCTGGTCACTAAGCAGTATAGATGATTACTTAAAACATTTCATATAGTTTCAAAGTCCCCTAACATAATTATAAATGTGTCACATCATCTCTCTTTTAATAAACCTTTATACAATAAAAAAGAAAGAAAAGCCCTTTGAGCAGAAGGAATGTGGAAATTCTTCTGTTTGTCCTGGTTCAGTTTGCAAATGTATTGTGACAATACAGTAAAATATGATTACAATAAGAAACATTTCATATTTATTTGTACCTCTCAGTGTCATTGCAACTTCCTTGGTTCAGGCTTCAATACTTTCTTTTCCAGCCACTCTCCTTTAATTTGTTCTGCAAGCCAGCCAGATAATCCAAAACTACAAATCTAACGGTTTCATGCTGTGCCTAACACCCCTTCAATAGACACCATAAGTTACCCTTTCCCATACAGTTAGTCCTCTGCGCTTCATTCTCACATTTCTCTTTGTTTATTTATTGCCGTACTTGTATATCATCTATGCTATCATTTAGGCAACACCATTTTGAAAAATTACTCATTTAAAAATTGACTTTGTCGCCAGGCAGTGGTGGCGCACGCCTTTAATCCCAGCACTTGGGAGGCAGAGGCAGGTGGATTTCTGAGTTCGAGGCCAGCCTGGTCTACAGAGTGAGTTCTAGGACAGCCATGGCTACACAGAGAAACCCTGGCTCGAAAAACCAAAAAAAAAAAATTGACTCTGTCCAGAGAACATCTGTGAAACAATAGTTTTGAATGTCTAATTTATTTTCTTGTTTATGCTAAAATAAAACTCAAACTATAAAAAATGATTTATTTTAACCAAAACTACCTTGCATATGTATAGCACACTTGCAGACACACCAATAAAACTATATAACACATTAATAACAGCTTTCTATGATCTGGCCCTTGAACTTGATCTCCCTATGTGTTTTCCCTCTTGCTCTATGTTCTGGTCATGTTTCTTACCTGTTTAGAATTGATCATTACCTTGTCATGACACCTCCCTGCTATATATAGACATATATTATTTAACTATTGACAGGTCTTTTTGTTGTGACTGAACTCTTAGAAAAACCTCTCTTGACTGGTCGCTAGGATATATATGCTTGTGATATTCTGGAACACTAGATGACAGTGGTCAGTTCTTTCTGAACATGTATCCTACCCTTAATTTAAAATAGCAAGTGTCTTGAAAAACTGAGTCACTGTTGCAGTGATATTTTATTCTTTCAATTCCGTGTGTGTGTGTGTGTGTGTGTGTGTGTGTGAGAGAGAGAGAGAGAGAGAGAGAGAGAGAGAGAGAGAGAGAGAGAGAGAGAGAGAGAAAGGGGGGGCAGTGGGAGAGCACATGTTTGTGGATGCCTAAATGTGCTTGTGGTGATCAGAAGGCAGCTTGGTGGAGTTTATTCTATCTGGGAATTGAACTCACCTTGTTGAGACATCTTGGTTGTCTTAAGTTCCAGTTAATGTAAGAACTCACCTTGATAGAATGTGTAAGATCACCAGACTAAGATATTGGACTAGGATATAGAAATTATAACTTTCATCCACATTAACTTTAACATTTTATTGATAGAAGATGATTTTAAAGAATACAGAAAGACAAGAGAAACCTGCATTTATTTTTCCTGTTCATCAGCTTAAACTGACTTCAGATGTCTTGACTTTCCGTTGAGAGCAAAGCTCTAAGAAAAGAATAAAAAAGGGTTAACTTGCAAGTTTTATGAGCAGAATTTCAGACTTCCAGATGGTACCTAAGAGATCACCTTGTCCATCTGTCTCACTTTACAAATAGACAGTGAGTGAGACCAAGAGAAAGGGAAATTCCATTCGAGCAAGGAATATTTATTTATTTCCCAGCATAACCCTCACATATGCAATTGCTTTGATTGCTTTTTTGTGTTAGGTGAGAGAATCCAGCACTCAGGCCAAGGATCAGTCACAACCCTACAGAAGACTTCAGGATGACCCTTGTTTGTTTGTTTGTTTGTTTTGTTTGTTTTGCTTTTTTTTTTTTTTTTTTTTTTTTTTGGTTTTTCGAGCCAGGGTTTCTCTGTGTAGCTCTGGCTGTCCTGGAACTCACTCTGTAGACCAGGCTGGCCTCAAACTCAGAAACTCTGCCTCCCAAGTGCCGGGATTAAAGGTGTGCGCCCGCCACCACTGCCCGGCCCAGGATGACCCTTGTCCAAACTTACATTCATATGGTTGCAATTCAGAGACTATGGACCTGAACTTTCCCAGGGGAACTTAAACTGGAGCCAGAGTTTCTATGGACCATAGTTGAATGACTAGCAGAGAGATTATGTAAATCTTTGTATAAAATGGGCTTTTGATAACTATTAGTCTTTCTTCAAACTTGCCATGTCACAATTTGAAGCCCTATTTTATATATTAAAAACTGAAGTTGGGATGAGCAAGATTGCAGAGGAAGATTAGGCAATACTGTGATTAATTAGCAGTTCTGGAGCCTAGAACTACGTAGTCACTGGCTATATTTCACACAGTAGATACAAATAAGTAGTAAAAACAAATACTCATTTATTTATTTATACTCCTAATTTCTGGCCTTAATAATAAACTCCTGAAAAGTTTCAGACCTAGCGACTGCATATCTATCCTATTAGCAGATAATACCACTATTCTTCTTTTTCACTCCTCATTTCTTTGCTCATTAGGGATAAGAAAGGAAGTGAAACATAAATCTCTACATTTACCTAATTATCAAGGATGCTGATAAAACTTGTGATTAGGAAAGAGGCAGAAACGAGTGAATAAAAGTGATTGTAGAATTACACTTACTCCACATCTTGCCTTTCTCCCATGACCTGAGTTACTTAAGAATTGGCTGTATGCACACTTTTAAGACAGAGGTGACTGTCATAGAGGGTATTGTGCTACCTCTCTGCATTTACTAAATAAGAAAGAAAAGATATAGAGAAGTAAGACTCTGTAATGTAGCAGAAGAGCAATCTCATTTTTAAATCCTCTTCAGTTATTGAACTGTGAAAAGCAAATGGCGAAATATACTTAGGATAGATAGCACCCCTACAACAAGCACGTCTGCTGTCTGTTAGAAAATGAAATTATGCTTGTGGGACTTAGACAAAGCTGGCATGCTTAGGCTGTCTACAAGTTATCTTTTTAGACAAGTGGCTTAAAAATGCCGTTTTGCCTTTTAGAGACAAAAGAAGCTAGAGCAGGAGTTCTCAATTAACCTCTTCAAACAGAAACTAGAAGCTACTGTTGATATATATGAGTGGGCTCCTTCAGCTGATGGGCCCGCTTCCTCGCATCATTGGCATCTTACTTCAGAAGGAGTGGGCTTTTCTAATAAGCATCCCATTTGGACTTTGTTTGCCAAGTCATGCCTAGACTTTCAAGTTTATTTTCTTAAGCCACTGCATTATTTCTCACATCTCATGCTGAAAAGGGAAGGCGAGTAGAATCTGTACACTGGAAAACATTAATAAAAGACTTTTAGGATAGCACTGTTGTAAAACAAAGTCATGCTATAGTACAAAATTAAATCTGAAAATTAAGGGAGAATTCTGATGTACTAATTAAAAGATCAAAAGTTCTTTCATCAACAAAGAAACAATGCTACTAGCCAGTAATTGTCTAAAAAAAATTAGGTACAATCAGTAATGCCTTGGTTGCCAATGGTAGGCTTAAGGCCTTCCTAATGCTGGGACCTCACGTTGTGGTGACCCCACCACCATAAAATTATTTTATTGCTACTTCATAACTGTAAATTTGCTACTGTTATGAATCATAATGTAAATATCTGTGTTTTCCAATGGTCTTGAGCGACAACTGGAAAAAGGTTGTCTGACCCCTTGTCTTAGTCAGGGTTTCTATTCCTGCACAAACATCATGACCAAGATGCAAGTTGAGGAGGAAAGGGTTTATTCAGCTTACACTTCCATGTTGCTGTTCATCACCAAAGGAAGTCAGGACTGGGACTCAAGCAGGTCAGGGATCAGGAGCTGATGCAGAGGCCATAGAGGAATGCTGCTTACTGACTTGCTCAGCCTGCTTTCTTATAGAGCCCAAGACTACCAGCCCAGGGATGGTACCACTCACAAGGGGCCCTCCCCCCTTGATCACTAATTGAGAAAATGCCTTACCACTGGATCTCATGGAGGCATTTTCTCAACTGAAACTCCTTTTTCTGTGATAACTCCAGCACGTGTCAAGTTGACACACAAAACTAGCCAGTACACCCCTAAAGTGGACAAGACCCACAGGTTGAGAACCACTGGCCTAAGGCATTGGTACAGGAAAGGAAAAAGAGAAAAATGAAAGAAAAACAACAAAAGAAGGCAATTATCCCAGTTGATAACAATGGAAGCTAGACTTTCCAAGAGAACCATCTTTTATTATTCTTTGTCCAAAGCTTATAGGTAACCATGTGCCCACTGTGCTCCTGAGACTGCGGTCCTGAAACTTTTCTCTCAGATGTTTAGAAGTGCCACTGCTAACCAGAAATGTAGGACTTTTGCCAGCTTGAATTGTGCACACATAATACACAAAGATGTGATCTGATAGAATGCCTACCATTTATCTCTGTTTTCTTTTCTGTTATTTAATATATGGAAGGGCCTTCAAGTATATGAAAGTGAAAGCTAAACCATTTGTAATGAGACTGATGTAAAACCACACATAGTTTAGTATATTTTTCAAGCCAAATAAAGATCACAACCCTTCTTTCAATCAAAAAAAAAAAAAAAAAGCAAGAAGGTTAAAGAGTTAGAGAGAAATGCAGATAGAAAAAATAGCCAGTAACATGTTTCTGGTATCATTCTGTGGTAGATAGCAGGACTGTAAATTATGCCTGAGTTAAGATTTTAGTGTGTGAAAGCAAATAAGACAAGACATTGTTTTAAAAATTTACATAGTTTAAACCAAATTTTAGACAGTCTTGGGGTAAAACCTTGAGTCATGAATTTGTCCAATATGTTCTCATTCCTTTCATTCCTACTAGCGGCAGTAGCAGCCCTATGACATTATAATTAGAGGAAAGTTAGTTACAGAGTAGTTTGATAGCTAGAAAATTGGTTTTAGATTAATTTGTGCATTGTGTGGTTAAGCGGTACACAACACCAACATTTTTATACTTGTAAGAACAAGATTCTTTTAAAGACATTTGAAAAATAGTGTATTGTGCAAACTCATTCTTTAGAAAGACGATAAAAATAGTAGAGTCTCCGCCACATTGCAGTATAAATCCTTTACTTAAAATGGCTGCCAGCAGTTATCTATAAGAGTTTGCCAGTTAGCTTGCTTCCTATGATTCATATTAAGATACATTAATGTTTTCTAATGCTCTTAAAAAAAGAAAGCATGCCTTCCTTCTAACCATCAGTGATGGTACAAAATATGCCACTATCCCGCTCTTGCTATTTCAAGTTATGGATGCTTGTGTCTTTGAGCAAGAATGAAATTCCAGCATGTACTTGAGTGGTTATGGAGACTTATTTGCTCTTTCACATCAAAAGTTGAGTAACTGAGACAAAAATAATTAGTTGTCTTTTAAAGACATGATCACATTAGCTGCAGAGTGGTGCTATATTCCTTACAGTGATCTTTAGTACATTCTTTTTAAAAAGTTTTGCCTGTGTCTCTTTAAAAATTTTGGTTGGTATGTGTTTCTGTACGTATTGTGTGTGCTTATGTAACTCAGTGTTTGTGTGTTTGTAGGCATACACACAAGTCTGTGTAAGCCCAATGTTGATGTCAAGAGCCTTCATAGAAATCACACTCTACCTTATTTATTGAGACAATCCTTCAGTGAAGGCCAGAGCTCACTAGCATGCTTAGTCTAGCTAGCCACCTTGCTCAGGAATCTCAGATGTCCGCTTTCTGAATGCTGGAATTACAGGTTGGCTAACATGATCACATGGCATTTACATGGGTGTTAGGGATTCCAGTTCTCGTCCTCCTGTTTGAATGGCAAATGGTTTACCAGCTTAACCATGGCCCCAGCTCCATACATTGTTAAACAGCGTGTTAAGGACAAGAGAGTATATTTTTTTTCTGTAAGACTTTATTATCAAATTCTTCAACGTTATTCATTTTTAAAAACTTTAAATGTTTAGCACAGTAATAGGCTAAGTACATAATTAAAGATCGAATAGCAAAGAAAGGTTTATAGTACTAAAGAAGAAAAGCAATTCTCCCCAGCCCACACCTCATTACCGTCAATCTTGCTCCTTAGTTGCAATATCTTTCCAAATATTCGAGTTTTTCTCATATGTTCTTTGTATCTCCAAGCAATAGGTTAATGTAATGAGTTTTTAATTATCTTGAGATATTTTTCTATTAATATACTGTTTTGCTAGTTATATATGTCTGACCAGTGCTGCTTTCAAAATGGTTCATATCTCTACCCCCAGCCCCACAACTAGTCGCCTCTGCAATGCTACCTATATGTAGTTCGACTTCTGTCTCTAATTGTATGTCTTTTGATATCACTTTCTAAGATAAAGACATTATTAAGACTCATCCTCCTCTTGTTCTCACTCCTTGTCAGCTCTTACCTCTTAATCTCTGTAAGCCATACTTTTATTTTTACATTATTAAGGTTAGTAATATTTTGCATCCTGTTAGGTACTCATATTTAAGGGATACATGATTGTTTCTATAATTATAATTACCACCTTCATTGCATAGCCAAAATTCATGCAGGAATTATTACGTAATTGCTCTTTGTATCAATGGAGAATATACCAGGGATCAAATTCAAACAAATTGTGCTTTTTAGCATACTCCAGTGGACTTGGTCATATTTTCAACCTATTTTAAACATTTAATTACAATATTACCATTAATCTTTCCCATTTCCTTTTGCTAGATGTCATTGACAATTGATGGCAAGACAGTGGGTATAATCACACTGACTCAAAAAAAACTGCAGCAATTCTTTAGAACTTAGAGCAACAAAAGATATTTTTCTGGGTTGGGTGATTTATTATTGCCATTTATTAGAATTGCTGGTATATGGTGGCACTAAATGCTAGCCAACATTTCTTTTATTTCATATTGTTTTATTATTTTTATTTAAAACTATAGCCTCTTATTGCCTAAAACTGTGGCAGATGATTCCCACTGCCCTGGCTTACTGCACAGAATGCCAATAAGCACTCTCCAAAACACCAGTGTTTATTTTATCAGTATCTGTTGCTACATGATGACTGATCAAAGACTTTTTGCTATTCTAATTTTTGTTTACTTTTTCTTTGATTCCCACTTCATTTTTCTCTGTTTATTATTCCATTTTTCTATAATGGTTCTTACATGAGTCCTTAGAGGTAAGGCCTGCTCTGTCTTTCCTTGTCTGAAAAGTGTCTCCATTCTGTTATTTTATTTAGTTGATAACTTTTTCTTGGTTTAAAATTGTAGATGAAAACACAATTATCCTCAGAACATTGTAGGCATTGTTCTATTGTCTTCTGGAATCCGATTTTGATAAATCCTATGCCAATTACATCTTCCTCATTAAGGCCCAATTGTTTTTACTAGAAATTGTTAAAATACTCCTTCTTATACTTGACATTCCTCTTAATATGGTCCTTTAAAAAAATTATTATGAGGAGGTAGAGAGATGGCTCAGAGGTTAAGAGTACTGGCTGTTCTTCCAGAAGTCCTGAGTTCAATTCCCAGCACCTCCCAACCTGTCCATTTATTTCTTTTTTAAAATTTACATTTTTCACTTTAAGTAGTCCCTTGTTGCCTTCTGGGGAGCTTTCTCTTCACAGAATTTTTTTTTTTTTTTTTTTTTTTTTTTGGTTTTTCAAGACAGGTTTCTCCGTATAGCCTTGGCTGTCTTGGAACTCACTCTGTAGACCAGGCTGGCCTTGAATTTAGAAATCCGCCTGTCTCTGCCTCCCAAGTGCTGGGATTAAAGGCGTGTGCCACCACTGCCCGTCTTCACAATATTTGTAAAGGTAGTTGGGTGTGGAGTGTGTGTGTGTGTGTGTGTGTATGTGTGTGTGTGTGTGTATACTGTTTTTATCTTCCCTTTCACGTAGACAGTCTCATATTCAAAGATCATCTTTATTAATTCAGCTTCTTTCAAATTAGGGACTTTCCTTGATTGTTTTATAACCACTTAGTGGGTATTTTTCTTTTTATTTATTTATTTTTTACTTAAAAAAAAAGAATCAGTGATTTTTCTATGTATGTTTATGGATGAAAAAAAATAAAAATACTAGGAGCTTGGTGAACAAGATGACAGGGTTTACTTTAACTTGAAAAGCAGTGAATTAGCTGGCTCCAGGGGAGTTGGAGACACTAGAATGTAGAGCACTTTTTGGTGAAGCACTAACTCCAACAGTAGCTCTTAGGTTCTCGCTGGACAGTCTTTGATTCAGAGTAAATACTTAGTTTCCTGGCATTCTTTGTGCAGGAATGGGTAATGGGTGGGCAAGAGATCCACACATCATACACTGATGGAATCAAGTGAGTTTCGCATTTTCAGCTCCCCTCCCCCTCCCCCGTCCCCCAGATCCCTTGGAAAGCTAGCAGGCTGAGGCTTCTTCTAAAAGATTGTACTGTTCAGTAGCTTTCATCAGCTTTTTAGGCTTCTAGAATTTTGTTGCCATTCTTACCTCCTGATCTCATGATGTCTCCCCCATTCCCCCCTCTGCCCCAGTTTTCTCAACAACTAGTTAGGGAGCAATTCCAGAACTCTGTGCTGGGCATTGCCTAAACTAAAAGCATAAGAAAGAAAAGAAAAGTGTAGAAGATGAATATTGAGAACACAATAGAGGAAGAAAAGGCAGTCTAGGAATAATTTTTAAAAACACAACAGGTCAATGAGGTAATTTCAAAGAATGCTAAGTTATATGATGAAAATAAGCTATTATGATAGAAATCAAAATGTAAAAAAGCAGTCAGTAGCCTGTTGCAGAGCATGACATGCCATAGGCATTCAAGAGAAAAGAATTATTGCTGTCATTTTCTATTGTTATATACTTGTTTTATATACTTTAAAAAATGTAAATGGGGATATTATCTGCTGGAATTTCTCCTTGTTTGTAGTAAAAGAAGCATGCAGTGTATGGCATGACGATGGACTATCTTTCAAAACTAATGTATTTTTGTGGTTTTTAAAACCTGAAATAATAAGGTGGGTATGATGGTACATGCTGGTCATCCCATTACTTCAAAAGGCGAGGCTGAAGAATCACAGATTCAAGGCCAGCCTGGACTACATAGTGACATTCTGTCGGAAGAACAACCAAAGCAAGTAGGCCTATGAGAAATATTCATTCTCCATGCAGTTTTACCTATTCTCCAGTCCTCAGGATCAGTCTCTCTTGATCTTTTAGCTTATTTCGCCACGACTTTCAATAATATGTGTGTTCTATTACTTTTGATATTTTCGTTTTATGTGTTATGTATTTATTCCCCAATATGAGATATTGGGATTTTATTCTAATCCTCTATTGCCATTTCGGATTCCCAGTCATTTTTGCATTCTTGGAGCATCCTTTTTAGTCAAGTCAGCGAAAGGTGTTTACATTATTTTAAGACACTCAAAAATCACTCACTTGAGAGCAAGGTTACACAGCGTGGTACATGCTAAGTAGCTACTTTCCCAGAGTTCCTAGTAAATTTCTCTTTCTCTTTTCAACACCTTCCCTAAATGTATTTCTGGTTTTCTTCCCAAAGATTTTCTATTCTCTCTTGTATCCAGGAGAAATCTTGCTACATCCACCAGCCAACTGCTTCAAACTGCAATTGTTCTCCCTGGGTTGTCTTCATTGACTAGGTTAGATACATTTCCTGAATACTGTCACTTACTTTGTTTACCCCTTTCTTTTACTAAAGCTCTTTTATTAAACAACCTCCTGTGAAGAGGTGCATGGGGGTGGGAAATAGGATTCCTCCCTTGACTGCAGACAGGATTTTTGGTAGAAAACTAAAGTTCCCTTCCATTTAAACACTGTCATTTCCCAAGTATTCAGAGCAAAAACTGAGTCATTTTCATTCTCATTTATTTTTAGAGACTTAGTTTCTTTAAATTTGCAATTTTAGGAACTTTTATAATTTCTGAAAAAAGTGAAATTTTACAATAATTTAACTGCATTTGTATGTTTGCATCCATGTCTGTTCATGTTTGTGAGAGCTTAGAGACAGAAAGCCATACAGCGAGAGTGGGTTTACTTTTCATTAAATATGCTGGGAAAATGTTGGAAATTGTCTAATGATGGGTGTTCTGTAGTTCTTGGACGGTTTTGTATATGATTTGTTAAATAATTTCTTCCCTCCATTTCTCTTCTCTCTCTCTCTCTCTCTCTCTCTCTCTCTCTCTCTCTCTCTCTCTCTCCCTCCCTCTCTCTCTCTCTCTCTCACTCACTTCTCTGGAATGCCTGTACATCTGTTGACAGACTGGCTAGATTTATTTAATTTTCTTTCAAAATTGAGCATTTAATTTAACCGATTCTTCTTTCTGTATTTTAGTGTTTCAACCTTTCGAACTCTACTGATAATTGTTTTAAAATCTAACATCTGGTCTATTTTCATCAGTGTTAATTTTCACATTTAGAAACTGCATGTTTAACAGTAGTTAGATGCTGTGTTCCATGATGTAAATTAGACCAAGTTATTCAAATCCTCCATAATCTTATTAACATCGTGTTCTGACAATTACTATCATAAGTGAGATAAGCATCTACCACCATTAAGGTGCAGGGATTACAAGCTCAATGGTACAGAGCATACACTTAGCATTCTCAGGGCCCTGGGTTCTATTCCCAGAACGAAAAAGAGTGAATTCCCCCATCCCCGTTGGGCTGGCATGATGGTTCAGAGGGTAAGGATCCTTCCTGCCAAGTTGCCCACCTGAACTACATCCCCAGCACCCACATTTCTACAAGGTAGCCACTGACTACCTGTGCTCTAGCACAGCCACAAATGCACAGAAAAAAATGGGATTAAGACATAAAAACCAACCTACTTTACCAGTAAACAAACCAAAAATGTCTCATCTCCAACTATGCAAGCATTTCCAAAATTTACTTTGTATCAATGTTTTCTTGTTTATTTGCAAGCTATGTTACTCGGTTAATAAATCCTTAAGGTTTCCTTGTTTTTCTGATGAATTGAACCCTTTGTCATTATAATATAATCTTGTTTACCCTCTGGCCCGGGAATAAGACACAGGACATCCCAGTCTCACCCATGACAATTAGTATTATTTTTATGTTTGGTAATTCTCTCTTTGTTTGTCTCTTTATGTCTGTCTCTGTGTCTCTCTCCCTCTCCCTCTCCCTCTCCCTCTCCCTCTCCCTCTCCCTCTCCCTCTCTCTCTCTCTCTCTCTCTCTCTCTCTCTCTCTCTCTCTCTCTCTCTGTGTGTGTGTGTGTGTGTGTGTGAGATTAAAGACTACATTCTCCCCAGCACTTGGGAGGCAGAGGCAGGTGGATTTCTGAGTTCGAGGCCAGCTTGGTCTACAGAGTGAGTTCCAGGACAGCCAGGGCTACATAGAGAAACCCTGTCTCGAAAAACCAAAAAAAAAAAAAAAAAAAAAGACTACATTCTCTGACATTTGTGTTCTTATAATGGTGACTATATTTGTATATTTTTAAAGCTATATTGTTTTGTGTATGTCTCCTTATATTAAAAGTATGTCTCTTGTATAACTGTTGTTAATTATTTTTAAAACACACCTGTACAATCTGTCTTTTAATTGAAATATTTAATATAATTATTTTAGCATTATTATTAATATAAGCAACAAAGTTCACCATTTTACAATTTCTACCTATAATTTCCCACTGGTATTTTAGCTTCTTTCCTATCTTCTTTGTCTTAAGAATTTGTTGGTAATTAAAAAAATTATTGGCTTTTAGCTATATATTTTAAAAATCAATTTTAGTGAATTACAAGAATAAGACAAATTATACTTTTACATTTAGTGAAAAACTAACACCTTTGGTATGCCATTCCATGAAAAACATATGCCTAGTTTCCCATATGCCTATCAAGGTACAGAGTATTTCTCTGGCCCCAGAAAATTTCTTCAAACCTCTCCAAGCTAATCCTAACACCACTCAGTAAATGTGATCTGATTTTTGTAAATATGGGCAGTTATTTTATGAAAAATATACAATAATTCACACAATTTTATTGTTGAGCAATATTTTATTTTGTGAATGCACAGTTGCTTATAATCCTATTGATAGACTTCTGTCTTGTTCTTACATTTTGGCTATTATCAATGAAGATATTATGCATTCTTAAGTCTTTGCGTGGTGGCGCACGCTTTTAATCCCAGCACTTGGGAAGCAGAGGCAGGTGTATTTCTGAGTTCGAGGCCAACCTGGTCTACAGAGTGAGTTCCAGGACAGCCCGGGCTACACAGAGAAACCCTGTCTCGAAAAACCAAAAAAAAAAAAAAAAGAAGTCTTTGTGAACATACATGTTCAAATCTTGGATAACTGCATACAGATGCAATTATTTACTATGGGGGAGATATATTTAACTATGTATGAAATTGCTGAATAACTTTCCAAATGTATGGCAATTTCTCCTCCCACTAGTTAAGTCATGGGCATTCTGGTTGCTCTATATGTTTTCCAATGTTTCATATTGTCATTTGTATCTCCTTAGCAATTCTAGTGAGTAAGTCAAAGTTGTCTCAATATGGTTTTCATTTTCATTATCTTGATAATGCCATGATTTTATTATCCTTTCATGTTCATTTTGGCTAATCAGCTATCTTTTGTGAATTACATTTTCAAGTGGTTTGCTCAGTTTTACTGGGTATATCATGTTTATAATTCACACACAAATTATTTCTATTCTATATGTTGTTGTTATAAGTTGCAAATATTTTCATCCAACTTTCTGCTTGCTGTTTTTTTTTTCATTTTGTGAATGGAAGTTTTTCATTTTGATTAAATGAACAGTAACTCTCATTCTGTTATGGCACATGATTTTATATTCTCTGTAGGAAGACTCTGTTTTCCATAGGTTTGAAAAGAAAGTATGCTACATATTCTTCTAGTAGCTTTATACACCTATGAAACATGTTCAATATTGATTTTCTTTGCTATATGAAGTTCTTGCAGCAGTTTGGAATTTTCTTCCATGTGGATATTCAATCATTCTAATGTCATTTGGTGAATAAATTTTCCTTTGTTGCAGTAAATTGTTTTGTACTGTTCTTGAAATTTCATATATGAATTTATATATGAACACTATCTTTCCTAGTGTTCAATTTGTTTTTATTCCTGTAGTTAGGGTCACATTATCTTCACTGATGTTCGATATAAAGTCTTAAAGTCAGTGGTTGGGAGGCCTTCAATTTGATCTTCTTTTCCAGGACTATTTTCATCATTAGGAAGTTTTCTAATTTCCTAAATAAATTTTAAAATTTGCTTGCCAATTTCTCCAAAAACACATACATACATACATACATACATACACACATACTAAGGGTGTTTTTACAATTGCATTGAATCAATGCCGTCTTATAGAATTTTGTATAATGGTCAAAATGGTTTTTATATGTATTACCCAATAGGATACATATTGACTACTTTTTCATGGCATTTAAGCAGTCAAAATTGTATCTATTATGACTGATGCAGATTTGTGTATAAAATATTATAACTGTTGTTTTTATTATTTCCTTCCTTTGCTGAGTTGTATAAAATTGACGAATTTTTCTGTAGGTTTATTTTTTGTTTTGTTTTGGTTTGGTTTGGTTTGATCTTTCATACAAGGTTTCATTTTGTAGCTCAAGCTGACCTGGAACTCACTGTGTAGCCCTAGTTGGCCTTAATCAGACAGCAATTTCCCTGCCTCAGCTTCCTGCATATTGGGATTACAGGTACGAAACACTTTGTCCAGCTTGTGGTTTTCTAGTTTCTTGAATTGAAAGTTACAATCAGCTCTATGTGGTATTTTCCAAGACAAACAAACAATTAAAGTTAAAAATTCCTTCTAAGAAGGATTTAAACCATGTTGTACAAATATGTGTTTGTATATTTAAATTATATATATATATATATATATATATATATATATATATATATATATATGACTTTTCTAAACTTTTTGTGATTCTTTTAAAAACAAGACATGTCATATAATTTCAAAATATTTGGGAACTGCCTATATCATCACTGGTTTCTGTATGATGTCAGTTTAAAGCACTCATTGAATTTCAGAAATATATTGAAGTTTGTCTTATGACCTAAAGTATGGTATATTGTTCAAAAACTAATAATTTTATGATACCACATTTCATTATCACTTTGTGTTCCTGTAATATATTTTATTTGGGGGTATGCCATAAATCACACATTTCTTTATTACTATGTTTAAACTAAATAACCAATTGGTTTGAAGACATTTATTACTGCAGATATAGAAAAATAAATATCTTCCTATTTGTTTTATTTCTTCCCATATAGGTTTCTACCTGATCTTATACCTTGTAGTCTATTTAATTTCTCTTAGTGCTTTTTAATAGTACAGATCTGTGGAGATGAATTTGTTTCTGCCTTATTTAAAATGTTTATATTTCTACTTCATTTTAAGAGAATATTTCTACAATATTTTTGTTGTTATTATTTCGCTAAGAAGCTAACCATTGGACTGGAGAGACATCTCAGTGGTTAACACCATGTACTGTTGATTCTCAGAACCTAGGTCAGGTGGCTCACAACTGTTCAGTTCCAGAAGACCCATGACCTCTGACCTCTACAGGTTACACAAACACCCACAAACACACAATTAAAAATAAAAAAATCTTAAAGGATATGTGTTATGACACATTATTATTCTCTGGCTTCTTTCAAGATTTTCTATTTACTGTTGGTCTTCAGAAATTCACTTTTTATCCAAAGGTATGTATTATATATTTATAGTGCTTAAGGTGGACTGAGATTTTTGGTTTTTGTGGATTGTCAGTTTTTATCGGAGCTCTACAAAACTTGGTAATTATGTCTTGAAATATCCTTTTGTCCTCCATTGTCTCTCTACTTTCATCCTAAGACTCCATTTATTTATATGGTAGGCCATTTAATATTTTCATAGGTCTTCAGCATTATTAGCCATCTCTGAGTCAGTTTGAATAATTTCTATCTTTGAATCATAATAAGATGTACTCCTAAGGTTTAGTTTGTGACAAATAGCCCCTGCTCTTAGACTGTGGTTTGTATTCGTAAATGTAGTCTTTCTCCAATGCCAAGAGCATATCTGGCATATTTTCAAGGTCTTTTTATTCTGAAGGGTCAGCACTCTATCATATCTTCAGTACTATATATATTCTCAAGTCTCTGACGAACTCTCAAGTCTCCTAAATAATGGTTTCTGTGAGGACTCATGGAGTCCTGTCCTGAACTCAAAGACCTAAAGGTTTCGATAAGGAATCCAAGGGTTTTAAAACTACAGAATTTTAAACCACAGCCCCAACAAATTTCAATGACAACAGCAATGCATAATTCTGGTTTCTCTTTGCTGCTTTCTTCTCGGCCTCTTATTCCCCTGTCCTAGAGTTTGAACATTGTCCACAGGTAGAAAGCCAGGAGTCGTGAAACACAAACGGTGTGTTTCTCCACTCCTGAGTATTTCAGATATGCCAGTCCATTATCATATTCGTGGAAAACTTTTGTTTCATATATTTTGCCTTACTTATATAAAGGCCCATTTAAGAGGAACTGAGCTATACCCACAGGAATCAGTCGTAGATATTTATAAAATTAGGACATTTAAACTTGAGTAAACTATAAAACAGATTTCTCAACATATTCTCTGAGGGCCTTGGACTTTCAAGAAGGATCCAATGTTACTCAATGTAGTTCTAGCTGCTGTACCAATTCTCTATGCCTTTTACCCTATGTGTAAGAAAAGAAAACATGAACACTTCAAATACTTGATATAGAAGTAAATGTACACTTTGGCAAATTGTATAGACATTACTAGTGAAGTGTCAACTAGGGACGTGTACCATACCCCTAGACCAATAACCAGCTTTAAGAAATTCCTTGATACATACAAAACTCTTTTTTTTTTTTGGTTTTTCGAGACAGGGTTTCTCTGTGTAGCCTTGGCTGTCCTGGAACTCACTTTGTAGACCAAGCTGGCTTCGAACTCAGAAATTCACCTGTCTCTGCCTCCCAAGTGCTGGGGTTAAAGGCGTGCGCCACCACTGCCCGGCCATACAAAACTCTTGCTTGCATAACAGTCTCAGTAAAATGAACTTACCACAGTATATCAACCCAAAAGACACTAAGTCAGTATATCACAGAGATTCTTGAAAATCCATGTTTACATGGATTGTAACTGCACTAATGAGAAGATCCAGGAAATGTAACTAGACTACAGATACAGCAATAGATGCATCCATTGTTAAAGAAAATGTGGTAAATGTATACAGTGGACTTGTTTACAGCCTTAAAGGAAAATGAAACCCTGACGTTTGCAGAGCAGTGATGTCGCTGGGAATCACAATGCTAAGCAGAGCAAGTTCAACTTTTAAAAAACAAAAATGTGTACTTTCCCTCATATGAAGAACCTAGATTTAAATTTAAATATCTGTGTCAATATTTGTGTGTGTTTATGTGTTTGTGTGTGTTTATGTGTTATAAGAAAGCAAAAAGGGGGTTGGAGTAAAGAAAGTAAGCAAACTGGAGAGGAGGGAGGAGCAGGAGGACGGTGATTTAAGGAGAATGAATGTGAACAGAGAATAATGACACTTACACAGGAAAGGATAGGATGAGAGCCGTTCCTCTGAGTGCTCACATAAACTTTATTTATTTATTTATTTATTTATTTATTTATTTATTTATTTATTTTGGTTTTTTCGATGTAACTTAATTACTTTTGAATGTTCTGTATCTTAAGACCATTTATTAAATAAGGTTTTTTAAAAAAATAAAATAAACTTTATTTTTTAACAACAGATAATACTACTGCAAATATTCATGAGAACGTTCTAAGACGTTTTCTGAATTAAGAATGTATATGGATCTAAATGATTATCTTCCTTGGGCATTTTCAATGTTCCTTGAAGCCTTTGTATCTGATAATTCTGAATCTGCTATATCTAATAATACCTGAGGGCATCATTTCAAATCTTGATTAATTAAATCAGATATATATTTCTAGATTACAATTTTTGGCAACTAGAAATTTCAGTATGCCCTGATACTCATCTATAGGCAAAAGGGATACTGTTGGCATTCCTTCTAGGCTCCGCCCAACAGTTATAAAAGGGGCTTGGCTTGCTATAAAAAGGGGCTGTTTGCCTCCCCTTGCTCTCTCTGCTCCTTCTCTCTCACTGACTCTCTTCACTCCCTGGCCACTTTCTCCCTCTCTCTCCTTCCCGCTCCTCCCTCTCTTCTACATGATCCTGGCTGGCCTCTCCCCTCCCCTCCTCTCCCCTCTCCTCCCCTCCTCCTCTTCTCCCCTCCTCCTCCCCTCCCTTACCCTCTCTCTCTTTCTCTCTCTCTTTACTTACTTCTCAACTCCCCTTCCCATGCCCTAAGTATACTCTATTCTATACTGAACTAGTCACCTGGCTGGTGCCTCAGAGGGAAGGGGTGCCTCAGCACAAGCCCACCAAGGTTCCCCTCCCACCTCACCAGGGCTCTATCAAACATATCCTGGTCTTTTTTATAAAACACAACAGATACAAGGAAGTTCCCCTCCCTTAAAAGAGTGATATATAACTTCTCTGGGACAACTCAATCTTTATTACTTTTTCTTCCACAAAAACAAACAAAAAATTCTGAGTCCCATTATGGTCTAGTGAATAAAAAGGTTGTGTTTTGCAGTTTATCAGTACATGGACATTTTCTATATTGGTAAAAAGTTGCTAGATGCTATTTGTATACTAGAATGGTGGGATAAACACCAACTCTGTCTTTATTTATCCTCTTAGACCTCAAAAGTCAGAATATACCACCATTGCAACATAAGGTATCTGTATAAACTGCCAAGGCAACTCTATTGTAACAGAACTCAGGAAAATTTATAAATAGTTCCATATATAGTTTTACGGTTTGTACTATCTTCAAGTTTCGCTGATGATTTCTTTCAGAATAAAGAGTTGGCACTGTCTGAATGGCATTGCTAAGTAGACAGCACTGAAGTTTCTTGCTGAGTTCCTAACAATGTGGCCATTGAGGGGAGCTACACTGCCCCTGTGAACTCAAGGTTATGTTGAGTCATTCCAATTTGAAATTTTAATGCTGAAAGATAGGTCAGATCCACCTCTTTAGGTTGATCAAATGCACAATTAACTGTTAACTGTAAGGGTCTCAGATTAACCTGGGCCTTGAACTGGACCAGCAGAGGGTATCCACAATAGTACTCTCAAAGAAATTCAATCCTTCTGAAGCTGTCAAGATGAATTATCTGTCCATAAATAATGCCTTGTGTGGAGGAATTGCAGTGTTTTTCAAGAAGGCAGTTTTCTTGTTATCTTGGTCACGCTAAATGTAGCATATCTGGGATCTGTTTGCATGAAAGCCTCAGATAGAAGCTATTTCTAATGTTCTGGAATTGATCTGATATTTAAAAGACTGAAAAAGAGTACAACCTGTGACAAACCACTTGATGTAACTGCTTAAAGCTATCTACTTTGCCATGTGGATAGAGAACAGAGAAAACAAAGGGATCAGGAAGGCAGGAATCCATGCTGATTTGGAGGGCCACTGGAAGATAATCATTGAGCTAGGCCTCCTGTCACAGCGTCCCAGAGGTAGCCCAGGCAGTTGTTTTTCAATGCATGGATTAACAAGCTCTACTGTTTTTTAACAATGTAGCCTGCTCATTGAGATTCTCACAATTTAGAAGACAAAAGCAACTGCAGGAAATTTGAAAAGCACAGAGAGCTTGGAAAACATATGTATAATTTTCTGCCTTAACCCACCATAGAAAGTAATTATCATGAATATTTCTGGCATGTTTTCTACTTTTTTGAATGCATTTAAAAACATTAGGGTTTTTTGTTGGTGGCTTGGTTTGGTTTGAAGTAAAAGCTTTTGTGACTGGCAAAGCCCTTCCAAGCTTCTCATAAACATGAACGAAAAAGTGAATTTAACATCTTCATATTCACACTCAGCTGTGCTCATGGCCTGTAAATAAAGACACCACTTGCCCTAGTTGCTGGTTTCTATTTTTCAGATGGTTTCACATTTAACTAGATAATGCCTCTATTTTTTGGTGCTGTACTTCTTTGTTTTTCTATAGTACTGAGGACTGAACCCAGGCCCTTATACATGCTGAGCAAGTAAGTATTCTACCACTGAGCTATATTCTCAGTCCTCCTTTGTATTTTAAATTGCATCTATTGACCCTTTTCCATTTAAGATAATTTGGTGATTGACAGCAGAGCTTCTGAAGCATAATGCAGCAGTTTGAATTCTGTTCCTGTTATATCCTGGTTTTGAGACTTTTTTGAAAGTATCTTAATCTCTCTAGACTTCAGTTTTGTCGTAAGTAAAATTGAGGATAAGACTACTACCTACTTTGAGGTTATCTAAGAGATTATATAAGTTGATATGTATCATATTTAGAATAGTTTTAATATTTGTTGTATTATAAAATATATAAAATATTTATCAATTTTAATACATTAAATCTTTATTTCTTAATTAACTTTAAACTAGTCAGTATCAATCTGAAGTGTGAGGTATGAAAGATGTTGAAATCAGCATCTTCTAAATTGCTTTCACACTTCTGGTATTTTCCCACTTTACCACTTGTGAAATTATACCTTTCCTTCCATGCTGTTATATCGGTTAATATTTACATTTCCTCTTCAAACTATAAGCCTTCTGTATTTTGTTTTGGTTTTGGAACCTGTGAGCCTGAGAGTCATAGAAGAAAAGAATCTGGTCCTAGCTCACTTGCTGAAGGAAGATGTTTAAGGGGAGTGCTTCTCCAATGACAAAGCTAAACAGAACTTGGAAAAGCCCATGAGGCCTCATCCCTATACAACGACAGGAAACTGAGGAAAGCAGAGAGTAAGAGAGATAGCCCTCCCCAGGGAAGAACACACCAATCGATTATCCATTGGCAAATGATCAGCCTTGAAAACATAAACACAAGTAACATTATATGGACTCAACAGGTCATAGTTTAGGTGTATGTAACATACAAATACATCTATATATGCAATAACAATTAGTGGGAGACAAAAGGCCATGAATTTGAAGGAACACAGGAAGGGAGGAAAAAGAAGGGAGGAAGATACTTAAGTATAATCTCGGGGGGGGGGGGGGAGGAATGCTTCTAAGCAGCGATTCTCAACAAGAGATTCTGATGTGCAAGCAGGCAATGAGGATCTTAGGCTCATAGAAAACCGTTACAGTATTGAAGCCTGCCTCAAACTCTCCTTTGATAAACACCTAAAATTGCCCCCACACCAAACTGCCCAGAGCATCTTCCAAGAAGTTTCTTGTCTTTAAAATGCAGATGCAGTTTTCAGGGTTAATCCTGATGACAAAGTGAAGCTGCCAAACATTTTAGACTGTCGGTGAGAAGGAGGGTTGTGCAGAAGCTGGCGGATCTCTGTAAGTTTGTGGCCAGCCTGGTGAGTTCCAGGAAAGCCAGGGCTGTTAC